>CM076584.1:1419848310-1420175810 GCA_034641835.2 Pinus albicaulis
ATATTGTCTGGCACAGAGGGCCTATATACAATTTCAATAGAAAAACCGTCCCTCAAAGGGGTGAATCTAGCAGCAGCATTGGCCAGAGTATCTGCTACTGCATTGTGCATCCTAAGGACAGATTTAATTCCAAATGCATCAAAACCAGAAATCAATCGCCATACCTCTTGTTGATATGCCTTTAAATGCGGAGATAAACAGTGAATAGTGTTGCGTACCTGGCGGGTGATAATCTCGGAATCTCCAATGACCTGCAAACATTTTACCTTCAAGTCTAGTGCCTTTTTAAGTCCGAGGATTAATGCCTCGTACTCAGCAGAGTTGTTGGTGCACTGGAACTCTAGCCGGCATGAGATTAAGTATTTATTCTTGTGCGGGTCAAGCAATATGCAACCAGCACCAGCTCCGTCATGAGTCTTGGAACCGTCATAATACAAGGTCCATAGGTCACTTTCTGGCTCCTTCAGGGCACTAGGTTGTGGAAGGGTCCCTGCTGGTGGTAAGTCAGGAATCACTTGCTCTTCAGTGACAAAGGCTACTTCAGATTGAACCTCGGGGCCTATAGGAGACTGAGGGGGTTGGTAGCATCCAAATATTGACTCCAGAAAGCACATGCCGAGCTCTTCTTGTGCAAAGCTGATGGGTTCATTAACGGCGTCCAGATCAGTGACGGTGTGTTTCATATAAGGTTCACTTTCTACCCTGATTTGATTATTCTGCCCCTTGTAAGGAAGCCACAAGTGGGACCAGTCGGTGGCGAAGTAGCCTTGTAACTTGCTGGACCAATCTCTACTGAGCAATAGGCCGTAGGCTTCCGGAATATCGACAACCACAATGTCAATGCACTGATGGACCCTAGAGTCTGATGACAAGCGGATGATGACATTGTTCAATTCTCCTATGGCGGGTACTTGTGATCTGTCGAGTTGTATGATTTTTGCATCAGTCTTCTCCGGGCGAATGTTAAGTTTCTTACAGACAGATAAAGGCATGACGTTTGTAGAGGCACCGGAGTCGACTAGACAGTTGTGGACATTGAAGTTAAAAATCTCGAAGGACAAAAGGAAAGGAGGTGTGGATCCTCTAGAGTTTGTATTGATGGCGTTTACTATGGATTGTACATCTGGTCCGGCTTGCGCAGACGTGTTGCTCACAGTCTTCGTAGCTGAAGTATTTGCGAAAGCCTTAAGAATGAGCTCATTTTGATTAGTAATGCGGGCCAGCTCATAGAGAGAAATGTTTGCTCTTGTTTTCTTCATATCTTCAACAATGTTATAGCTGGGCTCTGGTTGAGGGCTAAGCTCAGCGGAAGTCTTAGAGGATTCTGTCGGAAGTTTGCTCTTTTGACTCACTCGGGTAGTGTTGTTGGGGAGTTTCTCCATGGCAGATTGTTTTCCGTTTCCTGGGGGCAGGATTTTCCTTAGAAAAGCCCTTTTCTTGTCTTCATAGGATTGCTCGGTAACAGGTCCTTTACTTCTGAGGCTATAATTCCGCACGGGCTGATCTTTGGGAGCATCTGCCATGTAGATGTCAATGGGGGTAAGGCTCTCTCCACCTCGGATTATGTCAAAAGCAAGGATAGAAGACCCTGGTTCTTCGTTAGAGGGTGGATCCTCATCATGATCTGAAGCATCATCCTCCGTCACATTCCCTGGAGTTTGATCATCTAAAAGCTGATTAAATACTGCTGTCATGCTACCAATCCATTGAGGGCACGTTTTCTCAGAGTGAGCAGCTTGGTGGAAAGAACAGAAATTATCTTTCCCTATCTCTTCCACATTGAGAGCAGTATTTGTGTTAGACGGAGGTCTGTTAGTATTGGGATTACTTTTTCTGAAAAAAGGTTTGGGTGGTTTACTAATAGTTGTGGCTTCTGTGCCCTTTCTCCTGAGGTCAGTGACTTCATTTGTTAAATGCTTGAGCGTTTTAGCCATGCTTTCAAAATCAAAAGCATCTCTATCCCTATCAGTAGTCTTAGGAGTGGAGGACTGACCTCTTTTTGTGTTAGGCTTGTGATCATCTCTCCCTTCATGATCGATGGCTCCTATCGAAAGCATGTCTTTCTCTACAGCAAGAGCAGCCTCATAATTAGCCGTAAGGTTAGCGCGGGCTTCACGTTTGACGAAAACTGCAATGTCTCTAGGTAGGGCTTTGGTGTAGTAGTCAATGGTGATTGAGTCATCTAACGCTAGGTTTGGAGGAAATTTCTGTAGTATAGTAGCGAAGCGTTGGTTGAAGTCCTTCACCTTTTCCTTTTTATGGCACTTGATGGTGCTCAATTCAGTGAGAAGCATGGAAGGAGTTTTATCTTCTGAAAACTTATGCAGGAAAGTGCGACGGAATTGTTCCCATGAAGTGATAGAGGCACTGGGGAGAGAGCGGTACCATGTGGCTGCCTTGTTTTTGAGGGTATGGGGAAACAATCGACATGTGACATCATTGGACTGGACTCTCATGATTTGCAGAGACAAATAGAAGCTGCTGATATGATCTTTAGCTAAGGTGCCCTTCTCAGGGTCGAACTTAGGGAGATGTTTCTCTGGATGTCTAGGCAGATCTTGGAGTGGGCCTAGAAGGTTTAATGGGGATTGAGCCATCCAGGCTAGGGGTTGCACTCTTCTCTCCCGCTGGTGTTGCCTAAAATGATGTTCAGATTCACCTTCTGAACCCGAGACCGATGCTTCTGACTCGTGACGGGAGTGTTCGTCCTGTTGTCTCCCACAGTGCAGAAAATCTCTAAGATATCCCAAGTTGTTTACAGGAGGCCTCATTGGGTTTGGGTGACGGTTACGAGCTTGGTTTCCTTGACCTCGACCTATATCCCCTCTACCTCCGGCCCCTCGACCTCTATTTCCTTCTTCTTCATTTCTGCGAGCTCTATTCCTTTCTCCTTCATTTCTACGAGCCCTATTCCCCCCGTCTACATTTCCTCGGCCTCTGCCTCCCTCACCATTCCCGGGTGGGGGGTGTGCCTGGTTGTTGTTTTGTCGAGTCTGGTTAGGCTGGGAGTCGGGGAAAGGCTCGGTGTCAGCAAACTCTTCGCCCTCTTGGAGAATAGGATCATTTTCTTCAACAGCATTTGCGAGGTCTTCCAACATGAGATTTACGAGCTCGGGTATGGTACTCGCAATGGCACCGTTACGGGTGATGTTCTCGGGCGGAGTTCTAGTATGGGCAAGGTATTCCATGATTGGAGTGTACCGTAAATTGTTGATAAGATCTCGGGCAGCTGGGCGCAAGGCTCTCAGCTGCTCCCTAGTGATTTCAAAATATCGAAGCTCCCTCCCTGGAATATCTTCTAGAAGAGGAGGGGTAGTTTCATTGTTTATGACCTCCCCTTGGGGAGTTTGTGATGGGATGTTCGTTGTGTGCTGGGAGGCACTTGTGACCCCTCCTTCTGGCATCGGATGCTGTTGTGGGGAAAATTTGTCGGCCAACAGTGGGGGATCTCCCAGGTAGAAAATCCCGGTAGAAAGTCCCAATTAGACCTTAAACTGTTTGGAGTAGGGATCCCGTCCGGGGTGTGGGTCCGGCTACCACTTAAGATGACTTCCTTTCGGTCTCAAAAGAACCAGTTTGAACCTGCGGACATACACTTATTCACATAATACAGAATACAAGATTGATATGTTAAACATGAATCAAACACTATGCGTAGCAAGATTATAGATAAAGCACGTACACCTCAAGAGATGTCATTAGCAACACATCTTTTGTGGGGTAATGCTTGTAAGGTAGTCTGATCACAAAAGAAATAGTTCTTTATGATAAGATACCTCTTTACTTCCTAAAAGATAAAATGAAATACTAACAAAATAGTTCATTAACATTCATTAAGAGAACAGATAATAAAATGAACATCATTGATACAACACAGATAGCCATGACGCATAAATGATGACATGAAGAGTGCAGCTTCATTAATCATAGGATGTTCTGAAACTATACAAGGAATACACACAGTGTTCGCACAGCAAAACACATCATAACCATAGGGTGTTTTAACAAGAATCTATATTCATATGCTCAAGTGTATAATCTTTCAATACAATGCCATGTAGCTCTTGAGTTTCCAAAAAAGAAAAGCCTTTTTACAATGTCCCGTAGGAGTATTTATAATGCCAAAATTTGTCCGTTGGGTTTCCTTGACTGTTCGCCTTCTTGACCTTTGGGTTACCTTGCGACCCACTCCTTCTGCGACCTGGGTAGGTGATGCGACCTGCGACCTAGGTAGGAGATGCGACCTGCGACCTGTCCTGTTGGTGCGACTTGCGACCTGGCTCTACTTGCTGCTCAGGACTTGCTGCTGCCGGGACGCGAAATGTTAATGTCAGGGATGTCAACCTGTTGCTCTTTGAGGAAATCCTGCCATGCCCAGTATTCTGCCGCTATGGGGGAAACCAGAGGCACCTCTTCCTTCAACCTATGCACACATTCCAAAGCGTTTGGTACTAAGGTCTCCCTTTTCTGTCCGATCTGATTTGAAAGCGATGCAAGCTTGGTATAAATCCGCGCTGGAGTGGCGATGAATTTACTAAGATGCTCTTGAGATGCCGAGGGTTCTGGATCAGCTGTGGCTTGCTTGATAGGTTGCAAAAATGATTGGATGTCCTGGTTTACTTGTTCCCAGGTTTTCTCTTCTTCTAATGCCCCAAGTGATGGAATGTGATGCAATGTATGCATTGAGTCGATACCACTAATCAGGTGGTTGTACGAGGACATTACTTTGTCCAGGTCTTTGGACAATTTGTCTCCGGATTGCATCGCCATGCGGAGTTGAACCTTTGCATCCTGCGTGTGAATCCAGTCCCTCTTAGGCAAATTTTCAGGTGCCTGAGGGTGCTGTATTATCCAACCCATCATTCGGTCTAAAGCTTGTGAAGCCTCTCTGAGCTGCTCTTGTCTTTGCCTGGTTTCGATTCGTGCTCTTGCCAGAGGAGCGACTGTTTGTTTAATGGTGAACATTTCACCATATACCTATCTCATAGTCACTTCCAACACCTCACACTCCTTGAAAATGGCAAGCGAGACTTCATTTGCTGGTAGAGCTTGGTTTCGAAGTTGCTGGACTTCTGCTTGCAGTTTTGCTTTCTCCTGCTCTGCTATCTTTTCGCGTTGCTCAGCTGCGTGCAGTCTGTTTTGTAGAGATACTATTTCTCTACTCATTCAGGTTACATTCTCTTCCGTAGCTGCAGCGAAAGCGATACCTGCTGATGCTATCATTACCGGATTAGTCCTGGTATCCAAAACTATATCCTTGCCTGTTGACACTGCGGATGAGGCAGAGGGACTGTGTGCCAGTGACCTCCTCTTCTCTTGCCGGATTTTGAATGAAAACTGATCAAATGTGAGCCTAGTCAAGTCAAACACATCTTCTTCCTGTACATGGGGCGATCTGACATCAGAGAGTTTTGTACGGCCCAGAGGTATATCGAGAGGGGTTACCTCAAGGTCGTCCAGCATGTCATCCTCCCTTTCCTCTGTGTTCTTTTTTTGCTCTTCCTTCCTCCGCCGTTCAGCTTTTGCTGCTGCTTCTATCTCGGCCCTCTTCTTCTGTTCAGCTGCAGCAGCCTGTTCGGCTTTCTCTTGGCGTTCAGCCTCTGCCTTGTCCAGTTCTGCCTTAAGTGCTCGTTCTGCTGCGGCTTGTGCCTCCTTGTCCTCCTTTTCTTTCCTGGCCTCTTTGGCCAGCTTCTTCTTTTGTGTTGTTGTTGCACTCTTTTGGCGCGCCTCCTCATCTTCTTTTAGCTTTTTCTCCCTTTCTTGCTGGGCTTTTGCCTCTGCTTCCTTTTGTTTGATGGATGGAATTGGCCCTATGTTGGTTCGAGATTTCTTGAGTACAGATGAAGAGGCACCTCCTAACTGACGACTTCTGTCCTCTAAGCTCTGATCATCTGGGTCTTCCTGGACCACGTCAGTTCCCGGAGCAAGTTGTCTTTCAGCATTATACCAGTTTCTTCTCTCATCTTCCGCTGGGCGCTCAAGATGCTGATAAGTCCACTTGAAATTGGCTCTCCGGCAATGTTCAGGGACTATTTTCTCTGGGTCATATGTTCGGTGTTCAAGTGCCCCGAGCTGATAACTTCTCATTGCTTCTGCCTCTGATGTTACTTCCCTGAAGTCTTTAACTTTGAATGCACCAATGGTGAGGGGCAGAGTGGGCCACGGCTTCTTTTTTCCCTTAGACAGGATGCTGGAGAATCCGTGTGACATTTGAAAGCACACCTCCTGAATAAGCATTTTGTCTGTCACGAAGCGAGGCATAGCATGTGGCGCCTTGTAAGTTCCAAAGACTCGAATGAAGGTGTACCCAGGGAAAGGGAACCAGTGTGCCACTTTAACCAGAGTCTCCTTGGCCCGCCACGACATGCAAGGGGCGTCTTGGCCGAATAAATGTCTGTATAGAGCGGGAATAAATATTTGGGAAATCTGATCAATATCCTGTTTGTATTTGGACTCCCAAAATACCTTGAGTTGTAGATGAATTGCGCACGTCTGCTCGGGGTCCCAGTTGTGCTCCCATCCATCAAAATCCACTCGGGCGCAAACCGCGTCTAGTAGGTACGAGGCCATGTAAAATTTGGAAGGCATTCCTTCTTCCGGGGCCAATGCCGAGTTCAAGTTGGTCTGCATCGACGTCATCAGTATGCTGGCCCAGTTGAACCGGGTGCCATGTGTTGTCACATACTCCATGATAGTAGCCCAACTTCCGCTGAAGGTGGAGCAATCTGGGCGCCCGTAAAGTCTGCAGAGCATGGCGGCGACCAATTTGTAAACCTTCCTCAGGTTCGCCACTGGGTACTCTTGGTCTTTTTTGACCTTGAACTTCTCGGGCTTCTCCCACCATTGTCTGATAGTATCAACTATTGGAACGGCGTGAGCAACAACCCATTCCGGAGAGAAATGCTCGTTTGGGCGAGGCAGTGAGTAATAAATGTGCGCATCCGAGCCTACCAGTGTAGCGAAAGATCTGCCTTGGTGATCCCTGACCACAAACTTCTCGGGGTCTGTCTTTTGTATGATCCAGTCTATGATCTCTGGACATGGGAATATGGCTGGATGCGCTTCTGCCAGATGTAGTTTGGACTTCTTTACCGCCAAGTATACTTCCCGGTCTGGGAGATCTTCTGGAAATTCTTCTTCCGGTGTGGCGAACTCATGATAAATTTGGTACCATCTCATGCTGTCGTCTTTTGTAAAAGTACATAGTGTATCTCGGTATATTGGGGGTGGAGACACCACCTCCAGCTCATCAATCTCTTCCACTACTTTCTTGTCCCTCCTCCGAGATAACGGGGGTGCCATGTCACTAGAATCCGATAACACAGGTATGCACTCTATGTCTTCTTGAATTTCACCTGTCAAATTCAGAAAGGAATCCCACGATAAGAACGACATGGTGATAAAAACCAGTTACAATTTAGTGATAAAATTTAACTGTCACATGCCAAACTGGGCTACTGGGTCGCTGGGTCGCGGATTGCGAAAACAGAGTCCGGGCGCGACCTTGCGACCTCGCGACCAGGTCGCTGGGTCGCTAGGTCGCGGACCTCCTGAAAAATGGAAAATGCGACCTAGCGACCTCGCGACTAGGTCGCTGGGTCGCGGGGTCGCAAATCCCAGAGAAATGGAGAGAGTGCGACTTTGCGACCTCGCGACTAGGTCGCTGGGTCGCAGGTCGCAAACTGTGCTTGCTGGGGTTTTCGCGCGTGCGGCCTTGAACTCCTTTTCTCCCTTCTCTTGGGAAATTACAAGGTGGCTGAGCTCAGGGGGAGCTGTGGCATGATTTCAAAAGCAAGGGATGGTGCCATGAAGGTGAATCAAGAAAAATCAGAAAGGTTTGGACAATTCTGCTTACAACAGATTCATAAAACCCTCAAAAACATAAAAGCTCAGTCAAAAGACAATTTAAGGGCCCAAGGGGAGATGGGTTTGGTAAGAAAATCACCAAAACGGAAACATCAGGAAGAAATGGCAACTTACCCGGAAAAAACGCGCCAGTTGAGCTGTCAGAGGCGTTTTCTTACAAATCGCTGAATGTGTAAAATGCGACCTGCGACCTCCCTTTTATAGAAAGTAGCATGTGCGAGCAATAAATGCGGGTCGCTGGGTCACAAGTTGATTATTTTTGGAGTTTTGCGACCTTGCGACCTGACGACCTGGGGTCGCTGGGTCGCAAGGTCGCTGGGTCGCGCTTTTCATGAAAATTGAAAAATTGCGACCTTGCGACCTTGCGACCTGGCGACCTGGGGGTCGCTGGGTCGCTGGGTCGCAGAGTCGCATTTTCCGTTAATTTTGGGGATTTGCGACCTGGCGACCTGGCGACCTGAGGTCGCAAGGTCGCTAGGTCGCAGTTTTCTTCGCTGTTTAATTTTGCGACTTGGCGACTTGGCGACTTAGCACTTTCTCTTTAGTTTTATGGGGCTCCAAAAATTTGAAATGGTAATCTTTTTTGGAGGGTGTTGTAGGGGCTACAAAAATACCCAAAATAGAAAAATACAAATTAATAAATACTAGGGTAGGAGAGACCAAGTTCCCTTGAAGAGATGGTGCCAAAAATTGTTGCAATATGGAGTGATGCTGCAAACAAATGATGGAGTGAAACCAATATTCAATATATCCCTGACTATCTTGATTTCCCATGGTTTTCATCTCATGATTTTCTTCCATGAATTCTGCAATTTATGTATTTGAAGCCTTCCCAATCTCAATATAAGTTTTATGTAATGGTGCATGTGATATAGAATGGGTAGGAAGGGTAGGTAAATTTTGAAATTTGATAACGGGATCCTCTGCTTCCCTACATTTACAACTCTCATGCATATGACAATGCATCTCCAATTTTGATGCCCCAAATAATCTCAACTGGCAATTTCAATGTTCTATTTTCTAGACTCGGAAATTTAAATTAATATATATGGAAGCTTTAATATCTCAATTCCGAGATTTGAGATATTAATTCAAAGTTTCTCTTATGGTTATAAGCCCACTCAACCCAGATTACAACTCTGCTATATGCGGAAGCTTGAGTCAAATCAATGGTTATGAAACCATATATACATAAGACTTAAAAATCAACTTTACATGCACGAGCTTATTTCAATCTCTTTTTGGAGGTCTTAGATTAACACTCAGATGGTTGTAAAAACCAACACCATGACCATACACTCTATGGTTCAAAACCCATCTTACAAAATTGAATCAACTCTTCAATTTGGCATTAATATCACATAAACCTTTCGACCAATACATATATAATTATATGTACCCAATGCTCTCACTAACCATACTTATTTCAATTCCAACTTCTGAGCCGAAGCTCAGTATTCGATCGGATACCTTGTATAATATTTGATATATATTCTATAAATTTGAACTCGATTTCGCTACATGTCATCGACCCTTGTAGTGGTCGATGACTACAGTCTTCCTCTCATCTTATCAAAGGAGTGTAAAAACCATTCATGCGTTCAGTTCAAACACAATGTCGACATATTTAACATCGATTCTTCCATCAATTGTAGAGCCTCATCTCCGAGATCTATTTTCTTAATGCCTCAGAGGCTTATTTTTATACAAATTGATAATCAATCGATTCAACTCCTTCGATGACTCAAAAAAACTCTTGGATTTCCCAAGGTCCTAAATTTAGCCTAACTCCCTAAATTTACTGAACTAACTCTTCACATTCCTAGCTAATCGACTCCCCTCATGTTCTCAAATGGCTTGGGAACATTTACAATTTTCTCACTATATTTATTCAGAAATACTAATAATTACATAACAAATTAGAAACATCAGACCCCCCTATGTCTATGAAAATACAAAGTATTTTTTTGGAACCTAATGCCCCTGCATCAAAATTTAGCACTCTAAGCATGTTGTACTGGTTTCTTATTGTCAGTATGGGGAATGGATTGGGCATGACATTGTGTAGTGCATGGAGAATTTTGATGATCTACTTGATTGGGTTGTGTTGATGATTTTGATAGACAAACAAGATGTTATTGAAAAGCTAGTTAAAAATATGGATGATGTGTTTGTGCTACAAGATGAGGGAGAGTAGTCATGTAACCATAAGATGAACCATGCCAAACTTGTGGACAAGATTGGTGGGGGTTATATTGGTATTAACATGGCTTCCCTAACACAAGAGTATTCCATAATGGATTATGACAGTAAGAAAATGGAAAGGAATTTTTTTTGAAACATACATGTAGGCCATGGTTTCCATGGTTGTGAAATTGTTGCACCTTCTCCATCTCTTAGATACATTGTTTCCATCCCAAGTAAGAAAGAAAAATTATCGATGGGATGCTCCTTTTGGAAATGAGGAAATATCACTTCTTCAAATTTTGTCTGATTTCTCTTAACATGCAAAACATGCAATTGTGAATTTAGGGAGCTAATAAAATAAATTTTAAAATGTTCAAATAGATCACTAATTTCAGCTCTTAAATCTCCAGTTCTTGCAACATATTTGGAAAGGAGAGAAGAAAATTATCTAAAATTCTTACAATCATTGGATATTAATCTTGAATACCTTATGCATAAATAAAAAACGTCATCATATGATAGATGAAAAAAATCACCTTTTCCTATCAGATTTAAGAGATCTAAAAATTCATCTTTGATTCCTTTAAGAATGAGTGTTTTTAAGATCTCTTTTTCCAAATACTTATGCTTTGATTTTTGAAGGTTGTATTTAAATCACTCCAGATAGTCCTCCAAGCTTTCATCTTCCCCTTGTATCATAATAAACATATCTTCACTGGCCTCGCAATAGCCTTGGTACTTACTCAAGAATACATTCTTCATGTTCTACCATGTTTGAATGTAGTTCCCACCAAGTCTTATGAACCATCAGAAAGCTGCTCCTTTTAGAGTAAGAGGAAACACTTTCTACCTTTTATCATTAGTAAAATAATCATATCCTCTACAAATTAATTCAAACTCAAATAAAAATATATATGGATCTTGATTTTCCATGCCATTAAATTTTGGTAGAGTAGATGGGGGAATTATGTGCATTTGTGTCACTCCTCCTAGATCTTTGATAGGAAAATCAAAAGTAGAAGTGTGTGTCATTTCTTCCCAAAATAGAATATTTTCTTCATGTGCTACTTTGAATTTCCTTATTCAAATGTTCTTGTCAATAGGTCAGTGAAATGGGTGGTGCTTACATCACCAATTAAGTGAAATGATAAGATTTGTTCAAATTTCTACCTCTAAGATTCCTACTTTTATCCATGCATGTTATATGACCTCAAACTACCTACAGAGAGAATACCTCACCACAAGTTAGCTAAGGTGTCTTTGTGTAGGTTATTCCCTTCCATCTTCAATATATAACCCTCTTGGAGTCAGGAATGCATCTACAACCAGATATTAGTGTGGTAGTGCTATTTGACCGCCTCACTGGCAATGATGCCAAAATGTTGAGTAAAATTAATTGCGTAATACATAAATAAAACAATAACCTAGACATTAATTATCAACCAAGGAACGTATTTTTTTTTCAAGGCAATCAGAAAAATATATGCAAGCAAAGACCAACAACGAACATTGGTTCTACATGATCATATTCTACACTATCAAGTTCATTTGAAAAGAAATAAAATATAAGACTTGAAAAATATCAAAAATAAAAAGTAAATGACAAGAAAATAATTATGCTAATCTCACAACTTGAATCAACACAAAATTAAACCACACCTTGCTGAATTGTAAATTTAACCTATTGCACCAAATATAATTCAAATATTAATCGAGGAGAATAGATTAATTGAAATCTTGAAATTGCAAGAAATAACAAATCTATAAAATGCAACAGCGAACAATTTACTTTTAGAGGAAGTAAACTTAATTTAAAGAACAATAATTGAAATTAAAATAAACAAGCACACAACCAAAATACTTTTTATGTTCAAGTCAGCACCTTGTCCAAGGTAGTGGGCCCAACTACCCAAGACTCACTTTTGCCTTGAGAAATAATTCAGATCAGATTACAAGTAACAAATGTAGAACACAATGAATAGTTTCCTTCATTAAAATATATTAGAGAAATAATTACATAAGAATGAATCTCTTATCTTTGTCTCATGTTCAACAATTATTCATCTCATATTCAACAATTGTTCATTCCAATATAGCGATTGTTGATTCTCCCCTCTTTGATCTCTGTTTTCATTTAAATATGCAGAGAGAAAATGGAAATTGCAAGTAAATTGAGTACAAAATAATTTACCATTACAATTATAGATTGTCTACAACAAATTGATCAGAAATATCATACCTGAAATATCTTTCTATCATGTTTTAGCTGGAATAAGTCGAATCTGGTATTGCAATTGGAAGAATTTTAAAAACGGCTACAACAACAAATCTGAGAGAATATTCTTCAAATAATCTTCCATTTCTCTCAATCCAGACCAAGTTTTGGACAACTGCTCATTGGAAAATTGAATTGGTCTGTTCTGCACAAAAATCGTGTCTCATATTTTCAGGATTTATCTTCATTTGTCTAATATTGCCAACGCAAAACCATCACTTTCTATCCCACCGAATTTCTGATTTGGAATAGTTGGAGATTGAATTTTCAATATGGAAGATATCTTTGAGGCTAAAAGTGCGAGTGTTGCTATAACAAATTAATAAACCATATTTGACAAAATCATGCATAATATTTATCAATTTATTAAAAATAAAGGAGAATATGTATTACTTATCCATAAGAGCATAAATAATTATAAAATGGAAATAAATGATAAATTATGATAAATAATGTGTAAAATAATGGTAGAAATGGATGAAATAGATGTTAAAAAGTGGTAATAAAAATGGAAATTTAATGGCCCAACATTTGTCTCACATCATCAAGTTCATTTAGTTGCTCCATTCTTCATTTTTTTCTTTAGATAGATTAATACCAACTTTGATTGTTGTAATGAAAGTATTTATCTGGAGTTCAATAAGAAATAGGGATTTCTTCCCATAAACAAGTTCATATGGAGTATGTCCTGTGGTGTTTCTCTGTGCGATACCATATGCCCATAAATCTTCTGGAAGCTTTTCCACCCAATCTTTTCTATGTAGGTGGAAAATCTTGGTAATAATTTCTTCAATTACTTTATTAGTGGATTCCATCTGTCTATTTTCTTGTGGATGATATGGAGTGGACTTACGATGCTTTCTTTTGTATTCCTCCATTATATTATGTACGAACTTGGATGTAAATTGAGAACCCTGGTCTATCACAATTTCCCTTGGGACACCAAAATGAGTAAAAATATCCTCGAAAAGAAATGAAGCTACAAAATTTTCAGTAGAAAAAGGAAGTTTTTAGCTTCTATGCATTTTGTAACATAATCAGTGCAATCAACGATGCACCCTTTTTTTCTTGATGGTGGATTAATTGGGCAAAAAATATCTAGAGCCCATTTCTCAAAAGATTCAATGAGTATGTGAGGTTGTAGATCCATTTCATCCAATGGAAGAAGCTTCTCCATTCTTTGACAACTATCATATCCCTTAACATATTCTTTGGCATCCTTAAAAAGAGAAGGATAATAATATCCTAAGAGAAGGAACTTGTAAGCAATTATTTTATCAGAAAAATGTCCTCCACATGGTTCACCATGATAGGCTTTCAATATATCTGGTACTTTATCTTCTCTAACACATCACATGATGATTAGGTCAGGTTCTCTCTTGTACAATTATTCATTTATCCAGGAATAAGATGCACTAGTTTGAATTGCATTTCTCTTTTCACAAGGAGATAAATATGATGGTAACTTACTTGTAGCCAAAGAATTAGTAATATATGAAAACCAAGGTATTTAATAAATACTCCAAAAATATATTCATTAGGGAAATCATCCTCTATAGGAGTATCATTATTATCATTTTGGATTCTAGATAAGAAATCAGCAACTATGCTTTATTTTTCAGGTTTTTCCGAAATAGTAATGTTGAACTGTTGCAACAATAGGAACCATCTTGTAATTATGCCATTAATGATTGATTTATTCATTAAATATCTAATTGTAGAATGATCTGTGTGAATGAAGGTTTCATAAACAATAATATAATGCTTGAATTTATTGATGACATGTAAAACTTCTAAAAACTCATTTTTAGTGATGGTATAATTTAACTTTGTACGAGTCAATATTTTACTTGTATAGTAAATTGGATAAGGAGTCAAGTATTTTTGTCCTAACACTAACCCTAAAGCTATATGTGATGCATCAGTTGACATGTGAAAAGGTAGTTTCCAATTTGGTCCTCTCAAGATGGGTGCCTTGGAAATATTTTCATTTAATGTTTCAAAATATTTCTTGCAATCAAAATTCCATATGAACTCATAATCCTTTGTTAGTAATTTGAAAAGTGGAGAGGAAAGTTTTGTAAAGTTTTATATGAATCTTCTATAGTAACCAGTAAAGCCAAGAAAACATCTAACATCTTATTAACAAGTAGGAATTGATAACTTAGAAATGACTTCTACCTTAGATGCATCCACTTGAATTCCATCCCTTGAAATATGGTGGCCTAAAAAAATCCCCTCAGTAAACATCATAAAACAGTTTCATGGCTTAATGAGAGATTTGTTTCTTTACACCTAATGAGAATTATTTTCCATATTTTTTAGAGCTTCTTCAAAAGAGTTTCCATAGATAGTAAAATCATCCATGTATACTTCCACAAGATCATGAATTATATAAAATAAAATACCTATAAATGCGCTTTGGAATGTTGCATGTGCATTACATAACAAAAAAGGAAGTACTCGATAAGCATCAGTTCCCCATGGGCAGGTAAAAGTTTTTTTATCATGATCCTTTGGAGCTACTTGGATCTGGTAATATCCATTAAAACCATCCAAGAATGAAGAATACTTTTTACCTGCTAATGTATTGAGAACTTGATTCAGAAAAGGAAGTGGAAACTGATCTTTTAAAATAACTTTATTCAATTCCCTATAATCAATACATACTCTATATTTTCCGTTATTTTTAAGAATAATTACTAATGGTGAAACCTATTGACACTCGGATATAGGATAATAAAATTTTCATTTAACAATTTATGTAGTTCTTCTTTGACAATTCCCCATAAATTTGGATTCATCCTCCTTTGGGTTTGCCTAACTGGTCTAGAATTTTATTCAATATAGATATGTTGCACAAAAGTATTGGGATCAATATCTTTCATGTCATTGCATTCCCATTCATAAGCAAAGGAATGTTTTGTAGCACCTTTACTATTTCATTCTTTTGAGAATCTTTCCGATTATTATTAATATTGAAATTTTTCCCTCAAAAAATTTCTTTTAAATAATTTCCAAATTTATCCATAGAATGTAAAGACATTTGATGAGATGATAAATATTCGGCATTACATTTCCCTTGAAAATTTTGACTAAATTCACTACATGAGATTTATTATTTTCCACCATATTCAAAATATGATTTTCTTCATCTATTTTTGAAGTGGAAAATATTGGTTTGATATCGATATCATCATCTATACATTCTTCACTTACTACCTCTATTGTCATTTTTGCAGGAGGATATAATGTGAATTTCTTTGTTGAATTTCCATCGTATATAAACATATCACCATATCTACAGCTTATAAAATCACAAGTTGTAGCTAACCATGGCCTACCTAGGACTAATGGATGACCCCCTAGATTATTCATTGGTGTTAAGACCATAAAATCAATGGGATATTCCCAAGAATCTAAATTAAAAAAAAAAAAATTGATACACAATTAGGTTTAATAATAGATTTGTCTACTAGTTCTAATAATGTAGGTGTGTTACACTGAAATTTGTCACCATGATGTTTCAGTGTCTATATGGGTTCATCATTACTCATATATTACTCCCTTAGAAGTCTACAACATCAAAGTTCCTAAAATCAAGCCTTGAAATTGAGAGAAAAGCTCATAAAAGTCTTAAAAACACTTGTACCGCACTTTATCTTAACATTTCCTATGGTACTGCACCTATTTGTTCTAAAGCATGCAGAGCTAAACACACTTTTGCTTCATTAAAGGTGCAGACCCCTGTAAAAGGTAAAATGAAGGCAGAAAGTAATATTTAGAAGCCCAACAGTCAAATCTGGAAGCTTCTAGAAGCAATTATCTAGTCGAAGGTTCACTCCTATCATGTATGTTCATTCCTTCATTATGGGAACCTACCGCTTGGTTTATGGAGCTCAATCCCTTCAAAAGAGGATTCTATCCCCTCTTATGTGGAGCTACAACCTCTTCTCTTTTCCTATAAATTGAAGCCATAGAGCAACCTCAAAAGGGGGTTATACTTGGAGAATTTTTGAGGAGAAATGTTGTAGAAACTCAGAGTCTCTTAACTGATCATTATGTGGGAATGATTACACACCCATGTGCATTTTAGCTCAGAAAGTGCAAAGCTTGTAAGAGTAAAGGAAACGCCTGTTCTGGACACAAGGAAGACCTATACAACATCAAGGCGGACACGGTTGTAAGGCTCTTTCTTAATCAAAGATAATACGAATGAATCTCGTTTTCTCAATGAGTTCTTTAATTAAGTAGCTTGTTTATAATGATTTATCAATGAGTTATTTAATTAATTAGCTTGTTTCTCGAATTCCTTGATCATCTTGATAGATATATGATTCGTGAATTAGTTTATACTATGCAGGCACTATTGATTCTTTCCATGTTTGTGATTACAGATCTTTGAAGATGACTCTTTCAAACAACTGGAAAGAAGATCATTATGAACAATGCTGGACTACAGGTAGGTCTTCAAAACCCCTGTTGTAGCTAATTCTGAATCAAATATTATCTAGAGAAAATAAATTTTTTTTGTTTGTTTGTTGCTAGCTATCTGTATGACACTTGGGAGGTCTGTCTTGTCAGTAAGAACGACTTATCCATCCAACAAAATGGCAACTCCACTAGGGAATGGATCTTGAACTTTGATTTCTTTTATTTTTGACTTGTGAACTTATTTTTTCTAATTTTGATTGGTTTACACTAGTTTGGATAGTTTATCCCTGTAGAATCCCTGACAAATGTTTTAGAGTTTTTTATTTTTCTTTTAGTTTTCTAGTATTGGCACTTTTCTTTTAGAAACCATGTGGGCATCTCCACTTTTTTCTTGTATAAACAGTGCAGGACCGCACCTGTTTAGACTGAAACCTGCGGACCCTGTGAAATTTTTTAGAAAACCTTAAAATTCTCTTTTTTGGATCAGTTTGTTAGATTCTCAGTGTATACCCAGATTTGTATTTTCTGTCAGAAAGCTTTGGTTGAGCGTTTGCTTCAACATTTTTAAGTTTTGAATGATTTTCTGAAATATCTGCATGTTATAGTGATTTTTTCTTTGTCTTTATCCCACTCAAAGATTAGAAGCCTTGGTATACCTTCATATCACTGGTATTTCCTTGCTTTCTTGTTGAGTTTGACTTCATAGCAGAAATTGTTTTATGAGATTTAGATCCCATTTTCTCATTTGCAAATCTTTAAAAAAAATTTGTTGATAAGTTTGGAATTTCACTTAAAAAACCATAATTGGATGTTTTTTGAGTTCTTGTTGATCTAAGAAAAGAATTTCTTAGTTATATAACAAGCTAAGAAAAACATCCTCAAAATATTTAAAGTTTTAATTCAGATTTAGTCTTTAGAATTTTTAGATCTCAAAACTAGTGTTTTTTAATTTTGAGTGTTATTTCTAGAAATTGTAGTCTTCTTTTGGAGAAAATTTTGTTTGTAGTTTCGATCTTGAATGATAAAGGGATTTCTTATTGAGTAATTGATCATTTTGAGTTCTCATGGAATTAGATTTATTTTCATTTATTCTTGTTTGAAGGAAAGAATTGTTTTAAAAGATTACATTTCTCAACTCTTTATTTTAGGTAGAATTCATTGAAAGGAAAGGAATTGTTTCTCATAATAGATGCATTTTTAGTGTGTTTTGAGTCGGGTCACTACATATCATCAGTTTCACTTTCGCACCTATTGTCTTAAGAAACAACCTATTAAAAGCAACTCTTAAATTAAAATCATTCTAGTAATTTTTATATTTCTAGGGCTCTTTTCACCAACATAGCTTAGGCTAGTGTCTTGGTGTAGGGAGTAATTAACTCTCCAAGAAAATTAAAACAAACAAGTAGTCGATATTGCGGTAGGAAAAATCCAGTAGTCGCTTGTATTCTCTGGGAAGCTCCTCTTAAAGGAGTCAAGCATGAGGTCATATCAGAACCAGTGGGATAATCAATTCTATCTCATTGGGAATGATAGAAGATGTGCACGTATTAACAATGGTAAACCTTGGATAGACCATTGTCGAGGAGCCTAGGGTCACTTTTCGGTATATCTTGGATTATTTCAAGGAGCATTCAAGGGGATTGAGCTTTGTTACTCTGCCCTTGCGCGTATTTTGGATTGTAGACTGTTCCCCAAGGTATACTAGTTCATGTTGGTAACCTTAGTGACCATAATCTTTACGATTTTTTCCTAAGGTGATGGTGAAGGAAATATCCCAATGTACCTGGAGCAGATGTCGACTAGACTCACTTGGACTCTCCAAAGGGTTATCTTCACTCGAGATGGTTTAAGTGAAGAAACTTGCACCGATCTGTTTCATTAAGCAGGTTTTCGAGGTAACTGTTCCAACCACCATTTCTACATTAAAATACTACGATGTTGGATTTCATCACCAACTAGTGTTTTTAGTGTGGGAATTTACTGTTTGTGTGTGGTTTGATATCCTATATTTTTAGGCGTGTGATTCATTTGTTTGTTTCCTTAGTGACTTTAGGAGTTTTCATTGAAAATTTCTTTGATTGCGTGTGATTAATAATTTTTAATCGTGGCTGAATTACCAAGACAATCACGTAGACTCCAGGGGAAACCCCCTGAGTATACACCAAGCCAACTTGAAGGACTGCGAGCTCTGGTACCACGTAGTGTCAGCGGAATTAGATTAACAGAACCAGGAGAGTCATCCATAATTACTCATCCTGATTATCAATCAGAAACAGGAGAATATATTCAAGAGCCAATTTCAATTTTCGAAGTTACTAGTATTATTTCTCCAACCAGTGAATTAGCTGAAGAACCTGAAATTTCTGAGCCAGACACTGAACCTGCTGTGTTGGAACGATCTTTAGGATTTTTTACTCCGACTTCTAGTGATCCTGATTCACCTAGGCTAAGACATCGTATTACTGAAAACCTTCCTTCTGATATCATATGTATTGAAGAACTTTTTGGTCTAGATGAAGACGTAGTTCTTCCCGAAACCCAAGAAACTTTGAATCTTAGGGAGCGTGAATCAATATTCTACAGTCCTTTTAGAACTGATGCTTGGTATTTATCATTGATAGATTTTTTTACAAAATGCAGGTCTTACTTATTCACCACCCCAAATTCCTTTTCACCCTAAAACGAGAGGTTATCAACCATCATTAGCTATGTCGGGTGAGTCATCTATGTTTTCTCAATCTCCAGAATTTTTTTTATACGGTGGTCTGTCTGTTCCTTCGGGATACCAGTCGCTCTTTGTTACTTTCTCAGGGGAAAATCCTCAACCAATTGAACAAATGTTATCATCTAGTAAAAATGGAACTAAAGCTGAAACGTTGAACACATAATAGATTTTTATGATGTTTGGCAATATTCCAAATCCTCAACCTCAAGGAAGTCAGTTACCGCCTAGGGGGCAACCTCAAGGAAGTCAGTTACCACCTGGGGGCAACCTCAAGGTAGTCAATTACCACCCGGAGGGAAACCTCAGGGTAATTTTTTACCAGGTCAAACTGTAGGACACTATTTCCTGCCTAGGGAACAACCTCAAGGATAATACATACCTCAAGGTCAATAAAAACCTCAGGGACAGTACATACCCCAAGGTCAATATCAACCCCAGAGTCAGTTTATTCCTCAGGGTCAATATCAACCCCAGATTCAGTACATGCCTCAAGGTTATCAACATCAAGGTCAGTACCCAACTCAAGGTTTTCAACCTCCTTCATGTCAAACATTGTTACAAGGAACTGGAACTTTACCAGTTAATTATCAAACTTATGTTCAACCTGGTTATGGTCCTTCATATGCACAACCTTCTATTTATCAATACCCTGGAATGAATATGTTTTGGGATCCATCTCAAATTCAACAGACTTTGCAACCTAATGTGTAGTTACCTAATCAACCTGGATAGCCCATAGGTTCTGGTCCAACCCAACAACCTATCCAGCCTACCATTCAAGTCTTTGCACCTGGTTCTATTTAGCAGCCTGGGCCTAGTACACCTAGAACTCTGCCTCAAACTTCTACTGTTGCTGCAACTTCTGTTCAACCTACCACACCTATTTCTGGATTATCTGCAGCTCTTGTTTCTACTATCTCTGTATTAGTGCAAATTCCTCAAGTATCTGTGCCACAGTCAGGACCTGCAATTTAGAATACGACCTAGATACCTACAGGACAAGCTGATACAAGTACGATTCTTACTAGTCAACCACAATTTACTTATCAATCGTACCAGGGACAATATCGATTTGGATAGGCTACACAAAATCCAACATATTAGTATCAGCCATACCCTGGGTATACTTATCAAGTACCTCAAAAACCCCAGTATGGTCCAGTTAATCCTAGTTATCCAGGAGGTTTCACGATTCCCAATGTGCATCCAATTCTAGGATATCCTGGATATGCTCCTCCTGGAACTGGTTTGATCACACAAGGTTATCAAGACCCTAGCCATCGATTACCGTTTATAGCAACTTTAGATTTACCTGATCTATCACGCCTTACAAATGATCATATCTTTTATCTTCTGTATTGGCCACCGATGCCTAACAAGTTGCCCAGTGATATTCCAAAGTTTGAGGGTAAGTCAGGAGAGGACCCATCTAATCATGCTGTGAATTATCACCTCTGGTGTGCATTCAATTCACTAATCGATATTTCGATTTAGTTACGTCTTTTTCAGTGAACTGTCATTGGTCTAGCTGCCAAATGGTACATTGAGTTACCACGAGGCTCATTTAATAATTTTAATGCACTAGCTACTGCTTTCTTAACCCATTTTCAGTTGCCTGTCAGATACGACAATGGCACGGAATTTTTGAATTCGTTAAAACAATCTAAGTCTATGTACATATCCGATCACATTCATGAATGGATACGTAGGAGGCGTTTAGTGAAGGTCTTTATTCCGGATCAAATTTTCGCTGAATGGTTTATTAAATTGTTATTTCCCAAAATTACTGAAGATGTGGCCAAAGGAGGCGTTGTTACAGAATATCAAGTCATTGCTCAGGCTCAGTACCTTGACCTTGTATATACACAGTCAGGTACTCTTTATGATAAAATCCCTGATTTACCAAGACCTGGTCAATTAACTACAACTCCTTTCAGCTCTCATGCTGCTGATGGTGTAATTGGTTTTGTTAGCACTAGTAAGAGTAAGAAAAAATCTTCCAAGAAGACTTCTCCTATTATAAATTTACCCAATTCACCCAAAGGAGATTCTTCTGTTGAAACTTCCACAGATATTCATGTTGTACAATCATCTACAACCAAACCTAAAACTGGTGGTAAGAAGAAAGGTAAGAATAAAAACAAAAAATCTTCAAAAGATAAAAAATATAAAACTAAACCAACTGATGAAAAACGAAAACCTTTTTATCCTTCTCTGATCTGTGATGATGATCATTTTACAAAAGAGTGCTCGCATAGAGCCGAGGTATCAAAATTCGTTAAGGGTTCGCCCATACTTGCTGTCTTGAAGGATCCATTTCCTGCTCAAGATAGTAACATCATTGGATCTTCCTCAAATATGCTAGAGAATATCTTAATGGTTGCGATGCGATCGTAAGATTATAGTAGTAAAAATCCTGGTAAAGAAGAAGAAACATCTAATTCAGCATCAAATACATCTCCCTCAGTTTCTGATCCGCTACAGATCGAGAAACAACATCTTGACTTAGTAATCAAACTGCCTGCTAAAGGTGTACTTATCGTAAATCAACTTTCAATCCACATGCGAGAGCTGCTCAGAATTACAATATTGTTGAAGACTTGGCAATTTCCCCTTCAGCAATGTCGGCTTTCGAAGTGCTGTAATCATGTGCAACCCAAAGAAAATTACGATTGTCAGCCTTAGGAGACGTAGAACTCCAAGATTTGAACCTCATGATCTTCGATTTAGAGAATTTTACACCCTGCCTACCCCATCAAATGGCTTTTCAAATTCTAGTAACAGTAAAAAACAAATGTATCTTTCATATTGTTATTGATGAAGGGGCTTCTATGTGTATTATGTCGTTAAAATGTTGGAAATCACTTGGTTCTCTGACAATTAACCAATCGCCGACTATCCTCAAATATTTTGATGGAAGAGGTTTTCATCCGTATGGTATTTTACAGGATCTACCAATAGAGGTCGAAGGAAAAACCATTAATCTGGATGTGGAAGTGGTTGATGCTCCTCCAGATTACAACCTTCTCCTAGGTCGCAGTTGGTCTTATGCCATGACTGCTGTTGTATCATCGATCTTTCATCTCATCATGTTTCCTAATAAAAGAAAGATCGTTAAAATATATCAGCTCTCATATTATTCATCCGACCCAGCCTCTACTAATAACATCCGACATATCGGAAAATGGACTATCCCTTATAAAGATGTCAAAGTAGGTTTGCTTAAAGATTCGGCTTTACTAGGCACTTTTTCCCTGCTTGCTCCCAACGTACTGCCTCCTATTGCTAATATCAATATGATTACATCAAGTACTATTTCGTTTAATGATCCTTGGATAGTACCTTTAGAATTACAACTGGATTATTTCGATGGCGCAATGCCTTTAAGTCCTTTTGAGTTAACATATCAGGTAGTACAGTCATTTTCTGATACTCCTTCAACTGAATCTGATCCAGTGAATGTGATCAATGAGGAGTCATTTTCAATATCGAGCTCAGCTTCGACATCAATTCTGGATCTTTGTCAATAAGTATTCAATACTGATGAACAAATTCGTGAATTCTTGTCTGTCGATGAATTACCATGGGAAGATCTGCATCATAGGTCTTCATTTTTACCTGATCTAGATCATTTTGAGAGTGATTTTTCCTCCAGTTTTACTACTGATTACGTCAAAGAACCTCAGAATCCTCTTTCATCTTCCGATTCTAAATTGAATTTAGCAAAAATTTCTACAAAAATTCCCATTGACATTTTAGTAAAACCCAGAATTGTTGAAAAATTCATATAGGTGCTTCTTCTACAACTAATGAAATCCAAGCATGTAAAGCCCTATTTCAGGAATTCCTCGACATTTTCGCCTAGTCATATGAAGAAATGCCAGGAATCGATCCATCGATTGTTGTTCATGAAATTAAGACATACCCGGATACTAAACCCGTTAGACAGAGATTGCGCGAGATACATCCGCGAAAAGCTGCTGCTATTAAAGCAGAAGTTGAAAAATTACTTCGTGCAGGTTTTATTTATCCAATTCCGTTAACAGATTGGGTGTATAATATCATTCCTGTCAATAAAAAACAAGGAACAATATGAGTATGCATCAATTATAGGGATATAAATTGATCTTGTCGAAAAGACAATTATTCAACCCCTTATATCGATCAAATTATTGATGATTGTGCTGGAAGTGAAATGTTTTTGTTCATGGATGTATTTTCCGGCTACAATCAAATCAACATACTCCCTGTAGATCAACCTAAAACAACTTTCATTTGTCCATGGGGGACTTTTGCTTATCACAAATTACCTTTTGGACTTAAGAATGCTGGTGCCACTTTCCAAAGGGCAATGTCTTATGCATTTCATGACATTAAACACATTGTGTAACCCTACCTCAATGATTTTCCTGCTCATTCCTCATGTAGAGCAGATCATCTCACTCATTTATGAGCCATTTTTATGGGATGTAGGCATTATAAGATTCGTTTGAATCCTCACAAATGTGTTTTTTGTGTACAATCTGGACGATTATTGGGATTTATTGTCTCAAAGGCAGGAATTTGTGTCGATCCATCGAAGGTTGAGGCTATCATCAATTTACCTCCTCCTTCTACTCTTCGCTAACTCCAAAGTTTACAAGGGAAAGAAATTTTTTTACGTCGATTCATTCCTAACTATGTTGAGTTAACAAAAGGTTTTACCAAGTTGTCAAAACAGAATATTCCTTTCTTTTGGGATGAGATCGCTGATCGATCTTTTGATGCTCTTAAAAATGCATTGACCCATGCACTGTTATTGCATCCTCCCAATTACAACCAGGATTATTTTCTGTACATCACCGCTTTCGATTCCACGATAGGAATGGTTCTAGTTCAGGAAGATGAATTCCATGGTGAACATGTGATTTACTATCTTAGTCGCAATTTGCATCCGACTGAAATCAAGTATTCACATGTGGAGAAATTGGCCTGGGCGGCCATTCAAGATGTCCAATGTTTTTGTCATTACATACTTTTACGCAAAACAACAGTGATTTATGATTGTAACCCTATGATGTATATTTTGACCAAAAAATTTCTAGGGGGAAAATACTCCAAATGGATTTTTATCCTACAGGTGTTTGACTTGGAATTTGAAAAATCCAAATCAAAGAAATCATTGATATTTGCTGAACTTATGTGTGACTTCCCATGTAATGATACAGAAACTATGGTGGAACATCCGATCGTGGATGAATCCTTGTTTCTTATTAGTACCATTGATCCTTGGTATGGAGATATCATCATTTATCTTCAGACCCAATCTTTTTAGCCTGAACTTTCATGGTCACAATGATATAAAATCCGTTTCCAGCCTCAACAATATCATATTGTTGGCGACACACTATATCGTCATGGTGCAGACTCTGTTTTTCGATGTTGTATCACCCATGAAGAAGCCAAAAATGTTTTAAATGTTTGTCACTCTGGAGCATGTGGTAGTCATATGTCTGGGTATGCCACAGCCCAAAAGATATTGCGCGCTGGTTATTTTTGGTCGTCCTTATTTAAAGATTGTATTTATACGGTCCGAAAATGCCATGATTTTCAAATCTTCGATCAAACGATGGGTGCACCACCTGCTCCTCTTCACCCTATAATTGATGTTCATCCTTTTGAAAAATTGGGCATTGAATTCATTACATGTAACCCTCACTCAGCCGGGGGGCATGGGTGTATTATTCTTGTAGTAGATTATTTTATTAAAAGGGCCGAGGTGATATCTACATTTGCGACAGATGGAAAAATTGCAACTACTTTCATGTTCAATCATGTGATTTCTTGTTTCAGTGTACCCCAAGCAATACTTACTAACCATGGGAGTCATTTTCGAAACATCATGATGATCGAGCTAGCTGACCAACTTAGCCTGCACCATGACAGTTCTACACCATATTATCCACAGGCTAATGTTCTGGTTGAAGCGATTAATAAATTTTTAGTCACCATGATCAAAAGAATCATCAGAATTCATAAATCGAATTGGCATACCATGCTTTTTTCACCACTTTGGGCATATTGGACCTCAGCAAAAACATCAACAGGTTTTACCCCTTTTCAACTGGTTTATGGTTTAGAAGCAGTATTACTGACTGAATATGAGATACTGTCACTCCAACTAGCCATAGAGTTACTACCTGCTACCTCTGAGGAGGAAAAACACTTTTTGTACTTAGCTCAATTAAATGAGAATCAACGTACCGCTACATTAGCTACCGAGAATCATGCGAAAGGAATGAAAGCTCCGTATGATAGAAGTGTTACACCTTGTATTTTTTAGAAGGAGACCTAGCTTTGGTATATGATCAAGCTAATGATAAGCTAGGGGCTAGGAAATTCGAACCCATGTGGCATGGTCCTTATATTGTCAAGCGACAACTTGCAAAAGGGGCCTATGAATTGATTAATTTTGATGGGGTCTCTTTAGGAAAACCCAGAAATGGGCTTTATCTGAAGAGATATTACACTTGTTTCTTTTGTGGAGATATTTCCTATATATTATTTATTTTATAGCTTGTGTGCTATAGAATAGAAATGTGTGCCTAGCTTAAGTGTGCTTTTACTACTATTCCTGCTTATCTGGATTACTCTTGATATTGCAGATGTCGACGTCTTTTCAAACATACATTGGTTTTGCTGATGGTGGTTGTCATAGTACACAGAACATTTCTTCTGCAACCTGAGTTATTTATTCACCCACTGACGAGTTAGTATCTATTCATGGGGTAAGCCTCGGTCAAATGATGAATAATATTGTAGAATATAGCACAGTTATTGAGCTATTGTCTGAATCCATTTCATTTGGAATTCGAAGTTTGATTGTTAGGTTATATTTTGAACTCATTGTATTACAATTAAATTGAGTGTATGTAATTAGAAACCCAGTGTTGTTAAGATTATTTCTGAAAGTTCGTCTCTTGGAACGAGAATTTGATTACATTGAGTATCAACACATTCCAAGAAATTTAAACACATTAGTAGATGCAATAGATTCTAGTGTTATAAATAGACATTTGCGATAATGAAAGTAGTAAATAAAAATAACATTCGATAACATGTTAGACAGATAACTGGAAATAGTAGTATATCATAACATAGGGTAGTGTTTCAAAAAATAGTACATCGTCCTCGATCATAGGTTCAAAATGCCTTATGATCAGGAAAAAAGTGATACAAAAGATGATATGAGTCTATACAGTAGATCATCCACTATCCATGGTAATGATCATGATAATATACTATAGTCCATGCCACTCTGCTCAGGAATCTCCTGAACGGTCCAGGAACCCCAATGACATATCTTTGCAAGCGAAGTGGAATGTTGTCTATGGTAGTCTCTGAGATGTCCATAGTCAGTCGCTCCAGATGGTGTTCCAAATCAGTAAGGATATCTGTTGTTTGATCCTGTGGTGGTGGTGCTACTGCAGTTGTATCCCTTTGCCTCCTCTCGAAGGGGCGGAGTGTAACTGGTCAACGTGGACCCACATATGCATTTGAAATTTTTGTTAACAGTTTTGGATGATTTAAAAAACAAAATAAAAATTAGAATTTAGAACATGTCAAAAATGGTTCTTACCTAAGTTATCCCATTGAGCTCCTGGAGGAAGTGGCATATCCTGATCACCGCGGTAATCCATCCCAGCATAAGGGAAGTCTTCTATCATGAAGAGTTGATTCTCTAACCAATGGAAATAGGCCAGGGGAAATCAAACAATCTCTGTACCCTCGCTGCGACGGGCCATCAAAGCAACCCATCGAACCATCCGAGGCTCTCGAACTCTACCATGATCAACTAGAATATGTTGCGGAGCTAGTATAGGAATCCTCTCTAGAGAAAAATTAACCACAGTTGATCCATATCTGAAGTTATTCAACTTCCCATTCTTTGCTCTAGTTAGTTGGCCTTTGATATTGGCCAACACTTCCTTGCACCAATTGAATATGGTGCCTCAGAAACAGTCCACTGCAATCCTCATTTGAGATCCATTAGCAACGTGTAAAGCTACACTTCCACATAACCTGCTTACGATAAATGCAACTACTTTCAACCTAGGACAGATGATGGTTTTGATATCAATCTGTTTGTCTTTAGGATTGGCATCATCATTGCAGAACTCTAGTTGTAGGCTAGCGATAGACTGGCCAGCTGGGCTAGCCCAAAATAGAAAATGTGGTTCGCCTCTTTTAGACAAACTAGTCATAAATTATATGTCCTCCAGCTCTATTTCAAGCCAGTTGCCTCCAATCACAAAACACTGGTCCTGTACATCCCACTTGTTTACCAACCGAGTGAGTAGATCTAGTTGGGCTCTCATGCTGCTGATAGCCTAGAATTTAAGTAACCCGCATGCTCTCAAAACTTGTAATGTAAGTGAATGAATAATTGTAGCTTCATCCACCTCCTCGTGTTCACGTTCCTGCCAGATAAGATTTTAAATATCCTACAATGAAAAAAATTAAAGATTAGAATCATTTTAAAAAGAAAACTTTGGGTAATATAGAGGGAAAATGTGTTTTTATATTCTTCATGGCACCCCTGCACTTTTTTTTTAGAGACAGTGTGTAGCTATGCATGGGCTCCGTACTAAAAGTGCAGGACCATGACATTTTTCTTTGTAAGAAAATGTCGGGGTCCGCAGGTACCGTGTGTCTTACCTGCGGACCCCCGTGAGCGGAATTTTGAACCTATTTCTTCCCCAAAAATGAATTTTAAACCCTAAATTAAGGAAACGAATGGATGAAAAGCAAGGAAAAGAGAATCTAGATTACCTGGAGCAGACGGTTTTCAATTTGAACGGTCGGTTTGTCCGGAATCTTCTCTGGAGCGTTTTTGCCAAAAGCTCTCAAATTTTCACTCTAAACTCAAATGGTAAAAATGATTTTGGAAAACTCCTTTTTATAAGTTTTTTTGAATAAATGAAATTTAATTTTGTTTATTTTTCACTTTAAAGAGATGGTTTTTCAAAATATTTTTATTTTATTAAAAGCAGGTACGCTTAATTTTTTGAGTTTTTGTGCAGAATATTGTATTTTTCGGGTGAAATGGTCATTTTTGACGAAGAGTATACTTTTATCACTTTTTCGGGCTCTTAAAAATTTTATGAAAAAGAAAAACCATGGAGTCCTCTTTTTAGCCCTTTTCAGACTCTCTAAATATGAAAATATTGCCGAGTATTTTACTATTCGAACTCGTTAAAGGAAATGAACAGTCGTCCCTTTAGTATAAGTTTACCCCTTTTTCGGACTGAAATGGAATATTTACGAAAAAGGTATACGTTGACTAATCATGGTCAATAGAGTTCTCTCCTGCATTATTTTATCCTTTTTTGGGCCTGAGAGACTAAAATTACAAAAAAGAACACCCATGGAGTTTTCTTAAGTTTTTTCTTCTGACTTCCTAAAAATGAAAAACACCGAGTTTCTCCTATACTGGACTTGTTAAAATTTAATAGTAAATGACTTGTTGATTACAAACAAGAACATACCACTTCTTCTTAGGGTTCAATTTTAAACTAAGTTGGACTCATCTGAAGGATGAACTTATAAACAAGAAAATGTTATCCTCCTCAAGCTTGTCAAAAATAAAGAGGTACTTGCCAGAAATGGTGGGGGAAAAAGAGAGAAAACAAATCCATTTGTTACACTTTTATTTAAAAGAAGTATACCACTCTTGAACACGACACTTTTCATCACACTTATACCTATCAGTTAATTAAACCACATTAAAGGTATTCAGCCGGTTTTTGGATATTATCTTAAGGAAATTGTTACCAAACCATCTGCATTGTCGTTATGTTTTGAAGAGGACAGTCAAACAAACCATACATCTGTAAACATTTGTCTCCATTTGCGTTGACCATCCCTGAGTCAATCCTTACAAAAAATTTCTTCAAAACTTGGTCTATGGTTTTGTGTTGTGAGCTTGCTTATGACGAATCACTTTCTATCGATGACAGCTCATCATCGAGGAAGTCGATCTAGAATCCGCCAGTACTTTGGAATCTACATGCCTTAATGGCAGGTTTCTCGCCTTCGACGACAGGTTGCATCATTGACCTTCGATCGAACGATTCCGTGAAATGTTCGACTTCAGATCACTTATTCACATTTCATGGATTGTACTGAGTAATCTAAGAGCCATTTCCATTATTGGTGGTTTCTCTAACACTTGTTAATAGTTCACATCATTGACTGGTAATCAAGTGGGTTCTACCATGTTCGACTTCAACACATTTAATCGCATGGATAGAATCGTACTAGTTCGGGAAGCATAAATCAAGACCCTGGATCTAGTTCCCACCATCCAGACTAGGAGGAGTTTTATTATTCATTATGTAGCAGACTATTCATTACAGATGGCTGCGTCCATGTTGTGTCTACAATATTGATGTAATATTAAAGTCATTTCTGTATCAGAACAACTTTAGTTAGTTTTTTATCTGAGTATGGGAATGCCTACCTCAGTGATGATATATATATATATATATATATATATATATATGTGTGTGTGTGTGTGTGTGTGTGTGTGTGTGTGTGTGTGTGTGTGTGTGTGTTTTTTTCATTGAATGTTTTTACAGGATTCTAACTGAGGTGTCCACAAGCTAATCCTTGAAATGATAAAGCACATCACTCTTCGAATGCTCTCAGACTTCGCACTTTAGGGGGCAATTTGTTACACTGAAATTTGTCACCATGACGTTTTAGTGTCTATATGGGTTCATAATTACTCATATATTACTCCCTTAGAAGTCTACAACATTAAAGTTCCTAAAATCAAGCCTTGAAATTGAGAGAAAAGCTCATAAAAGTCTTAAAAACACTTGTACCGCACTTTCTCTTAACATTGCCTGCGGTACCGCACCTATTTGTTCGAAAGCATGTGGAGCTAAATGCACTTTTGCTTCATTAAAGGTGCAGACCCATGTAAAAGGTAAAATGAAGGTGGAAACTAACATCTAGAAGCCCAGCAGTCAAATCTGGAAGCTTCTGGAAGCAATTATCTGGTCGAAGGTTCGATCCTATCATGTATGTTCATTCCTCCATTATAGGAACCTACCCCTTGGTTTATGGAGCTCAATCCCCTCAAAAGAGGATTCTATCCCCTCTTATGTGGAGCTTCAACCTGTTCTCTTTTCCCATAAGTTGAAGCCATAGAGCAGCCTCAAAAGGGGGTTAGATTTTGGGAATTTTTGAGGAGAAATTCTGTAGAAACTCAGACTCTCTTAACTGATCATTATGTGGGAATTATTACACACCCATGTGCATTTTAGCTGAGAAAGTGCAAAGCTTGTCAGAGTAAAGGAAATGCTTGTTCCAGACCCCAAGAAAACATGTACGACATCAAGGCGGACACGGTTGTAAGGCTCTTTCTTCATCAAAGATAATACGAATGAATCCCATTTTCTCAATGAGTTATTTAATTAAGTAGCTTGTTTATCATGTTTTATCAATGAGTTATTTAATTAATTAGCTTGTTTCTTGAATTCCTTGATCATATTGATAGATATATGATTCGTGAATTAGTTTATACTATGCAGGTGCTATTGGTTCTTTCCATGTTTGTGATTGCAGATCTTTGAAGATGACTCTTTCAAAAAACTGGAAAGAAGATCATTACGAACAACACTGGACTATAGGTAGGTCTTCAAAACCCCTGTTGTAGCTAATTCTAAATCGAATATTATCTAGAGAAAATAGTTTTTGTTTTTTCGTTTGTTGCTAGTTGTCCGTAGGACACTTGGGAGGTCTATCTTGTTAGCAAGAATGACTTATCCATCCAACAAGGTGTATATTGAAAATTAGGAAGTTTCAATTCATCCATAGTTTGTTTTCTCATGATGTTTATGAGTGCTCCTAAGTCAATCAATGTGTTTGGAATGTCAATGCCATTAATGTGTGTTTTCACAATGAGACTTCCTAGGTCAAAATATTTTTGAACTATTGATTTTCCCATCCTGATATTTGCAATCCTTCGAACTATTTCAAAATTTTTAACTTCTTTCTTTTTCCTTCTAGGCATTTTAATGCTCAACTCTCTAATTTTTCTTGAAAATATTGGTATTTATTTCATGACTTGTAGCAAGGGAATCTTTATGCAAACATTCTTCATCTCATCCATTATATCATAATTAGGAAACTTAATTTGTTTGTCTATCCCCTTATCAATTTTCAATCTTTCAGGAAAAGGTGGATGTTACACAGAAATTGAAGGTTGTTTTACAATAGGAGTTGAGTTTATTTTCATATCATTGGTATGTATAGGGGTAGCTTGATTTTAAGAATTTTCTTCTTGAGGAAGAGGTGTCTCTTCTTCAGAGAGGTTTTCTTTTTTAGATTCCTGAAGAAAAACAGATGGTGAATTTTTTTCCAATAATCTACCATATCTAAGTTGAACATTGTTTAGATCTAATGGAGTTATAATGTAAGTTTTGAAATTTTTTCCCTCCACATTGTAGAGAGGTTTTTTATTGTTTGGATTTGGAAGTGGCTAAGGAGGTAGTTGGTTTGGTCTTTGTGGAAGTGGTAACGAAAGTTGTGGATTTGGATTTTGAGATTGAACTTGAGGTGGTTGGCTAGGGTGAGGGAAATATTGTGATGGAAAAGTAGGATAAGGTTGAGGATATTTGAGGGTATTTAGGGTATTTTCCACAATTATTTTTCCATCCCTATGATAGAGGTTGAGGCGAAGGTTTCCAGGGCATGGGTGCAGTCCAATTGCATTGTGATGGTTGTGCATATGTTTGGGTGTTGAAACCTTTAGTTTGTGAATTTTCCCATGGTATTTTAGAAATAAAACAAAGAGGATATACTGGATTTAATAGTACTTCCTCTTGGAAGACAAATTTTAGGCCTGATATTGAAGGAAAATCTTTGGTATCATGATTTTCTGCACATATGACATAGGTTTGTATGCTATTTAAAGCAAGGTGACATTCTCTCAAGGAATGTTTCTTTCTAAATTTCAGAGAGAAAATAGATCATGAAACATTTTCAGCTTTTGTTTGTTTTTTACTTTAAGGTTTCTAATTTTTCACCAAGACTCCCTAAAATATATTTTTTAAAGTTATCAAGCAAATTACCTATTCCAGTTCTACTTATTGTCCCGACTACAGATTTATTAATCCTAGACATAAGATAATCTCTTGGATTTTTCCCAGTTCTTTCCTTTCCTCTTGACATATGTATGCATAACTCACAAATTTCTCCAAATGATAACCGAGAAATATCTCCTTTACCAAAAAAATTGGGAAGATCAATATACTCATCTCTGATATATTTTAGTAAGAGAGTTTTCAAAGTTTCTTCATCTAGATTATGCATTTTAGCCATTTTAATGTTGTAAGAAAATCTTTCAATGAAATATTCGAGATTTTCATCTTCTTTCTATATCATTTTGAAGAATTCATCTTTAATATTATGGAGCATACAATAATCCTTGTATTTACCTAAGAATGCATTTTTCATTCCCATGTTTTGATAGAGTTTTTTCCTAAGCCCATAAACCATTTTAATGTTGCATCCTTAAGAGTGGCTGGAAACAATTTCAACTTTTGATAATCGACGAAATAGTCATAAGATATACGTAAGACTTCGAACTCAATGGTTAATGTTTCATGATCCCCGCTTCTTGACCAATGGAAATTAGGAAGGATGGAGGGTGAGATGTTTTTTATTGTTGTGATGGTATCCTTATTGAGTATGGGAAATACAAAAGGTTTTGGATCTCCTCTACGACCTCCTCTTCATCTTCCTTCACCTCTTCCAACTCCAATCCTACCTCCTCTTCCATCTCAAATAGTAGGTTTTTCATCATTCACATTGTGTACTTTTCCATCCCCTTCTCCAACCATTGAAATTTCTTCATAACTAATGTAAGGTTGCAAATTAGATTTTATAGTACCGCTTCTAGTTCCTCTGGTTCTTATATCAATGGAATATTAAAGTATATTTATACTTCTTCTTCTTCGCTAGGAAATTCTAGTTCTTCTCCTAGCAGCTGTTCTCCAATTGAAGATAGAAAAATTACTCCTTATGTTGGGGATGGAGGATATTCTTCTATTATGGCTTCAGTTGGTGAAGTTGGTGAATCTCTAAGTTGGATTTCAGAACTAAGTACCTTAGGAAATATGTTTGTACCTGCAATGGATGGAATACGAGTTTGGGTGGAAGGTGTGGCAATACGAGGTTGTGGCTGGGTGAGTTGTGATGTTGGAATCAAACTTCTACATATAGCTATAAATATGCCTCTAGAGTCTCTTTCCCTATGGATACCATTTTTTATTTTTTATTTTTTATTTTATTTTTTTATAAACAAGAAAAAGAACTCCTATATGCACTTCTCCGAAAACGGTGCCAAAATGTTTGGTAATTTATTTTTTCTTAAATTAATTACATGAATTATCGATCAGGGATAGTAAGCTGATGAAATGTATGTGCATAACATGTGCTATTAGTTTTTGTCACTTCACACAAATATCTAAATTAAGTTGAGTTATCCAAATACACGTGTATTTTTAAGGCTATGTAAGCATATTAATCACTTGTAGAAAATGAAATTAACTCTATAAATAATGACAACACTCTTCTCTAAGTAAAACATCATAGTCACTCTTTACTTGAAATAAAATCACTCATTTATTTTTGAAAGAATTAACACTTTCTTTGACAATCACTCTTTGTTGGAATGGAAACCACACACACTTTCCAGAAATGAAAAATCACTCTTTGCTGAAATAAAAATCACTCTCAAATATCAGACACACCTTCACAAATAAAATATCTCTTTGCTGAAATAGAAATCACTCTGAAATTCGACACACACATTTGCATAAATAAAATTTTTCCTATTAAATGGAAATCACACTTTAAAATGGATTTGCTTCAACAAATATGATTAAATATACAAAGGTAAGTTATTGTCTATTTAATTACAATGTTATAATATATTCTATCCATGTGAATCCATAAACTACGAAAATGCGTAACAAAAATATTTCAAACTTCAGATCTAAAGGAAATAAAAATGCAAGTACTTAACGAAATATTGAAAAAACCTACAGGAAACAATTAGAATGAAAATTGTTAATAAAAGACCCTATGGCTAGAGGCCACCCTTGATGAGAAGCAGGTAACTAAAAAAAAATAAAAAAATAACTAACCACGCATTGAAAATTGAAGGAGGAATGAAATTTCAATTGCGAAACGGGGTATAAAGAACGGGAAATTCAATCTTATTGTCACTGTATTTACTTTTTCCAAGTGGCATATTTATAAAGTTCATGGAAAATTAATTTTTCAGAGCTATATGCCTAAAAATACTCAACATAAAACTATTTTTAGCTAAAACATAGAACATCATATAATTCTTTCATGGTTTTCTATTATCAAAGAAAATCCTGAGGCACAGATCTCGTTCTCGCTCGTCTGTTGCCAATTATGGAGGTTGAGCTTGCCTTTGACCGCATTACCAGGACTAGTTTCCATAGATCTGACCCATGACGGTAGGAGGAAATCATTATATACATCCATTTCCACATACACATATATTTCACTCTCTAGATGGCACCTTGGAACCTATCAAACCAGGGACTTCGTTGCGGAATTGTGTGTTAGTTCCAGAATCATTAGAATTGAGTAACTAAAGTAAACATTAAACTAAATAATAAAGGGAATTTTCATTTTATGAAATTGAAGATAATTTTATACCTACCATTTCATTAGTACTATAGCTTGATGCACAATATGTTGTTTATGAGTATCAAAAAGAAAAAATATAGGGTTAAAAAAGTGTCAAAACAAAGAAATTGTGAAGTTCAACAATTCCCAAAATTTTTCTTCTTTATTAAATATGGATCCATCAGTACATTCAACTTCTCGACCTACACACACCACTATCGGTGGTATGTGCACCAAGTGGTAGACTCTTCCAAGGTCCCCCCGCACTCAGCTATGGAGCCTTCCATTAATGCCCAAAGAACTAACTAAAGCAGAATATATAATCACTCGTGCTCATCAACTATCAACTTATTACCTCGAAAAGCATTAGATATCTCTATATATGTTTACATAGCTAAAAAAACATGGTCCAAATACCACGGGCTTGACATAACAACAAGGTAATACCTTAAACCCACTATAAAATGAGGCGCTTCAACCCATCTCGAAACCCCTAGAACAATGGGCGGTATACCTAACTTTGTGGTACCACGAACTCTGCTCCTCAAAATGCAGATTCTTTGACCAAAATTGGACTGATTTGGGTCACGCCCAATAGGTCCCCAAGACTCACGTATGACTCATCCTGAGTCACTCACTTGTTGTGCCCCAAATATTTTCTGCAATGCTCATGTATGCATCATTATTTGGTTGAAGTATCTTTTCTATGTGTTTTTCCTCTCAATGCACTTCTTCCAATAGTGCCTCTATTATTGGTCCAAAAATCTTCTGCAACACTTCCTTCTCCCTCTATCGCAGCACCTTGAGCTTGTCATATACTTCATGCGAAATATGTAGTGCCTCATCCTGCCACGACTTAGTACTCTCTATCAAATTCAAATCTTTCCTCTGAAGGTCTTCAATATCCTTTTAAAGAGTCTTTCCTGCTATGATTTTAGTGAGCCTCCACAAGACTGGTAAGGTCTTTGTAGTTGTTTGAATTTCTTCCAATTGCTTCAACATCATTTGGAGCTCCTCTTGAGTCCTTTGAATTTTTGTATCCTCTTGCAATGAGGTCCAAATCTCCATATTGTAATCTATTATTTTGTCATAGCCCTTCACTGTGTCGATGATTATTTGCAATGTAGTTTTTAGATCCATCTCCCTTTTCTTTCATATCTCTGGTGGCATCACTGGCTGCAACCTGATTTGCTGTTGTATGATATTTACCTCAAACTCAAACTTCATCTCTACAAATTTATCCTTGGAGTCCTTTATTGTGAGGGAAATGTTCATGACCTTCTCTGTGAGAGAAATTTCTTCGCAGACCTTAACATTCATAACTTCAGTACAATTCATTTTGATGGCTACCTCTAGTTGCTTTTGTTGTTGGGATGCTCCATCCCTTTCCTAAATTAGTTGATCAAGCTCCTTCAGTGAAACTCTTTCCTTATCCACCTAAACTTTTAATAGCGAATTATGGTGTTCTCGCCCCTTTAGCTTATCTATTATACCTTGGTGGAACACATGAAATGTCTAAGTGTGTAGCATAATGATGTTCATGTTGACACGGTTCCATACTTTTTTGCACTCTTTTTCTTTAGTAGATTCAAATTGTAATGCTCCACCTAGTATCTGAAAAATCCTCAGTCCAAATTTCATCTCCATTCATCGCTCTGGATGCGTTGGATGACCTGTTTTCTCTAGTTGTATGGTTGTCTATTGCTATGTCTTTACTTCTGCAATACCTTGCTGAACTTTTTCCATAAGCGTTTTGTAACAATCATCAAAATTTTTCTAGGTATCTGCTATGACTTCCTAGAATTTTTGTCTAATCTCTTCGATGTGCCCATCTATGAGGAAAAGTGGTAGTGCACCCTTAGAATTATCCACCTTCTACTTCTTTCTTGTGCTCATGGTACCTGCTGTAGGCATCTTCTACCTAATGATGAATGGTCAATCCTAACTCTACAATGATGAGAGGGTACTGGCCACCATGTTACTTCTTTGGTTCATTTCCTTCAGTGTATTTTTATATATCTTTTTCAGTGTATTTTTTTGTCTTTATGACTTAGACCCACATGCTACACAGTGTCCCCTTCTAGTCTAGTGTCTTCTATGGATGAAGTAATCCACTCTACTGACCGTTGTTGTACTACCTATTAGTGTCAGTTTTTTCATTCTGCCACTAGTGATCAAATAGACTCTTATCATGTTATAGTAGGGTCCCATTTCATAATTTTTTTCATTCCATTACATCATCATGCAAGATTTGGTCACTGGATGTAGATTTATGTCTGATCTCACTTGCAAAATTTTACTAATTGCTAGCTCATTTCACCACTTTGCTAAATGTACCATAAGTCATGAGTTGTAATCATAACTACAGTCATTTTAATCATGTTTTCATTCATTCAGAGTCTCCATTATGTATTAGGGTTTCCAAGGTCATAAAATCACGATTTCATGCATAAATTCCAGCAAGTGAAGGAGTGACAATCAATAAATTTCATGAGTAGTTTGATTTGTAAATTTGATTTCAGAGAAAAATGTAATTTTATGTTCCTAATTTGTAATAATTTCTCGGAGTTCCAAGTAGCTACAACACTCAAAGTTCCATCAGCAAATGAGAAAAGTTCCAAAAATCCAATCAGTGTTCCTAAGCCATCAAAAGATGGAGTTCAAAGATTAAGTTTAAAAGTTAAAGGTAAAGAAGCAATGTAAAGTTAACTTCAAGAAATTAAATGTGGGTCCAAGTTTTTTTAATGATATTTCTTCAAGTATAAAAGGCCCTCAAATACCAAAAATTCATTCATTTTTATCCTCAAGAATCGAGCTCTCCAAGTTCCCCAAGCAAAAATTCGTTTTTTCCTTCAAAAAACCAAGTTCCAATTCCTTCACTGCGATTTTTCCATAGGCGCTACTGTTTTTGCATAAGCGATGTTGCGCTTTTCAGAAGCACGTTGCATTTTTTTCAGGGTTTCATTGCGCCTTTTCCTCATCTTACTACGCTTTTTGCGGAAGGGACGCTGCACTTTTCACTTTTACGTTGCACTTTTTGCAGGGCTTCGCTGCGCCTTTCCTCTGTTCGCTGCGCTTTTTGCAGAAGAGAGCCACGACTCAAAATATTGTATTCAAGGATTTATAAGTTGCAAACAAGGGCTTATACACTTATTTACGATTAAGTTACACCTCCTAAGTGCCTCCTTTCATCTTATGGTGTTAAGCTTATGGTGAAAACCCTCGCTTACTATCCATACAATGTTCTAAGCAATTGAACCCTAGTTTCCATATTTGTGAAGTTAAATTGCTTTCCTTTGGACCCATTTAATTTCCTTACACCCTAAATCACTCCCCACTACCCTCACATACCCTCATTTCCCATTCCGAAGCTATATTTCCTAAAACCCTGCCCCTACGCTACAATTTTCTAGGTAGCTAGACCACAATCCTGTATTTGAATTTCCAATCCCATACCCATTAATATTTTAACTCCCTGTAGCATCCCTAATCTTCTTAACTACCTTACAAACTTCCCCAAATTTTCCCTCACTTATCCCAAACCCCTAACCCTATAATCCCACTCCCTTTCCCCTCCCCTTCTTCCGTAAGGTTTCTATACAAAATTGAACATAATGAAGGAGGAGAGAAACATAATGGATGAGGAAAGAAACACCACAGAAGAAGAAAAGAAAACATACAATAAAGGAGTGATAATTCTAAGAATATAGCCATTAGACACTAGGGAATCGATGGAATCACCCTTAGTTGTCAAATGTTTACAACATGTAGGTTGCTCTGAGTTTTGTGAGATGGTCCAAAGAGTGCAGAGCCATCCTACTTGACCAAGGTTTTCATCAGTAGCCTACAAAATGACCAAGTGACTATTGCAGGGGTGAATTTTACCATGTCTACATACATCATTGCAACAACAACATGGATACCCAATGTGGGTGGAAAATGGTTCAAGACTAAATATTTGGATGCCTAGCTGTATGAACATTACCTTAAGGAACCATACAAAGACAAAATCAAGAAAATATTTCCTTTTGGTCAGTTGTTGAATAGGTTTTCTCCCATGATTAAGATCATCATGTAATACTTCACTTGGGAGGGTAGATTCTCCAGGTTGTACAACTCTCAAATCAGGTTGCTCATGCATTTCACTAGGGTGAAATTTCTCAAGCTTCCCTACTATTTGTACATAAGCATTGATAATATGGTGTTTCGAATGGAAAATGGCATCTGCCCATGGTATTCATCTACCCATGTTATCCATCCACCCATGGAATTTACCCATGGCATTGTAAATGTCATCGACCCATGGTATTCATCCACCCACTGTATTTATTCGCCCATGGTATTGTAAGTGACATCTATCCATGATATTAATCCACCCATGCTATGTATCCACCCATGGTATTCATCCACACATGGAATTTAACCATGGTATTGTAAGTGGTATCTACCCATGGTATTGACCCATGGTATTGTAAGTGGTATCTACCCATGGTTTTGACCCATGTTATCCACCTATGGTATCTACACATTGTATTGTAACTCAAAAAAGGCTATAAATAACAAGCCTCAGTTTGTAAAAGGATAGATTGTCCACCACAATGTAGCTTCTACAGCTATTCTCTGTTTTAATAAAACAAGTTTCTTTGTGGTTTTATTTTCTTTGTGTTCTCTCTTTTTTTCTGGCATTTTAATTTTGCAGATCTTGTCAAATCCATTTCAAATTTTTAGATCTTGGGGGCCTCCCTCCAAGATTTGGACCAGTGGTATCAGATTCAAGTTATGAATCCATGGGAATGAGGGTTTGAAGCATATTTCAGTTTCAATGTTTTGCAACAATCTTTAGCAAACTCCATGATTTTTTTTGGGTAGTGAGTTTTTAGATCAGATATGAATCTTTTGGTGAAAAAATTAAAAAAAAATACCCAATCTAGATTCCTTGCGAGAAAATACTCAAATTAAAAACAAAAAATCAACAGAATTGGAGTTCGGATGAGGGAGATATCGCTGATTCAAAATAAACAATGTTACAACAATTTTTCTAACAATAATTCATGGATGGCAGATCTCATATCATTTCTTACAGTTTTTAGTGAGAAATTTTAGATAAATAGTTACAAATTTGCACTCTCCTAGAAAAATCACCCGATTTCAAAAAACAATCGGTTGAATCGGAGTCCGGACGAGGGATTTATCGTTGATTTAATCAACTATTTTTTTAGAAATTTTGTGATGGTGGGACAGTTCCAGCGTGCATATAAGAGTCTAGGGTCTCCAAATATCGATTTCAAACGAACAGGAAGATGTAGAATGATCATTCCATTTCCAAAAATAGGCTATAATAAATATTCTAAGTTATATTGACCGAGTTATGCTCATTTTAAATTTGGAGCAAGATTCGGAGTGGGTACCCTTTGGATACGTGCCCTCCCACCCCGCTTTAGTAGGCACCTGCTTCACATTCATCAGTTTCAGCATAACAGCATTCGGCTTGGGTTATTTGGAGACATGTCCTCCCATCCCAAGCTATGTAGGCACCTGCTACTTCATCAACAATCAGCATCACGATTATGGGTCAACCACACAAAATCCTTCTCATCAAAGTCCATTTTCTAGGCCCAACACTGTTAGTAACACAGTTGGTCACAAGCATTACAGGGTATCTCTATCCTCGGATATTCATTTTTCATGGTTTTGGTTCATCCACAAACCCACACTTTATTGAAGTCCATTTTCTAGGCCGCACACTATCAATATCATAGTTGGTCACAAGCATTATAGGGTATCTCTATCCTTGGATCTTCGTTCATCACGATTATGGGTTAACTACACAAAACCCTTCTCTTCAGTGGCTCTTCATATTCAACAAAGGCTTCTCAGGAGGGAACTTCACACAATGGGGCCCATTACTTCTTAAGGAGGGAGGAATGATCGAAATGGAAAATGGCATCCGTCCATGGTATTCATCTACCCATGCTATCCATCCACCCACGGAATTTACCCATGGTATTGTAAATGTCATCGACCCATGGTATTCATCCACCCATTGTATTTATTCTCCCATGGTATTGTAAGTGACATCTATCCATGATATTCATCCACCCATGGCATATCCCATGGTATTCATCCACACATGGAATTTACCCATGGTATTGTAAGTGGTATCTACCCATGGTATTGACCCATGGTATTGTAGGTGGTATCTACCCATGGTATTGACCCATGGTTTTGACCCATGGTATCCACCTATGGTATCTACACATGGTATTTTAACTCAAAAAAAAGCTATAAATAACAAGCCTTAGTTTGTAAAAGGACAGATTTTTCACCACAATGTAGCTTCTATAGTTATTCTTTGTTTTAATAAAACAAGTTTCTTTTTGGTTTTATTTTCTTTGTGTTCTCCCTTTTTTTTCTGGTATTTTAATTTTGTAGATCTTCTCAGATCCATTTCAACTTTTTAGATCTTGGGGGCCTCCCTCCAATATCCGTACCAGATGGCCTACATAGTGCGAAACAGAGATTATGAGCTTCAAATTAATATTTTCTTCCATCATTATCTCATTAAAACCATTTTCCTTCATCACCTCAAACAACTAAATATTGCATGGGAGAATTTCATTGAGGCAAATGTCCTTACTACAACACCAAATCAGCCTGCTAGACCTATTCCACCATCAAAAATAGTTTCTCACAAGAAAACTAGGTTATCTAGCAGGGCTACAGTTAAGAAAACCATAGAGGACAAAGAGGTCAAAACATACCAGAGAGGACCTAGGCAAGTGTTTGCTCTTTATATTGTGGAAGGGGCCTTTCCTTCTACATCAGCAAAATAGGGATATCAAAAGCAACAAGAGGAAGTTGTTCAAGAGAAGGAAGACCTTCATCATGAGGAAGAAAAGGAGTTTGACATGGTGGAATTGGATGTATAAGATGATCATGAAACCTCAAACATGATCATAAAAGATAAAGATGCCACAATCAAAGTGCTGCAGGACAATTTCACAAGGGCACAATTCGTCATCTCCTTCCTTCAGCAAGAAAACAAGCAGCTAAAAGATAAACAAGTAATCTTGGAATTAGATTTGTTGAAGGCCAAGAGGAAAGAGACCAAAGGAAAAGCATTGATGGCACCTGATAAGTCTAATCATGATCAGGCTCAAATCACCAAGAAGAGACAAAAAACCAGAGGTCTTAAGAGAGCATTAACACATGAAAAACATGAGGTAGAAGAAATCACTTTTGAAGAAATAATTGAAAAAGAAATAACTGGTGACAGAGAAGCATGGCTTGAGAGAGTGAATATACACCTTAAGAAGCTCCTTCATAAGGCCAACAAGGACAATCAGATGCTCAGGCACATGGCTGACTGCTATAACACTAGAAACAAGATTTTCCATATCAGGATCAAGGAATTGAAGGACAAACTCAAGGAAATCCTAATCAACCAAAATGAGAAGGAAAAACTTGAGTTACTTGCCGATGCCTCCTTGGTTGCTTGAGATAACTCATCAAAACTTCATACAACAATTTTGAAGATTTTTGGGCAATTTTTTGAGTTCTTGGACACTTTGGTAAAATTTCACAGTCTTTTTTTACAAGCATCCTACAAAAAGTGCATCATGGGCCACATTGCACTTTTTGTGGAGGCCTCTAAATGTGAAAAACTATGCAGATATGGAGAGAGAATGACGTCTACATCAAATTTTGAGTTCTAGAACATAAAAAACAAAGGTTTTGATAGGTGGAAAAGGAATTTTTTTTTCAAAAAACAACGTTCTACATCCTTTTTCAGCCTCATGTTATGATTTTTGACAAGTATTGGGAGATTTCATTTTTTAGGAGCTTCACTCACCCATTTTTAGAGCTTGAATACATTTTTGAAAACTGGAGTGGAAGATATTTCCAATGAGACATCTTGGGCTGAATTTGGACTTCAGGAAGTCACTTAAAAGAGGACTTGAAGGCCCACATTTCCCTTTTTACCAGACACTCTGCGCTTTTCTCAAGCACACTACCCTTTTTACAATTGACTGATTTCTTCAGAACTTTCAAATTTTCTCAGTTCGTTGATGGATTCCAAGGAGATATACTTATATAAATGTAAAAATTAAATGTAATTATGTCATGTATAGTTACTAGAGGATGATACACCAAGTAAATATGTAATTTTGGGTCAAGTGAATCAGTTTCATCAAAGAAAGGGACGATTTTGTTGACCTCCCTAGTCATTAGGATTCTTGTTGAGGGCTTTGGGGATCAGCCCCACAGGTCGTGGATTCGACTCCTGAGAGTGGGAGAAGCAATTTTTGGTCTATATTTTTCATTCCCTTCGTCATTACAAGGCTTGGATGTTGTGTAATTGATATTTGAGCAGTAGTGTAATCATACTTTTTCCCAGGAAGTAATAGACAAAGTTACAACTATTTTCGTGGGATTCCTCTGGTAATGTGTTTTAGCATTATTTCCTCTTATGTTTGCAAATGTTTGAATGTATTATTATTTCCATATTCATTCCATCTCTGAATTTAATTGATTCCCAATTCAGATAGAAAGAATTCATTGGTTTATGCTCAGTTTTGGAGGAATTAATACAGTTCTGTTTCATTTTCTTCTAGCTGAAATGAATTCATGATTTCCATGCTCTTTTCTAAGACCCTAGTAGTCTAAATTATTCCATCAAGATACCTTAATGTGTTAAAGTGCTTACCTACCTTGCCCCGTCATATCTCTGTAATTCTGATCATGTTTTTCCTTCACCTAGTACTTCCTTGACCTATTCGCCATCCAACACTCAAATCAATCAATAAAAACCATAGCATAAAATCCTCATTATCCAGTCATCTTGGATGTGATATCTTGGAGAGAGACCTCTCCTACCTAGTAGGGATAGCTACTTGGAAAAATATTTGTCTGTGGTTACCTTTGCTGGACTCTTTCTCAGCCTCAAAGATCTAGTGGAGTGAAAAAACTACCTCAAGTAGGTCATCCTTGGTGATCAGATATAGCAGAGGATTCCATGTGTCTGTTGAATACTTCTGAGCCTTTATGTATAATCTGTGAAAATTTTCCTTGAAATATGCAATGTTTCAATACTGAACATACAAAATTGGTGACAGCCGAAGATGCTAGTTTACCACCATGTGAAAATATATATGCATCAATATGAAGAATAATTTGTTCTCCTATGTGCCTAACAACTCTTTGGTAAGCCATAGTGATGCATATTGCATAGCTTCACATCCGTCTACTTCAACTGAAGAAAATTGTGAGCACTACGACACTTCCCATGCTAACAACGTGATTATATGAATCAACCATGCGTAATGAAATGTATTCCCCTCTTTTTGTGCTTCATGACAGTCCTCCAAAAATTCCCTACACAAATACCTGACCTAGTTGAGTTGGACCTCGATGTTGCATTGCGTGCTTAAGGAAATGATGACGTCAAGAACTTCAGTTTCTCTTTACCTCCTCATTTTCTTCCCTGCAAATATATGTGCGGTGAAGCACACACCTTCTTCGATGATGGATTTTATGTCATAGCCTCACGATTTCTTAATTAACCCATACTTCTCCTTCATTTTATGTGCTACCGCCTTATCTTTATTTTTGCTGACGAACTCTTTGGCGGGGTATTTTCCCTGGAATGGCAGTGCAATAATTCTCCATATCAACATCTCATCAATTAGGATCCTCTTCCTCAACTAGAGGCATCCATCATGTACTAATTCCAGTAGTTTTCGAACACATGTGGTGTTTGGATTGCTTAAACCGAAATGGGTTTTATTTAGCATGTTGATCAAGCCTACTCTCTGTAATCCTTCAGCCCACTATAGTGCCTCCAACCTTGTGAATGAGCTCTCTGGATAATATACTTGTTGTAGGTACATGGTTGGATTGAACTGTGGGTACTTAGTCTCGTCGTTCATGTCCCAATCCTCCATTTTTATTTGGGAAATATTCCCCAAGTTCCTCTTCAAATGGGACCTTCTCTGGTAGTAGTGGCGAGAAGGTGTCAAGCTTCACGTCTTTGGGATATTTAATTGGCTTTGCACCTGGTTTCCTTGAGGCAGCACAGAGGGAATTTATGTGCCCTCTGTCTCTATTTCCTGCATCTCGACTTCCTCCTCACTGTCATGGATTTACACTAATTTATTACTCTTTTAAGTGGGTCTCTTGTCATTTTTGTTCTTCTTCCACTAATCTGTTGCTACCTTATCTCTTGTGGATGTTTTGATCTCTAATATAGAGGCCTCAACTAGCCTATTTTCCTGTCCTTTATTTTATTTTCTTCTGTGGCTATTTTTTTTCATTGGGATCTTGAGCACGTTGGGGACACTGGTACACTCAGTGTTGTGGTCTTACCTCCGGTATCAAGCTCTTCAAAACTTCTCTCAAACATACAATAGCACACTCATCTCAGATTTTGTCACAATTTCTCAATTTGAATTCTCCATATGACAAAGTGTAGAATGTGGAGCAAGACTTTGCTTTTATAGCAAATTTGAATTTTTTATTCTAATGATTAACTTAGATCCTACTCATTTATTGCAGATATGGCATTAAATATGACCATTTGTGCTTCATAAATGTATTTCTCTCGCACCTCTTAATGAAAAATTTATTTTAACAAAATTGTTTTCTTCCAACTGTCATATTTCTGGCGAACTTCGACGTATCTCCCTTTGGATGTCGACAGACTTCTGAATATTGTGCGGTAATATTTCTTTGATGAATTCCTTTTCTACAGAGTAGTTTATAGTCCAGTTCTCACTTTAAACTGCAGGTGGAACTAAGTATTTTCTTCTTTCATATTTTAGTGTGAAGCTCCACGAACAGAGTCATCCCTATATATCTCCAATCTGCTACCATTCACCTATCTTTGAATAATATAACATATAAATTTGCGAGATTAAATAAACCACCATCAGCTATTTGTTTGATGATGTATGGTCCTAACCAATGTGTTTTAAACTTTCCTAGAAAAATTTCAAATTTTCTATCATATAAAAGTACAAGATCTCCTTCACTGAATGTATTTTCTTTGATGTGCCTATCATGCCAAGATTTCTTCCTTTCTTTTTGTACTCTTTGATGAAAACTTGCTATAAAAATTTCTTCTTCCAGAGCAAGAATTTGTGCCATTATATACTCCATTATATCGTAGTCTTCCATATCTATGAAGGCTTCAATTCTCAAAATTGGCACAATGTACTCCATAGGAATGATTTCTTCTTTTCCATAGACCAATGTAAGAGGTATTTAGCATGTTAGTTTCTTGCATGTTGTCCTATATTCCCATAAAAAAGTATAGGGTAGATGTGTGAGCATAATATGTAATGTAAGATTGTATGTACACAATTTTCATTTCGGATCAATTATAATCAACATATTTGTAATAATTATCCTTTTAACGGAGCACTAAAAGAAGAGGTATGATAAATTAAAATAAATATAAATATAAAAAATAGACGTAAAGTAAAAAAATAAAACCTCTTTTTATATTTACTCCATAAACCTCTTTATATTTAGGAAAAAAAAATATTGATGGGCTAAAAATCATAGGCCAAATACCATATTTATAAAAGAGGTATGATAAATAAATAAATATAAAAGATGTATAAAGAGGTATGGTAAATAAATAAAAATATATCAACTAGGATTATAAATCAACATCTAATTTTATACCAAGCTTCTCAATCGCATACCATGGTAAATAAATAAAAATGTAAATAAAGTAGAGGTATGGTAAATAAATAATATCTCTTTTTATATTTACTCCATAATCTTCTTTGTATTTATGAAGACTCAAAAAAATGTTTTATTTAGGTGAATCCTATGGCCCAGTTTATTATTAATATCATGCAAAACAACATTATTAACCCTAATATTAATATTAAAATATTAATACTATTATTATTATTATTATTAAATATGGTATTCATATTAATATATTGCAATATTAATATTATTCAATTTGATAACTTTGGATCGATACAATATTAAATTTTTTATATTATCGTATATATCAATATATCATGATATATATTAACTCTAGATATATATCAGACAAAAGAAAAAATCCATAGAGCGATAGAGGTGGAGAGATGGGGGATTGATAAGGGATATATGGAGATAAACTAAAGGAGAGGGGTGAGGAGGAATGAAGAGAGAGAGAGAGAGAGAGATAGAGAGAGAGAGAGAGAGAGAGAGATATGGAGGAAGCGAGAGGGAGGTAGGAGAGAAAGGGGGAGAGAGGAAGGAAAAGAGAGAGGACTTGAGAGAGAGGAGAGATAGAGGGATAGAGATATGGTGTTAGAGGGGGATAGAGGGAGCGAAGAAGAAATACATAGAGTGTGAGAAGTGGAGAAAGAGAGGTAGTGACAAGGGAGATATGGAGAGAGAGTGTGTATGTTTATGGGTTAAATAAAGAGACAGATAAGGAGAGATAGAGATAAGGGGAGAGAGAAGGAGATACAGAGTGATATAGTAACATAGATGGAGAAAGAGAGAGATAGAGAGTGACAGAGAGAGAGAGAGGATTGGAGGAAAAATAGAGAGAGAGAGAGAGAGAGAGAGAGAGAGAGAGAGAGAGAGAGGAAGTTATAGGCAAAGAGAGAGGGAGGTAGGAGAGAAGGTGAGAGAGAGGAATTGAGATTGAGAGGAGGAGAGTGATGGGGGAAGAGAGAGAGGGAGAGAGAGAGAGAGAGAGTAAGGATGAGAGAGGATATGAAAGATTTGAGAGATGAAGGGAAAGAGAGATGGAGTTGGAGGGGGGAGAAAGAGAGATAGAAGTGGTGGTGTGGGAGGGAAGGGAAAAATAGAGGTATAGATGGAAGGTGAATAGAGCTAAGAAGGGAGAGATGGAGAGAGGGAAGGGCGATGAGATTGATAGCTATAGAGTAAGAGACAGTGTGTGTTTGGGGGGTGAGATAGATTATATGTATATATATATATATATATATATATATATATATATATATATATATATATATATATATATATATATATATATATATATATATGTATATGTATGTATGTATGTATACATACATACATATATATATAGATATATATATATATATATATATATATATATATATATATATATATATATATGTATGGATGTATGTATGTATGTATGTATGTATACATACATACATACATACATACATACATACATATATATATATATATATATATATATATATATATATATGAGGGGGGGAGAAAAGGAAAATATTTCTTGCACTAGATGCATTTATTTCTGTGTAGATGGTGATTTATAATCCTATTTGATTGTTTCAACTAAATGCATTTATTTTAGTGTAGATATTGATTTATGATGATATTTGATTGCTTGCACTAGATAAATTGATCTCAGTGTAGATTATTTCTAATCCTATTGGATTTATTACGCTAAATGCAATGATTTCAATGTAGATGGTGATTTGTAATCTTATTCGAATGCTTGCAGTAGATGCATTGATTTCAATGCATATGTTAATTTATAATTATATTTGATTGCTTGCACTAGATACATTGGTTTCAATGTATATTATTTCTAATCCTATTTGATTAATTGCACTGAATACATTGATTTTCGTGTACATGGTGATCTATACTCATATTTGATTGCTTACACTAAATGCATTGATTTCATTGTAGATGTTTGTTTCTAAACCTATTTTTTTACTTTCACTAGATGCATTGATTTTAGTGTATATGTTAATTTCTAATCCTATTTTATTGCTTGCATTAGATTCATTTATTTAAGTGTACAAGTTATTTTATCATCTTATTTGGTTTCTTGCATTAGATGCATTGATTTTAGTGTAGATGTTTACTTTTGATTTGATGTAATTGTATGTATGATGGTACATTAATTTTAAAGTGATTGTATTAATAGTGTGCATTTATTTTAGGGTAAGCACAAAAAATAATTGACAATGCACATTGTTTTTAGTGTTATAGTACTTCAACCTATTAATATTGGAAAGAAAGAGAGACAAGGTATGATTACTTCAACAACTTGAGGTAAAACTCTAAATGATTTATGATTTTGACTGTCCTTTTCATATAATTGATATGAAAAGATAACAAAACTAACAAGGGTGACGATAAGGATACTAGAAGAAAATAGTTTGAGGTTGATCACAATGAGGACTATTTGTAATCGACTACATTATTATTATTCAAATTTTCTACCATTCAACACTATTACTGTCACTTTTCATTAAAAAAATTATTTCATCATTTTATAATTAAATTTATTAACAATATTTATCATCTCAACAAACTGAGGAAACTAAACAGCTTCAATATTAAAATTACAACACAGATTTAGCATATTTAAAATGATTATATTGCTATTAGATATATTTACATATCATTGATAAAATTAACCATATCTTGGATAGATTAATCCATCTTAACTCTGGATATATCAAGGGCCGAGAGGGATCATATCTCTCAAGATGAAAACCTTTCCTAAATTTTTGTGCTCAAAAAAGTGGTTTGCACCTCTTTTTTATAATTGCAGAAGCAGGAGGAAGGGGATGAAGAAGAATGCTCCAAAATTTATGCATCATGATGAGAATAAATGAACAATAAGTGACATCAAGCTGAACATTTATACTATACATAAACTGTATAATATATATATATATATATATATATATATATTCTAATGATTTTAGATTTTAAAATATTTGGAAATTTGAAGCAAGGTTAATTATTTGACGTATTTTCACTTGCTAACAAGAGCGTGAATAATTCTAATTCCACTGGTTAAGAATCTATTGATTTCGATTTTAAAATATATATTCGGAAATGTGAAGTGAGTTTAATTATTTGACATTTTCTTATGAGCATTACATTTTAAAATATTCCAAAATATTCTGTGATTTCCAAAATAAACTAGGAGTCAAAATATGTTTTGTGCTCTGTTATCACTCCGTAATTTCCTAAGGTGTGAAAGAAATTCCAGAGGTAACCATAAAACCAATTTGGAAGATGGGAGCTAGCCCTGTGTTAGGTCCCTATAATACTAGTGTATCCCCAAATTGTTGTTAGTGTAGCCCCCTTATTGTTATTGTTGTACCCCTATAACCCCCATATTGTTATTATTGTTCGTTACATATTATTATTAGGTCAGCTAGGATTATATTGTGACTCCATGGACTCCTATATATAGAAAGGAGGTTTTGTCATTTATATCATTTAATAATAGTTCATTTATGTAAAGTAAAGGAGGTTTCCCCCTCAAAGTGGCTTATTTATAGGTCGTTGATCTCTCTTTTCTTCTATTTTTGGAGTTGGTTTCATAACATTTGGTATCAGCTTTGGATTCTAGGGTTTCATTGCTCGAAACAAGTCATCATGGCCTTTTCATTAGAAAATTTTTTCTACGAAGATGTAGAAGCTGAAATTTTTACCACGCGAAGCAAAAATCCTGAGGAACGCTGTGTAAAAATTTCAGATATTGGTTCAAAATATTTGTGGAGATATGATCTGTGGAAGTTTGGGTTTTTGCAGGCTCCTGAATTTTATCTAAAAGAGGTTAGCTTAGGAAAATCATCATAACTCTCTCTTTGAGCATCAGATTGGAATTTTGTAATAAGTGGCTGAAAGTAAACAAACTGTAGTTTCCTGCTTACCAATTTTAGAGTTGAAGGAAAAACCAGTAATATGTGGCACGCCATACAAGTTTGTTCTACTGAACTAGTCCATAATTAGGTCATTTCGGGATATTGGGAATAAATTTTTCTTGAAGCATCCAAATCAAGTCAAACCTATGGAATTCGAAAGAAGATTCATGGGGCTACTACAGGACCGAATTTTAGATATTGAACATCCACAATAACAGAGATAATTTAGTTTCAATACAGAGCTCCTCAAAAGCAAGAAAAATGTGTGTATTCATTTTTAAAATTTGCATAACATTTGTTTGAAAAAGCAAGAAGTGATTCCAAGGGCATATTGAAGCATTGTTATTAGTACTTGGTTCTATAATGCCTCCAAAAAATAATTCTACACCTATTAAGCCCTCAAAAAATTATTCTATGATGCATGAATAGGAAGAATTACAATATGTTATATCAAAATTATGGTACCAAGTGAAACAAATTTTGATCTTACAAAGAGCAATCAAAGATGAGATAGATGATTTAAAAGCAAAAATGAAGGATAAGTTGGATTGTTTGAAGGATCAAATGAAAGCTAATATGGATGATAAATTAGTGGAATATCACATCAAGCATCAACAACAAATTCTCCAACTCTCAAATGATAACCTATCTTTGGTGCAGAAAAAAATGAAACAATAGGAAGATCAACATCGCAGTGAAATAAGTTGTAAGGTGGTCATAGAAAGAAGAATTCAAAAACTATGAAATCGATCAATTTCAAAGTATCTCAGTAAGTGGAAGAACTTACCCATTGAATATTCCACATGGGAAGATGAGAATTTTATACATAAGCATCCATAAATAATCAAGTGTTGAGGGCAACACTTGTTTGAAGGAGAGGGGCATGTTAGGTCCCTATAATACTAGTGTATCCCATTATTGTTGTTAGTGTAACCCCCTTATTGTTATTTTTGTACCGCTGTAACCCCCATATTGTTATTATTATGTCATTACATTATTATCGTTAGGTTGGTTGGGATTATATTGTAACCCCATGGACTCATATATATAGAAAGGAGGTTTTGTAATTTGTATCATTGAATAATTGTTCATTTATGTAATGTAAAGTAGGTTGCCCCCTCGAAGTGGCTTATTTATAAGGTGTTGATCTCTCTTTTATTTTATTTTTGGAGATGGTTTCATAACACCCTGCCAGCTTTAGAGAAGGATCTCTTTGTCAGATTTAACTTTTTTTATTGTCAAAATTTTAGGCTAGCTGTGAAGCTTCGAATTTTATTTTCAAATGTTTTTTCTTGGAAAAACATTGGAAAGCCATTGGGAAATGGAATCAGTTGAATTTTCAGTAGATTAATTGCAGCAATGACAAACAAATTTAACAGGGAACAATATTTAGGCTTATTAGATCTAAAAAAATTTGTGATATGGTAAAGAATGAAAGATTGAGAATCCATTAAACATAGACCAATTAAGAATTATATTGTTTAAGTTTAGTGGAAACCATAAATTTTGTTCAAAAGTCATAATTCAGTGGAGTTAAACAAATTCAATTTCTTATTTTTATTAGAACAAATAAGATGAAATAAGCATGAGAATTAATGGAGAATGAAAAAAATTAACCAAAGAATAATAACATCACCAAGAATTCTCATACATGAATCTTGTAAAGTGTTCTATATTACTAGAATTTGGGCAAGTGAGCTCAATGAACAAATTTACATTCAATAGTAGATTTCTTCATTCCAACCCCAACACTAATACTTAAAATTTGGAAGTATTTATAAAAAAACTTATCAAAAATATCGTGAGTGAAAATATCAATATTTTTTACAAAATATCAAAATTTGTTTACAAAAATAGAGAAAAATAATAAGAAATCTAAAACTGATATGGTTCTTGGCTATATATTTGAGGATGACTTTTGATGACCGAACCTCCAAAATTGTTGCGATGTTTGCCTTGCTGTTGAAGATGAAACAATTTTACTCTAGAAATGCACATAGCTTCTCCCATCTGTCTTTACTTGGGCTAGAAAAAGTTACTAACTTTATATATGTCTCATCCACATCCATGTACTTGTTGAAGGTAGGCTTAATGATAAATGAGTGTTTGATCTCATGATTGATAAATAAGTTGAATTCTATGGCCTCCATGAATTCCTTCCCTGTGATATTTCCTTTTATACTTTCAAACCTTTATTTATCTTTGGCGATATTGCATAATTTTTCTGGGTAGTATTCCAAGCTAATCAACTTATCTCCCAACCCAATCAATCTAGCCATCCCTTTCCTGTTGATCACATGAAATTTTTTCTCTAATATTTGAGTGTTGGATTTCAGATTGTTGCATTTATTCTCTAGTTGTAACATAAGTTTCCTTTTATAATGCGCTATCTTCACCTCTAGTATGGTTTATGTCCTATATTGAATTATGAGATACTCTAGTTCCTCTCTGGTTTTAGAATTCAATATTTTTATAATTGATGTTGCTTCATGAGGTTTCTACCCCAAATTTGTTTTAATCTCCTTCATCAATTCTTTGGACCTTTGTATTAATTCTTGATCCTAAAAAATAATTTGGATTGAAGGCCATATTTTATTAATGGCTTCATTTGTCTCTATTGATATACATTGTTTTTCTTGCGCCAAAGTTTGTGCCATTTCTGATTCTCTTTATAACTATTCAATTATGAGAGTGAGATGGTGAGTTTTCTGCAATTCTGTGACATAAGAATTATTTATTCTTAATTTCTCTCCTTGTAGAGTTTTAATATGGGCCTTTAATTTGTCAATTTCTTTCCCTTCAATGGACATATTATCCATGGCCTTAACTAGCTCGCTTGAAGGATCTTATGTCGGTGCTAGTGCTGAAGCTGAAGTAGATACCGCTAGTGTTGTTGCAACTGAAATGGGGGATATTGTGAGTGGAAATATCCCCAACTGTGATCATTGTTGTTTTTCTTTGAGCAGTTTCTCTATTTCTACATACATGTCTTGGATCTAGTTGTTCTATTCAATTATTATCTTGAACATGTCCTCTTATTGTTTTTCCATTTCTCTAACTTCCTTTGCCTATGGATCTTTTGTAGTGGGTAGTTTGAGTTTCTTCCACAATGCTTCTATGTCAGCATTTTTCATTTTCACAATCGCCTCTACTACCTAATCACTGGGATTGTATCCCAGCTTGATCACTAAGTCTTAAAGTGACTTGATCTTGGTATCCTTGACCAAGGATGAAATTATTTCCAACTTTAATTGTGTTTATATATTGTTGACTGATACGTGAAATTTGGAGGTCGACCTAGAAAAATTAGTTAAAATAGAATACATAATCTCACTAGTTTTCTTATGCATATTCATTTGGTCAATTGGGTAAATCTATTGTGCCTAAAAGGAAAATACATATTCTTTGAACTCTGACGGTGTCATTGGGGCTAGCACTTTTTCTTCAAGGAATGCAATTTTCATGTTCCCCTTCTCTGTATCAAATGTTGAGAGAAGAATGTGATGCAATGTAGCTATATGCTTCCAAAAATAGGTTTATGTTGTGGCCCTAAGCATTTCATTCCTTTGTTTAATTTCCTTGTATTTGGAAAAAAATGTTAGGCTTAGCAGTGTCTTGAGCCAAGTCTCTTGTTTGTGTTTTATTTGTAGAAAATTCAGAGGTTGATGAAGATGCAAATGTTGTGAAAATGTCATCCTCCCTTGTAGAAACATGAGGACCTCTCATAACTATTGTTTCCTACTCTTTACTTCCATGCTGAATTTTTTTTCGAGAGTCAGTCTTTTGTATCTTCTTATATATCAGGAACTCCCTGGCTCCAATTTCTTTCACTGGAGAAGACTCCTCTTCCCTTATCCATTTCTCCTACTTCTCTTGAGGTGAAGAGTTCTGAGAGATGGTCGTGGATATGATTTGTTCTTCAACTTCCTTTTGTGTGTTCTCCTCCCACTGACTCTATTTGATAAATGGTTGTATTTATCGCCTAGGAGTGTGTGGCTAAGGAGTGGTATTTTTCTCCACTCTCAACTTTGAATTTAGGCTGAAAGGGTCAAACACCAAGTGAAAATTAATTTTAAATTCATTTTCTTCAGGAGAAAATATGCCTCTTTACCAACTGTTCTAGTATTGAAAACAAATGTTTGAATCCGTGCTTTGATTTTGAACCGTGCCTTGTTTTTAGATGCAACAAAGTGTAAGTCATCCATAAGTATAATTTGTATTATTAATTCTAATTAGAACAGTCTCATGGGAATTGTTTTTTGAAGCTTGTAGGGTGGAAATTCACACCCATAAACTCTGATCTCAGTATAGTTTTGGTATAGATACAAATCACATGTCTTCACTTGCTCAGTAATATGAAAAACTATTTGAATGTCTAATCCTATTCTAAGCTCCAAATCACTGGTTAGCAGAAAAATAACTATGTAAAATCACTGATCAACATAGTCTGCGAAGGTAAAATCAGTTCAGTTTTTTCTCACCAAGGAGGTCCAATGGATGACTGATTGTGAATTACCCTCCTCGTCTAATCATTGCAAAAGAAATGGAAACCTGTCTTCCTGATGATAAATAAACAAATAAAATAATACAAAGGTGTATTAGAGATCTCCCTCTGTAGGAAACTTTAGAAACTGGTCATATATTTCCTATGCAGTTAACTTATTCTAATTGAAAATTACAAGATTTTCACTAGTGGTAAATATTGATAAGAAGCCAACAATTGCATCATCAACCCACGACTTATAGTGGTAGCCAAGTATGCATGAGATGATTGTGATTACCTACTTTGTTAAATCTGGGAACATAGAGGATGAGTATGGGGGGTTTGTCTTGGGAAATTGATTATCCCCGGGCAGAAAATTTTTGAATATCTTGGCTCTCTGTGGAAAGGTTAATTTTTGTAGAGTTCTATGAGAGAATATGCGGATAGTGGCTTGAGGGAGTTAGGGTTTTAAATTTGTAGCAGTTGTGAGATGGATTCAACAATTATGGTGAGCATAACTTCACCATTTTGGCTAAAAATTTCTCTTTGGATGGGTACATATCCAATTTTGCACCAGGATATTAATTCAAGCAAAATAATGGGTCTATGAGAACATGAATTTGGGAAGGGAAGATTCCCATAGGCCCAATTCATCAATAAGGTCTAAAAGTTTTTGCTTCAACCAACTATGAAGTTTGAACATGTAGAATTCATAGATTGTTTCAGAAATCTCATATTGTAGGTCAACTAAAGGGAGGTGATGACTATCAATGATAGGAGGAAACATATGATTTTATTCATGTTTCTAGATTTATTCTTAGGGGTCTTGCCTTTATGTTCCATTCTTGAAAACAAAAGGACGAGGAAGCTAGGATTACCTGGAAGGGGGGGCTAATAGTTGAATGTTGAAGTGGGTGTTGGAAATACTAAGAGGAGGGGTGAATTAATATTCCTTAAAAATTATCACTTTTAAATATTTTCATAGCGTTGATTAATATTCAATTATTCTTAATGTTTATGAAGTAGGAAAAGTAAATAATAGAGCACAATAGGTACGCGAATTTTAGGTGGAAACTGCCCTCAGGGTAAAAAACCACACAACAATTTTCTAGTAAATTATTTAATATTCAACTCCAACTGAAATGAAGGTTACAACTTCCTATAAATCTAGAAAAAAATTCTTCGCCAGATCCTACAGGAAAGACACCACAACGCCCTGGTTTCTTTATTAGTCAACTGAATGGATTCCATGACATCCTAGACCGACCTACCACCCTCAAGTATTCATAGGCTCCAACCTGTAGGCGACTTCATGGAGAAACCCAGCATCTCCCTGCCACCCTATAATTATTACAAATAATAAATGAGTGTGGACACCCATACCGAGGACAATGATCAATGATACAATATGATTCACAATGATTTTCTTGAACTAGACCAATTACCCAATCACACTATGACCTGCAACCCAACCATAAAATTATCCAACAATCACTCCTATACCTCCCAAAAATGCCTCTTCAACTTTAGGCAGATTGACTCTTTTACAATAATGACTCTTTTAAAATTTTACAATGATGATTTTTACAATAGTGACTTTTGACATGACCCAATACTTGACTTGAAACTTATTCTTAGATCACTAGCACCTACTGAGGTAGTATTGTTGATCAATATTTATACAAGAACAAAACGAAATATACATATAACTATAAATGCAAAGATGCAGTGGAAATAAAACTTCATTTCATTAATATCAAAAAACTGAAATATGCTTACAGATAGAATGGAAATAAACTACCTAGGGTGATGGTAGCTTATCTCTAGGAACCGATGTGACAACTACATGCCTCTGAAATATGTTACTATGAGGCCCCAAGGCTGATTTATGATTGATAAAAAATGGAAAACCCTAAACATACAAAAACATAGCCCTAGGAGATGAAGCATGAAAACTATGGGCCCCATTTGGGTAAATTGGTACATCAACTTCCCATGGACGTAACTTTTTCATACGATCTTTGTTTTAATCGTGAAATATCTCATTATATATATCTATTTGAGGAATATAACTTTTTAGTGATAAAAATCAATTAAATACCCATGTTTCTCCCGTTTTTCCCAAAAAACATCGTTTAGGGTCTCGAAATGACTTTTGAACATTAGGACCCTAAAAACTAGTAAAAATAGTAAATTGTGCTACAATTAAGGAAACTGAAAGAAATGAAAGAAACAATGGTTGGAGTCCAAGTGGGAAAAGCTAGTGGCCACTAATATCCACCTGGATCATTTCTACCCCCTTAGGAAGAAATGCTCCCCATTGCGTTGACTTCCTCCAGGAGATCTATAATGTTAGGTGTCTCCAGTATGGTGGAAAGTATGTTCGAAGGTGATCCACATTGAACACTGGGTGTCGACTAAGGAATGGGGGAATGTTGAGCTGAAATGAATTATCTCCCATAGTCTTGATAATATTTTAAGGCCCATATCAGAGTGGTATGAGCTTTCCATGAGCTTCGATTAGGTGTTCATTCTACAAATGCAACCAAACTTGGTTGGCCACCTGTAACTTGTGTGGCACCCGATATTGATCATGTCATCGCTTTTACTTCACATTGGATTTATCCAAGATTTTGCGGATGTGCTGGCAGACGTGTTGGATGCGTTCAATAAATGTGGTTTATTTCTCAGCCTTAGAAAATACATGTGAGGATTCTATCTATGTCGTCACATGAGGTATGGCAACATCAGGCAGTGGTGCGTATGGGGTTAAATCAATGGAGTTCTTGATTTGGCAGTGTATAGGAACCTCTGTGGGTAAGGAGAAAATGTCCTTGTATTCCTCCATGTCTTTGTCCATCTACTGCTACTGCGTAGGGGAGCCCTGTTTGGAGGCTGCAGCCACAATATTTTTCCTTCCCTATGGGTGAATTTTAATGAAAACAAGTTTCCTGGTTTAGGAAATACGCTTACTACATTGAGCTGCAATACTCAAATAGATGGAGGAAGGAGGTACTACCTCCGGTATCCTGCATAACTTATTTCCAAAATTAGTAATAATAGAGAGAGACCTAGACTCATACACAACATTTCACTTCCACAAGTATGATTTTCCTAATAATACATAAGACACGTCAAGAGGAGAAACATCATATAATACCTCATCCCTGAATGGCTTGATGTTGTACGGATGGCGACACTGCTGGCGAAAAAAAAATCTCTACCTTGGTGAAGCCACCCATTGGTATATGAGTGTGGGTGTGCTATGGTCGATAGGCTGAGCCACTTCAAAACCTCTGCTAAAATTAGGTTCTTTTGGCTTCCGCTATCGACAAGGAATTGCAGTGGAGGACCTTTCACCCACATCTGGCAATGGAAGAGGCACTCCCCCTCATCTAGATCCTTTGGATCCTCCCTCTAGAGCTTAGCGGTGGCAATGATGGTATTGGGTTCTGCATCAATGATTTTTTTACATTTTTCATTTCCCTTGCTTGGTTCTGACTCATAATCAGAACACGCATATGATTCAGATGCCTTTAGTTCATCCATCAGTGACTGTTTGGTTTGACACTCACTTGTGTTCTGAGCAAGGCTATTATGAAATTCACACCACTTCATTGTGTCCTTATTTTGCTTTATGGTGTTGTTCTGTGTTGCCTCTCTTTGGCTTTACCCCTTGTTTTACAGTTCTGGGGCACCTTTCCCTGGATTTGGATTCACGGATCCAAAGTCTGACTTCTTCTGCTTAAATTTCTGCTCGATCTTGGAAGCATATTGATATGCTATTCCAAGTGAGTTAATGTGAACGGAGTCCATTTCCTCCAAAATGTATTTGTGTAAACAATTTTGGTACTTGAGCACCAAATGTTTCTATGAATACTTAATTCCTAACTTTGTGAAGAGAGCATGGAAAAAATTTGTCAGCTTGTGCACATATTGATGCCGTTGTTGCTGCAGTGCGGTCCATTGGATTTACTTGTCCTAATAGCTCCCCATGGGGTAATATTTTTCCTTGATGCCAACTCAAAATGAATTACAAGTGGGTGCTACTGAGAATAGAGAGGGTTTCCTCTTGTCCTTTTTCTCACAATAGGTTTCCTACCAGTCTTTGACATGAGGGGTAGCTTTAAGGAGTGCAAAAGTAATCTTTTCTTGGTTGGAGAAATAATGGGTTGAGAAATACACTCCCAACAAATTCAAACATATATCTATGGAATTTTCATCTATATTTCCTTCAAATACATGAATGTCTAAGTTGACATGTACCTTAAAAGGAGTGGCGCCTCTAGAGTGGCTGTTGGATGCAAATGCGCCATCGGTGGTCAGTCATTTAAGGATATAGGAAAATTTAGCCATCATCACGTTCCTTTGTTTCTCTAGGGCCTCCTCGAGAAATCATTTGATATGATCTCCTGCTCCCTCGTCTTCCTTTTCTTCTGCCATGGGAGGTCATGGAGGTTTGTTAAGATGATCTTGCAAGGGCTCAACCAATCGAGCCCTAACTCCTTATACCCTAACCTCGTTGGGGACATGCAAAGAAAAAAAGAGAAAGAGAAGACCACTCTGATACCACCGATCCAGATTTATATAGGAACACAACACAATACAAATATAACCATAAATAAAAATATGCAGTGGAAATAACACTTCATTTTATTAATATCAAAGAACCGAAATATGCTTATAGACATAAAGGAAATAAACTAGCTAGGGCGATGGTAGCTTATCTCTGATAGGATGTGTGGCTGCTACATGCTCTCAAATTGGTTACAATGAGGCTCCAAGGAATATTTATGATTGAGAAACAATGGAAAACCCTAAACAGCCAAAAACCTAACCCTAGGAGATGAAGTGCCAAAACTATGGGCCTCATTTGGGTAAAATGGTACATAACCTTCCCCGGGACATAGCTTTTGCATATTATCTCTGTTTGACGTGCACAATACCTCGTTAGAAATATCTATATGAGGAATAAAATTTTTGAGGTCAAGGACTAATGATCCTCATGGGTTTTCTAAAAAAAATTGTTTAGGGCCTCAAAACAGGTTCGAAAGTTCAAGACCCGAAAAACTGCTAAAAATAGTAAATTGTGCTATAATTAAGGAAACTAAAAAATTGAAAGAATCAATGGTGGGAGACCAAGTGGGATAGGCAAGTGGACACCAATATCCACTTGGATCAATTGTTCTTGCTTAATGATACTTTGGCACTGCACATCATTCTTCTATGTATTTGAGTTGTCCTCTTGTGCCCCCCTTTGTGCACATGTATTAATGAACAGGACCCAAACCATTATAAAAAAAAAATACTTACATTGTCCTGAAAAATGTATCTCAGAGAAATATTGAAAACTCAAATGTAAATAAATTCAACATTTACGAACAAAACCCAAACAAAATACATAACAAATATTTACATTGTCCTACAAAAACACATGCTAGAGATGATATTCAAATTAAAATACTAATCATACATACCTTTCTGTATAAAACTTACCCTTGACTGTTGATATGTGGTGCTTATGCCAATGATCCTTGAATGCATAGTTTTTCTTTCATTCTAGAAGCTCGATATTGAATTTGTCGTATCTATGTAATTTTGGATCTCCAAGGTCTGAAATTGCTTCCTGTGGTAGCCCTCTGAATCCAACCCCATAGGTCTAATCGATATTGGATTCTTCAAGAAAGAGTTGTTCCCAATATCCCACGATGACCTAATTATAGACTTGTTCAAGATATCGGACTTGTATGAAGTTCCACGTGTCACAATTTCGACATTCGGTCCTGAAAGCAATATACGATAAACTAAATTTTGTCCTCTTTCTATCACTTTTTACGAAATTTGAATCCAATTCTCAGAGATAAATTTATGACAATTTTCCTGAGGTCACATATTTTATATGGAATTCGGGAGCCTACAAAAACCCTAACTTCCTCAAATCATATCCCGAAAATATAGCAATCAAAGATCTTAAATTTGGTCTAGTATTGCAGATCAAGTGGGTTTTTGTTTCAACTTCTTAAGGTTAATATTAAACAAGTTATAGCAAAAATTCCATGATGATCTATTTGATGCAGTGAAATACTTCCATGAGTAGGATATGAGTGTCACAATTTATAGAAATGCCTAGGTTGAGAGGGTGATCAAAAAGTGAACATTGGAGGGATTTTAGGAGCTTCAAAAATTATTAATTATTTACTATTAAATGACCACAACCAATGATGAATGCCATGCCACAACCCCATGGGGTTTTACCCCACTAACCGGGGTTACTAACTTCAAACACGAATATCTATCGAACCATGAAGAATTATGTGGCATTCCATATATCAAAAGAAACATCTCGATAAGTAGAATCCATCCAAAATATCCTTGACTCATAATAGAGTAAGTTGTCAAGTAAAAATGCCCATGCAATATCGTGGCAACCCTTGGTGCTGCTTGGGTTGAAATAAATGAAAACCACTGATAAAAAACTCCCCATTTGGTATTGATGGAAACACAAGTACTCCCACAGAAATAATTAAACCTCTTCCTGCTGCATTCTCTCCCCCTCCGTCGTCAATGGAAATGGGTATCTCCCCCTCATAAAATATCATCCTGCGGATTTGTACAGACTTTCACTCCTATTTTATACTTAGTTAGATAAGAGAAAGCATATAATGAGAACTTGGGAGAATCCCAAGCTTTTGGAAAAGATACTCAAATGCTTCACGAGGTAATTATTTGGTAAATATGTCAATTTTTTTTCCTTTGTGCCAACATTTTCAAGCTTGATATTCTTTTCAGCAACCTTCTTTTTAATAAAATGAGATTTGATCATAATGTGCTTTGTTTTGGAATGCATCACAGGATTCTTGGAAATACTAATGGCACTGGTGTTATCACAAAACATGGGAATAGTCCCATCAAACCTGACTTGAATATCTTAAAAAATTTTCTTCATCCATTGAAATTAAGTACAACAAGACGTTGTCACGATATATTATGCTTCTATTATGGATAACGAGATTGAAGACTTATTTTCACTTAACCATGAAACAAGACAACCACTGAGATAGAATGTTGCTCCACTGGTACTCTTTCGATTGTCAACACTTCCTTCAGAATCTACATCTGTATAAGCTTGTATAGCTAGATCATTTCCTTTATGATACCATAAACCATATTTTTTTGTGCCCTTAAGATATTAGAGAATTATTTTGACGATAATAATATGAGATTATTTTTGTACTGCTTGGAATATTTCTACTTTTCCAAATTCCTGCATTACGTCTGGATGAGAAGCCGTCACATATGCAAGACTGCCAATCATAGATCTATACAACCTATGGTCCACATCCTTTAAGGAATCTTCTAAAATTAACTTGCAACCTATTACCATTGAGGAATCTTCCATTTTAAATTTCTTGATCATTTCCTTGATGTACTTGGTTTGAGATATAAATATTCCTTTATCCTACAGAGATATTTGAAGCCCTAAAAATTATGTCAGCTTTCCAAGTAGAGATATTTCAAACTCACTTTTCATATTTGTGTCAAAGTGTTTACTTAATATGTGATCATTGCTTCCAAAGATTATATCGTCCACATATACCTCAATAATTTTTAGGTTATCTTGATCCACTTTCACACAGAGATTGTTGTCGACACTTCCTTTCTTGAATCCTTGTTGATGTATATATCCATCAAGATGAACATACCAAGATCTAAGAGATTGCCTGAGACCATATAGTGCCTTCTTTAATATGAAAACATAGTACTTATTTTCATAGAGAAAAAGACCTTCGGCTTGTTTAATGTAAGCTTCTTCTTCCAATTCACCATTTAGAAAGGCTGACTTAACATCCATTTTTTAGACCTTGATTTTCTCAAGAATGCATAAGCAAGAAACATTTTGATAGCTTCCATTCTAGCAATGGGAGCAAATTTTTCTTCAAAGTCAATTCCTTCAACTTGTGCATATCCTTTACAGACTAATCCTGCCTTATTCCGATTAACATGTCTGTCCTCATTCAATTAGTTTCTGAAGACCCATTTAGTTCTAATAATATTCTTATGCTTTGGCTGTGCACCTAATTCCTAAGCATTGTTATTCTTAGTTTGATCGAGTTCTTTATTGATAGTTGCTACCGAGTGTTCACCTTGACTAGCTTCCTGAAAATTTCTATGCTCAAAAGTTGTTAAAAACCCAAGGTGAGCTTGTTGTGATGAACACAACTGTCAACTTCTTCTCGTTCAAATTCCTTCATTTATGTTGTCGATGATTAGATTTAATGGATGATTCTTTTGAAACCATTATTTTAAAGCTTTTGGAGAATTTTCTTGTACATCCTGCTGATAAGTTATTATTTCCTCTTCGTTGATTGCTTTTTACTTATTTTATTGGTCTTTTTTTGGAGCTTCTCTTCATACTTCACAGATTCCCCCAGAAATTCATCAGACTTGCTTGAAGGGAAAATCTCATCATGATCCTTTGTAACACAATATTTATCAAAAATAACATTTATGCTTTCCACTATTTGTTTTCTCCTCAAATTGTAGCATCTATCATCCTTCCTTTTGCATGAATAACCAACGAAAATACCTTCATCAACACAGGAATCGAACTTGCCCTATTTTTTATCTTCTATTTTGATGTAGCATTTGCTTCCAAATATTTTTAAGTATTTCATGTTATTCGATTTTCCTTTCCATAGCTCGTATGGAGTCATGTTACAATTTTTCGTTAGAAACAACTAACCTTCCTACAAAACAACTAACCTTCCACTAGTTCCATCAACAGTTAAAACTAGTTTAACTAAAAACAACTTGAAATAATTGAACCATATTGCTACAAATTAGAAATCACACCCTCTTAACTGAACTCCAAGCCCTCTAACTTAAAATTACTAATTTAACTAAGTGACAAGAGCCATGTCACACAATTTAACTAAATCAAACTTGTTTACTGATGTGGAAATTCAAATTTTCTCAATTTTACCAAAGGAAAAAACAAATTGAGTCTTTCTTGTTGTATTTTTCAACAATATCTAACACCCTATAGAGTAAACATCTTGGATTTTTTTGTCTTTATTCCAATGAGCTTGTTCTTATCGATCAGAATTTGGTGGTTTTGGAATATCAATTTTTTTGTACTCTAATACTCCATTGTCTTCCATCTTGTCATTCAAAGCAGGAAAATTTTAGGTCCCCTCCAATGTATACTCAAGTCTCAATCCTTTGAAATACATTATTCTTGCACTAAATAGGATTTGGACCAACAAATCTACAAATCGAAATTTATTTGAGAGAATATGTGGAACCTGGTTCCTATGTAGTCTTTAATGGCTCTGATACAATATAGAAATAGCTCAAAATTTACAACTACTAATGAATTAAGACTGAAAAAAATGGACAAAAAATACTTTTGCTTAATCAATGGAAAGGAAAACATACAATAGAAACATATATCATCACATGCAATCATTTGATTACAATGAACACAATATCTTTACTAGGAAACACAACTATGAAAAAACCCTCCTCTATTTTTTATTAAATCATGTGAGAATATGGTTCTATTAAAATGACTGCTTCAGTCCTTGAGGCATAACCTACACTGCATTACTGATCTCATGCTCTCTGACCTACTCTAACCAACACAGAGCAATAATACGCCTAAGTCTTCCTCCTATTTTCTTGTGCAATCTTCGAGGGAATTAGCTCCTAAAAGATAAGAAAATATCCCATTTCAATTTACACTCAACTAGTATACAATTTACAATTACAATGTGCCTTTTACTCCACCTCAACTAGGAAATTCAAATTCCATGCATGACTAGGACTATTGTTAGTGAATTGATCAATTAATTGAGAGATGAGTGAGTTAACAATAGTTACTACAACTCAATTTAAATCCTAATGAATATATTCATGATTGGAGCTCAGATAAACGTGCTTACGTAACAATAACTCCACTAGATTGTTATATTTTAGCAATCAACTCATGCAAAACTATACTTCTAGCCTACAAACTTGAATCAAATGATTTAACTAAGTGACCTAGCCTTGTAACTCCTGCTAATTGTAACTCAAGTCATCCTGCTGATGTGGAATTTCAAATTTCTTCATTTGACTAAGGAACAAGTCAAATGAAGTATTTTCTTGCTACAATTTAATCCCCCATTTATTGATATTTCCTCATACAACAATTTCTTAGAAAATGGTTCTCTATCATTAATTGCATTTCTATAGGAATTATGAGGAATCATCTCTATGGGCAAGGTTAGAAGATTGCATATATACTTTTCCATCATCATTTTCTTCATATGGCTCTTTAAAATCCTACATTTTCTCTAGAATTTTTTTTAATGGATGATTTTTTTTAGATGTTGGAAAACTATCGATACTAGAAATAAAATGTGTCACGAAAGAGAGAGAGAGTAGATTAAACTCACTGGATTGCTAAATCAATAGGTTCAACTAGAAAAATTGATTAAATTCAAGCTTTATTGAATTTCATTCTTGGGAGAATTTATTGAATGACTATCACAAATCTCAAGCCGAATATGAACAAGACAAACATAGACATGAATAATTTCATGAAAATTTTTGGAAATTCTATTGAAATTCATTTGAAGTCAGTTATTTTTCAAAGATGTTTATAATGAAAAGATAAAAAACATTAGAACCTTAAATGCTAAAACCTACTCACTTAAAAAACAAAATCCAAGTTTTTTGAAGTGACATAATATTGACTTTAAATGTCAAGCTTGACAACTAAGTACAAAGCATATTTTTTTTAATAATAATTTTTTATTTCTATTTGTTTATCTTTATCTTTACAATTTTGAAATGTTACTTTTTTATTTATACCATACATAATTAAATGGTATAAAATTATATATATAGCTTGAAAAAATTATATATATAGCTTGAAAATTGTAATGCCATTCTTCAATAATAATAATAATAATAATAATAATAGAATATAATATTTTAATAATATATAAAAGAAAAATATGTATGTAGTGAGGACATGTGTAGTTATCCCTATTATTGAAGGAAAAATACTTAAATTAGGTTTTCTTTTATTATTTTTTAATATATATGTTACAATGTTTCTTAGCATTGTATGTGAAAGAGTCCCAACAATTACTAACACACACAAATATTCAATTTTTTTTAGTATGTCGAACTTAATACTGAATTTTATTTTCACAATTTTAAGAGTCCAATTTTTATTTAATTTTAAGGTAATGGAACTTAAACACAAATAGGAATTAGGTGACTTAATTAAATTGTAATAGCAATTTTTAAATATCTATAATTTTAAATGACGTAAAGTTGACATTTAGAACTAAACAACCATTTAATAGATAATAAAATTTAAATTACTACTAAGAAAAATAAAATGAACATACAAAATGATAATATTACAAATATAAATGATATGATTTTTTATATAAAAATAAGATAAATAATTTAAAAGAAAAATAAAAGCATAAGAAATATTTTAAACATTAATTATGTTGATAGACATTTTATTGTGAAGTTATTATCCAGATTGGTTGTCCTCGACAGAACTTTCAAAAAGTGTCCCACGTAATTATTGCAATATGAATGGCTTAGTCAATATGGATCTATCTTCACCCTGGTCGTGTAGTTCATTTGCACTCAATGGCTTGGTCAATTTCAATGGAATTGAGAGACAGAGCTTTGACGTTGACAAAATACCTTGATCAACTTCAATGGAATTGAGAGACAAAGCTTCGAGCTTGACATAATGCATGAAATGGAAATAAATGAAGACTTTATAGAAGCGGTGGCTTTTCTCTTGAGAGCTTACACAATCTATGTCATAAAGAGTTTGAGAGCCTCCTCCACCATGTGCTCAATGACTCTTCCAATATCGATATATCTTCGCCCTAGTTGTGGGGTTCATCTGCCCTTGATGGCTTCGTCAACTTTAACGGAAATGAGGGATAGAACTTTGAGCTCAGAGAACGAATTGAAAGAATACCTGAAGCTGCTATAAATGAAGACTCTATATAAGCGGTGGTTTTGTCTCTTGAGAGCTTGTGTAATCTATATCATAAACAGTTTGAGAGCCTCTTCGACCAGGTGACCGAGGGGCAGATGTAGAACCTCAAAATATGGTACTCTTCATTTGAAAGAAGCAGTCAATTTCTTGTACTTTTTGATGGATATATCGATATGTATAATTTCCCGGGTGGTGTCTTAAACAGAGTCTAAGTGGGAGAATTATAAGAAAAAATATCATTGATAATTTACAGTGGAGCGAACTAGGGCTTTTAGTGAATATAAAACGCAGTGTTTCTGAACAAACCCTGAGGGTATGTGAAAGCAAATTCAATGGAAATGGGGAGATTTCTGGTGTTGACGCTGGCATTAGCGCTTTTGTTTGGATCTAAAGTGCAATGTAGCGCCTTTGATCACGGATACTGCAAAAGAGATCATGTCATGCTTTATGCCATCTCAGCTGGCTTTTGCAGATGGTATGTTGGAAGCGTGCCTTTATGGTTACTTATCAGCTCTGAAATGATCAGACCTGGAGCCTCTGTGCTTGAATTAGTGCATGCATCTTGTCAAGGATTTATCGATATTTTTGCAACCTTAATTATGGTATGTTTCATAGAAATTTATTTATGATCTCTTATTGTGTATATTAAAGCATAGATAATATTTGTATGGAATATTCTCTGTGGTAGAAATATTTTTAAGTTTTCAAATATCTTCTAAATTGTTTTTGATCGAAGTATTGACTGAGATTACATACATGAAGTGTGTTATTTCATATTGATAATTGAAATGTTTTACATTTTATTTGATTGGTTGGGTTGTTTACAAAGCGGAGTAGATGCAAAATCTTGGGATAAGATGTTGTTCTGTTCAACCAAGCATGCTTTGTATTCAAATATTGAATACACACCACTAATTGCTGCAATTGTCAACCGACAAGTTTATGTAGTGAAAATTTTGTTGGAGGTATTTTATGTTCAATTTGTGATACTCAAAACTATATGTATTCCCAAAAACTGAATAAACACACAGATAGCAAGACACATTTATACTTAACTGACAGATTTAATAAATGAGAGAAGGAGGAAACAACAGAACATGGAAGCTATGATTTTTATTAAGGGAATATATATATATATATATATATATATATATATATATATATATATATATATATATATATATATATATATATAAACTTTAAAATAATTCTTTACCAATTTCAGGAACCGATTCTTTAATAGAAACAGATTTGTTAGCTAAATTAATCTCTAACACTCCTTCTTGATTTTGAGGGTTACATTGTTTTATTCCTAAATTTTGACATTGAAACTAAAAATCGACTTTTCCTAGCAGTTTGGTGAAGATATCCGTTAGCTGTTCCTTGGATTCACAAAATTTGAGAACAATACCACCATTTTTGATGAGTTTATGAATGAAGTGAAAACGAGTGTCAATATGTTTGCTCGTTTGATGAAAGACATTGTTCTTCGACAAGGAAATAGCAGAAGTGTTGTCACAAAGCATAGAAATAGGTTCATTCTCTGTATATCTGAAGTCGAAGAGAAGTCTCTTTAGCCACACTGCTTGACATGATGTTGAATTTGTTGCAATGTAATCGGCCTCTGTTGAAGATAGCGCAACTATGGGTTGCTTTTTGGATGACCACAAGATCAAGTTTCTGCCAAATAGAAAAGCATCGGCAGAAGTACTTTTCCGATCATCAATACAACCTGCATAATCATTGTCTGTATAACCAACAAGCTTACTGTTTGTAGAGGATGCATACAATAAACCATAAGTAGATGTACTTGAAATATATCTTAATACCCTTTTTCTAGCTTTCCAATGACAATCTTTTAGAGATTCCATAAACCTAGAAATATAACTAGCCGCAAATGCTATATCAGGTCTAGTAGCAGTAAGATACATAATACTACCAGCAAGTTTCTTATACAAAGTCGCATTAACAATAGTACCCACATTATGTTTACTTAACTTTGTAACAACCTCAATAGGAGTATCCACTGGTTTACACCTGTCCATCTTTAAATTTTCAAAATGTGAGTGGCATACATCTGTTGACTCATAAACATACCTTCGTGTGTTTGTTTCACTTCGATACCTAAGAAGTATCTCATTAATCCAAGATCTGTCATTTCAAATTCATTTTTCATTGCACCTTTAAATTCGTCTAACTGCATGTTATCTGTATAAATTATGTCATCAACATAAAGACACAGTATCAAAATATTACCTTGATGATCATTCTTGATATACAAAGTGGGGTCATGGTCCCTCCTTCTGAAAGCATTGTTCAGTGAGTAATGGTCTATTCAGCTTACCAAGCTCTTGGAGCTTGCTTCAAGCCATACAAATCTTTCTTCAACCTGTACACTTTATGTTCTTGATTTTTTATTTCGAAACCGAGTGGTTGATCAACATACACTTCTTCATTCAAAACAACATTAAAAAAATTGGACTTTACATCCATTTGGTAAATCATCCACTTGTTTTGTGCTGCAATAGCTAATACAAATCGAACAGTAATAATTCTTGCTACAGGTGAAAATTTCTCACCATAATCTATGCCAGGTTGCTGAGAAAAACCTTTGGAAGCTAATCTTGCATTGTGGTTATCAACTTCAGCTCTTTCATTTAACTTTGTTTTAAAAACCCATTCGACACCTATAGAATTTTTATCATCAAGTAAATCAACCAAATCCCAAGTTTGATTTCTTTCAATAACATCGATTTCATTATTCATTGCATTTACCCATTCTTTGTCCTTTATAGCCTCTTCAAAACAAGTAGGTTGAAATGAAAGAAATGAAAAATTTACAATATCATCAACATCATCTTGTGCATAAATATCACTTATGTTTCTCATTTTAGGATTATCATAATCAGACTCAAAAGATGATGAACTGCTACTGCTTGATGAACTACTACTAGTTTTGTCTTGAACCTGTAATCTTGGAGTGCTTGTTGTAGGTGCTTGATGTTCATCTAACAGAATAAAAGGATTAGGACAAGTATTGTTCTCCATTTCATTCCAAGACTTGTCTTCTAGAAATTTCACATCTCGACTTATGACAAACTTCTTAGTTATAAGATTAAACAATCTGTATGCCTTAGATTGATCACAACATCCTATAAAAATATACTTTTCGCTCCTATCATCAAGTTTTTTCCTCAATTTTTCTGGAATAGTAGTGAAAGCAATATAACCAAATACATGAAAATGTGAAACAGTTACCTTTTGTCCACTCCATGCTTCTTCAGGTACAAAAATTTGAACACTGGAAGTTGGCGATCTATTTAAAATATATATTGAACATGAAACTGCTTTAACCCATAAATATTTAAACAAATTTCTTGTTTTAAGAAAAATTCGAGCCATATTCATAATTATCTGATTCTTTCTTTCGGCGACTCCATTCTGCTGCGGAGTATAACTTGTTGTTTTTTGTTTTTTAATACCATGTTGTTTGCAAAAATCAATGAATTCGTTAGATTCATACTCACCTCCTTTATTAGACGTGAGAATTTCAATAAAATTTCCACTCTGCTTTTCAGCCTCGACTTTGAACTCTTGAAACTTGGAAAAAGTTTTAGATTTGTATTTGATGAAATACACCCAAATTTTCCTGCTAAAATCATCAATGGAAGTAAGAAAATAGAGACTGCCAGCAATTCATTTTTCTTGCATTGGACCACACAAATTTGTATGTACTAACTCTAGTTGTTCTTTGGCTCTATTAGAGGCTGAAGCAAAACTATTATGTTTACCCATTATACAACTTGTATAGGAAGAACTATGATGAGACAAAGCATGCAAACCTTTCACCATAGAATGAATTTGCAACAAACTCATACTTTTGATAGGTAAATGACCATATCTCAAATGCCACAGATCAGAGTCAGTTGGCGTTGAAACATTATGTGCATACAACTTCTCACTTTTCAATTGTAATTGATACAACCTGTTTTTTTTCATCGGAATCTTTGCAACAAGAAACTTATGTTTATCAGCAATCGTGCAAGTAGTGTTGTGAAAGCCATCATAACCATGTGAATATAACTCACCAACACTCAAAAAATTATGCTTGAAATTGGGTACATAATAAACATCATAAATATTCTTCACAAAATTTTGTTTGGTTAAGACAGGTACAACACCTTTTCCTGAAGGTTTAACCTAGTGATCATCACCCAAACCAATAGAGGAACTGAAATATGTATCAAGATGTGAAAAAAAATCACTATGGCTAGTCATATGATTACTACATCTGCTATCTACCAACCAAACATATTTATTAGGCACTTGCATAGTTACTTGGCATGCCAAAAACAAAGCATCTGATGTTTCACATTCAATGTTTATTACATTGGCTTTGTTTTTACTTAAAACATACTGTAATTTTCGACATTCAGACTTATAATGGCCATATTTTTTGCAGTAGCGACACTGAATTTTTGATTTATCTATCCATTTATTACCACGATCATTTTGAGACTGCTCTGAATGTGCTTGAGTTACCTATGATCTATCATCAGACTGAGACTGGCCTCTACCTTTTCCTCTCCTGCCACGAAAACCTTTGCCTCTACCTCTATATATAGAAGCTTTAGATTTGAAATCATGCTCTAAATTACTGTCATCTAAATTAATTCTTGCTTCATGAGCCAAGAAAGAACTAGTTAATTATTCGATAGACAATTTTGTTAATTCTCTCGACTCAAAAATAGTAACTATCATGTCAAAGTTCTTAGGCAACATCTAAGAAAATTTTCAACAATTCTTTCGTCGTCAAGTTCTTCAGCATTCATCCGAAGCTGATTAACAACACCCATAACTTTAGTCATAAACTGATCAAAAATTTTTGATTCAGTCATTTTAAGTGTTTCAAATTGTGTTTTGAGAGTCTATAATATTACCATTTTTACTTTATCATTTCCTTGATAAGCAACCTTAAGTATATCCCATATTGATTTAGCAGTCTTAGCAGCAATAATTTTAGGAAAAATAAAATCATATAAGGAATTTAAAATGCACGACTTCGCTCTACCTTCTTTATGTTTAAGTTCATCAAATTTTTTTCTTTGAGCATTAGTCATACCAGCAATTGTATTTGCATCATGGTCTGTGAACCCCAACTCTACTCATTCTCAACAACCTAAACCTTGTAAGCATGCTTGCATTTTAAGACTCCAAAAATCGTAATTTTTCCCACTAAATAGAGGTGTAGGAATGGAAAATTGATTTGTCAAAGCCATGTTTGAAGCAACAATAAAGATTAAACCACACCTTTTCTACACTCTCTTTTCCAGCGGAAAACAAATTTAAAACAATAACTTTTCTGCGCTGTCTTTTCGAGCAGAAAACAAATTTAAAGTAACACCTTTTAAATAACTTGCACTCTCTTTTCCCCTTTAAAGAAGAGAAAAACAAATCTTTTCCCTTTTACATCAAGAGCCTCTATAGTTATATTATATCATAACTCATTTCCGGCTGAATTATTACAAAGAAATCTTCTTTGAAGAACGCATAAAAGAAAACAATTTACCCAGAGAAATCTGAATCTTTTTCCAGAAAATCAAAGGTCGAGATGATATAACAATATATATATATATATATATATATATATATATATATATATATAGACTTCCAAATCTGCACATACCAAATCTCAGAAATTGTGAGGCAAGACTCTTGCAAGACTCATTTTCTCGAACAGAACTTTCTCGAATGTAGAAACAACAGAAATTTTTGGTGGCCCTTTCACTCCAGCAGCAGAACATCTACCATCCTCTCCACACAGGTAGGGAAGAACTACTTCACTCTGGCGACTATAGAATATTTTCTGTGGAATGGCATGTTCTTCAAAAAATGAAAAACTCAACTGCTTCAATGCTTGGTAGCATTCTTTAGAAAACAAAGAGAGAAACTACTTCACTCCTCGGTAGAATTCTTTAGTAGGTAGCTACAAACAACGATCAACTGATGCAATGAAGCAGGCAGCTTCAAACAACAAGGACGGAGCAAGCAACTTCAAACAACCAGGGCTCTGATACCATGACAGATTTAAGAAATGGGAGAAGGAGGACACATCAGAACACGAAAGCTGTGATTATACTACAAAGAAATATATATATATATATATATATATATATATATATATATATATATATATATATATATATATATATATATATATATATATATATATATAAATTTAGAAACAGTTAGATTTTAAACTAATTCTTAACCGATTTCAGGAACCGATTCTTTAATAGAAACAGATCTGTTAACTAAATTAATCTCTAACCCTAGGCAACATGAGACCTTCGACGACTTTCAATGAGGGTTATGCATAAACGTGTTTACATATATCTGATATGAAGTATTTCTGAGCCACTAAGACCATAGTATAATATTCTAAATCATAGATAAGTTATAAACTCTAGAGTTGTGTCTGGGGATGAATAATAGAAAGGGCTAGCATATTCTTTTCCATACCCTTTAAGAACTTTAAACATACAAGATTTTCCTATTTTGAAGGAAGTAGGATAAATTACAATATGGTTGACTGATTGTAGTGGTTCAGACAAAGCTTTAAATAATTTTCATGTGATTTGTTTGTTGGAGCCTTCGTCTTCTTCAATTTTGAAGAGATCCTAATAATTAATGTTTGGTTTTAATACATAAATTAAAAATGAAAAAATTTCATGTTTTTTTGTTCCCTTAACAATTTTTCCTACAAATCCAAGCTGGTGTAAATAAAAATTGTAAATTTAGCATCAGAGCTTGGTCATGGGATGTAAATGCAGTTGAAGAGTTGTGTGTTGGGGCACGTTTAGCTGAAACATATAATGAAGCATGTTGTGTTGTTGAATAGTATGAAGCCAGTGGCACTATTATTAGAATGTTATTGAAGCACTTATCAACTGATAGTTATCATTAGTGAAGTATGGTAAATTTTCATGCAATCCTTTGCCGTAATATGGAGCCATTCAAGATAGTTTTGGATGATGAAGCTAAAGATGAATTTTGTGTAAAAACAAAGAATGGACATAGATTATGTCCTCTACACATGGTAGCTAAAATGGGTTGTCTTACTATTTTGAGCTAGATAATAGCACATGGATGTGATTTTCATGCAATTAATCAGATAGGAAAAACTACATTTATGCTCTTTTTAAAGGCTAATCACCCAGAATGCTTCAAAGAACCGTTATTTTTAGGAGTTGATTTGGAAAAAGTAGACTTGGATTGGAAAAATGTAGTCAAGCATATTTTATATTCGTCAAATGATTTTAGATGCAATAAAATTAGGGAAAACAAATTACTCTAACAATGCACAAGTGTTTTTTCCACTTCATTATATGGCCAAATTTGGTGACTCTAAGGTGGTCAAATTTGGTGACTCTAAGGTCCTTTAGAAACTTTTAGAGTATTCAAGGCCAAATTTGAATGAGAAAGACATACATGGTTTTTGGGTTGTAATGATAGTTGCAAAAGAGGGCCATGTTGAAGCTTTCAAAGTGCTTATATTTATGGAGTGAATATGAATTTGAAGAATAAGAAGGTTGAAACAAAATTTGGCTTAGCTGAAGCCCATGGAAAAAGAGAAATTTTTTAGAGTGTTATGTTGAATGCCACACCCTAGCATATGATTAAAGGGTGAGGAATTAAAAGATCTCCATAATGTTGTATGGAAAGGGAATATGGAGGCTATAGGGAAACTTCTGAAAAGAGGATATGGAGTTAATACCCTTGACAAGGATTGTTACACTCCTTTATTGCTTGCTGCAAAAGAAGGCCAAGAAGTTTCTTGTAATATTTTTCTTCTAGGTGGAGGTGACTATACTCTCATAAACATAATAGGTGAAACAACATTTTTGTTTGCTAGGAGAAATTATTTGTCAAGAATTACAGAGCATGTTATATTGGACCATCTTTCTTATGGGTTGGTTCTTACTGGTGATCATCTCTGCAAGCATACAAATCGGGGTAAAGGTGCTTCACATATGAAGATGGTCTAGATGCTTAAGTTTGGTGTGCTAACATGGGGAAATCATAGAGAAGAAATGTTTATATTAAGGAAGTTGTGTTGGGAATGAGTCCTACATTCTGGAGGAATCATGAGAATGGTGATGCCAAATTATAATTGTCACAATGAAGAAAAGATAAATCCACTTTGAAGAAGGAAATGATGCAAATGAAAAAATCTGGGTTCGTGGAATTAACCTGATTGCAAAAGAAGCTACCATGTTGAGTGGTCCTGCAGTTGGTAAGTAAAATATTTCATACTGTTGAAGATGAATATTATTATTTTCCACTGATATGTACTACTTTTATATGGATTTGAATTGGTGTCAATCATCATACAAAGAAAAAAAGAAATTATGGGTACTCGAGGGATCAATTTCGATAGTTTTTTTGTGGCATTATGAGGAAAAGAAATCAATTTTCCCCAAGTTTAGCCATTTGAACTTATAAGCAAGAAAAATTTCAAAATTTTGTAGCTGATATTTTTGAGATGATTAAGGAATGTACAATATTTCGATAGGACGTTGAGATATTGTGAGATTCAATGTGTTGAATGCTTGAATCTTTATAGCAGTAGAGGTCTCCATCATATTGCTCAATTTATTTAGTTGTGTTTAAGAAAGAAGGGAATATGAAAAATTCATTATTGTTTTCAGAATCTTGTAAAGAAACTTCCGTGTAGAAGATGCAAAGATTTTTGTCAATTCCCTGTTAATGAATCACATTTAGTTGTGTTTAAATACTATTTCATAGTAGACTACCATGAGCTATTTGCATGAGATTTTGATGTATACTATATGGAAACAAATTATAGGAGTGTGCAAAGTCATTGCCACATTGCGGAGTTTCAGTGGGAAAATTAACATCCTCATCACATAGTCCTTTAACATGGTTTAAATTTATGATATGAGATGTAAATCCTTCTAATATGTCTACCCTTGTATGTACAATGATTTTAGAAACAACTGGATATATATCTAGACTTAGCTTAGGATTTCCTTCAAAATTATAGGATCATTAGTTGTTCTTCGCCACCCAAAAACCTTGGCATAATCCTTCCATTCATGCAAACACGCAAGGTAATGTTCAACTCCAGGGCTGCTCCCGTAGAGTGAGCTTATGTTACAGCAGTTATGATTTATCGTGGACGATTATTAATTATCATACTAAAGAGGTTAGGGGAGATTCAGTTTATGCGTAAATTTTGTTGTTTTGTACATTTTATTCAAGAGGATGAGGATGGAGAAGGAAGAGGAATAGGAATATATTTCAGAGATTTGAATATTAATGTAGATAATCTCGTCATGAACACCACCACTACTAATGATATTCATCTGCATAGTCACAACTACTTGGTTGGTGACATTCTGAACTACAAATTGGCGAATGTGAACAAGGGATTGAAATTTATTCAGTGCTATTCATCAACGTTGAATATGATATGTCAGGCATATTGGCATATCTTACATGGCACCTTTCGTACATCTCATCATTCCTCAAGATCTAATATTAACTCAACTTCTTCAAATGATATTTACAAATAGTTTTGGTAAGAAAATATGTTGTGTGGAAAAACCTTGTGGATATAGTATATGTGTAATTTTTATAAGAAATTTGAGTACCTAAAGTTCAACATAGTTATTTATACAAATATCCAACCCAAATTTAAATCTCAAAAATTATGAAAAATAATATTCAAACTACACCCACAACATTTTCTATCTGGCGTGCCAACTTCGAGACTTTTGAATTAGAGGATGAACTAGAATGTTGTTATCAACAATATTGTCACCAACATGGTTACATGGTATTCAAACGACACCCACAACATTTTCTATCCATCCTCTAGACCTTTTAATTGGAAGATGAACTAGAATCTTGTCACCAACATGGCTATGTAGCATAGGGGAAGCTTTGACATATTAGTTTAGCATGTGAGTGTCATTAGCTTTGGCTTCTAAAAGAGATTGGAATCCTTTGTGATCCATAGTCACCAAGAGGTCACTATGAGCATAGAGTTAATAACTTTTAATTCCTTGAGATTTCAATTTTTAAGACAACTCTCCAAAGTATACCCTTGGCAATTGAATTTCACCCTTGACATTATTTTCATTTTTAACCAAATATCTTTTGCAAATGAGTAGTTGACTAGGGGATTATCTATACTTGTTAAAAATTTCTTACCTAGAATGCTTACTTAGGGGATGATCTATATTGAATATTTTAAATTTATATATTGAATTTTTTATTGCTTTAACTATCATGATGGAAATTAATTTTTACAATAACACAACTCACATATTGCAACATTTTGAATATTCTATGCAACTTTAAATGATATGTTTCCCATGTAGGTCATTTTTATTTATTACTATTCAAAGTGATCACTCTAAACAATGGAGTAATATTATCTCTAACCACACTACTACCTTAGCACTCGTTCATATACTAGATTTAATATCCTCCATATCTAATGACCACCCTTTTTTTCACCTATTACTATCTATATTTATTCCATGTTTTTTTTTTTACTTTAATGGTTAAATTGATTAAAAGCGGCAAAACAGCTGCCGCGTACTTGGACATTACAACGCTGTTTGACCAAGAAATTCCTGTTACACAGATAGGGGTTTCACCCTTTGTTACAGCAATAGGTGTCACCTTTGAGATCGGACCACGATTGGAGGTGCTTTGATGCTGGAGGAATTGTCTGGACAGCCCTTTGGAGGAATTGTGTCGCTAAATCCATGATTGGAGGTGCTTTGATACTGCAGGAATTGTTTGGACAGCCCTTTGTTGTCTGAGATTCAACCAATTTGCCGAAATAGGATTTGCTCTGTCCATTGTGCTGCTTAGAAAGTGTACATATGTTTAGGACCATTGCCTGCTCCTCGTCCTTCCACTAAGTCCATGGTCAATGGCATTACATACCAACTTCTGGTTGATCCAAAGTAGCCAGCAAAGAAATGAAAACCATAGATGATCCTGCTCCGCTGTTTGGAGGTGAGATTTGAGATATATTTGTTAACAACCCTAACAGTAGTACATTCAATCCACTAACACAATGATTTGCATTGTCTCTGTTCTGGCATCAATTCTTGTAATACTGCAGATGTTAACAATGTTGACCAGTGCCCACGTGCACAGCCCTAGATGCCACCAATCCGACCTATGCCCAACTTAGGTTGTATCCTTGACGGGTTTGGGAGTACAGGAAGTCAAACCAATATGCTGCAACAAAACCCTCGGTGCTCATACCATCATCATCAGCAACTATAGTGCACTCATAGTAATGTACCCTTCATGCAAATAGATCTAACCTGGAACTTGTTGTCATCGTGTATTCAACCTTTCACTCTCTGTCATATGCATCTAATGAAGTCTGAGCTTCCAATGCACTTCAGATGTACAGTGATGTAAAATATTCAATTATGCTTGGATTGCCTACCAGTGGATCCAGGGGTGAATTTTGGGCAAACTATGACAGGAGCAGTCGATCAGAGATTTGAGGTGAGGAAATCCTGGGAGATGCATGTTTCAGAAGCCCATGGTTACTAGAACATGTGTGATCCAACAGTGCAGGAGAGTGAACAGATTTGCTGAAAGTGTTGAACTTAGGAAGATTACGGAATGATGCAGAGAGACTCTTCAGAATTGACTGAAAGAGATCTTTGGCTACGAGCTGAGCCAAGATTGGCTTCCAGGTCAGCTTGAGAATTCAGATGCCTCAGAATATGGTAAAAGGAGATTTTCTGAAACTTGGCCAGAATGAACCTAATTTTCTTGAGAATGAGGACTAAGTGGATCTGCGAAGGGGTCGAGTGGTAATTTAGTGCTTGAATGATAAGTCTGGAGTCACCGAAGACCATCAGAGAGTGAATGTTTCGATTGAGAGCCAGAGAAATCCCCTACCACAGAGCCAGAGCCTCAGCTCTGTTATTTGATTCGAAGCCCAGACCCCAGTGATACCTGAGCAAAGTAGAGCCATCAGGATTCAGAAGAACACCACCCCCACCCGCAGCCCCAGGGTTGCCTTTAGAGGCCTCGTCGAAGAAGAGATAGTGATCATCCAGAGCATATCGCCACTTTATAAACTCCTTTTCTTCCAGGAGAATTTCCCAATTAGCATGGGAAGAGGCCGGGGAAATAGGATTGATTTGATAATTTGGAACAATATCTTTCAGCCAAAGCTCCTCCTCACTTTCCAGGACCGCTTCATTCCTTAAAGCCGATTTAGCATCCAAAGTCTCTGCCAAGAGAGCTTTAATTCTCCCAAGAGAGCTTTATATTTATTCCATGTTAGAACAAATGACGTGATGCAATAACGTCCTGATAGTCAAGCCCCTTGTCACATTGGACCTTTGACGAGATACCAAAACTATGAGGTCGTACGACCAACAGATCTAACCTTGAATGAAACATTAGAAACCCTTCTAATTCAAATTTTATTCTATATATAGTAAAAGAGTGAAAAAAACCCAAAACACTATCGATTTGTCTTCGCACCTATTAGTGCAAATGCTAGTATTATATATTTTTTTGACATGTAAACTCCTAATCCTAGAAGTTTCACAAATGTGTATCACTAATATTTTTTGGTGCACATTACATAGCTTACACAACAATCAAAGTTTAATATGACAATATTCTTAAAAATGCATTGACATCAAGGCTAAAATTATTTAAAATATTAACACGACAACAAAATTAAACTGGAACACCTACCTTTTAGGAAAAAGGTAATTCATAAATTATATGTGTGTGTGTGTGTGTGTGTATTATATTAAAAATTAATATAAAAATTTAACATAATAAAACTAATATTATCTATATTATATAGTAGTGTAGTGGCTGGGTCAATTCGTGAACATCATTTGACCCTTCCACAACTAGCGCAATGAACTCTCCCCCACTCGTCAATCATGGCGGTGTGATTGGAATCCAAGAAATCTGCAGGAGGCACAAGAGTGTTGATAATTGCAGAGGCATAGGAAGTGGGCTAATGAAGTGAGGTGTTGAGAAAAAGAACCTGAGGCGGAGGAAGAATCCTCCACAATGTATGAATGATGATGAGAATAAATGAGCAATAGGTGACATAAAGGTGAACATTTATTCCATACATACTTAAATTGTAATATTTAAAAAATAGTGTGAGATTTTCTTTATTTATACCATACATATATAACATTTAAAAAAATAGTGTAATATTTTCTTTATTTATTGTGGAAAATAAATAAAATATTTCAATCTGAATACCTATATTCAGTAAAATATATCAATATTACCTTCATCTTCTCACACATATAAAATTAAAATAATAACAACAACAACAATAATAATTATTTGGTGGAATAATTGACAATCAATTACTCAACATTAATAGACAATCAAATATCATATTCTTTGAGACAATGCGTTATTTGTGCAGAGATAGAAACACTAGGGGGCCTAAATCACTACCTAATGAAAGTGTCCCAAAAGGAAACTCAATGAAAAATTTCACTACCATGGGCTTCCATTGAAGAGTCCTCACATGGACTAGTCTCCAACTTCACCAGACATCACACATGAGACTTCAAGTAATAATAATACCTTTATTGGTAGAATAAATCACACAATTCAATTAAGAAACCTATATAAGGGACTATTAATTTTTATTGGGTATATACTGCTCTTTTCTTTAGATAATTGAATTTCCTCATTTACATATTGAATTCACCCCACAACATTATATCATCATTATATCATATACAATTATGTAGAGAGAAAAATATCATTAACAATGTAGTATTATATAAATGAACAATAGAAGAATAACATTAAAACATAGAGACATTGGGATTGGTCAGAGAATAGGTCAAATCCCCACAATGTGGAATACCCTTTCAAATTATTATTCTTATTTTATTTTCCTAAATTTTTAAGAAAAGAGAGAGTACAACGATCCATATCCTCAACCGCAAAAATATCCAGCAAAATAAACTAAATAAAATAAAAGAGGTGAACTCAACAGTACTAGTCACCAAAACCCTTATTCAAACGATTGCGGTCAAATGTCAACATTTGCAATCAATTGACAAAATCTCTGGTCAAATAATGAAATTAAACCCTAGTTTAAAACCACAAAGAGAGAGTCTATGTGTGTGTAGTTTAAACCATTCAAATGTGGGCATAGGCTTGCATTAATGCAGTTGCAGCTAAAAATTTGTTGTGAAAACCCTGCGATTGAGAAAAAAACCCTAATCACACGTACAAGTTTTAGACCCAATAATTCTAGACCTATGCATACCAACTTTCGTGAACCAACCTCACACCTATGCGAACCAAAAAAAAAAAAAAGAATGATTGATGATATCCAAATGATGGTCACTTGACTTGTATTTATAAGCTTCGAAGGGTATCCAGATTATTCTTAGGGATGGCATATCCTTTTGTGTACAACTGAGTTTCCATATTAAAATATAATTTTCTTTAACCAAATTAAATTCTTCCAAGGGCTAGTTGGGGTCTTCCTTGATGAGGAATATTTTCCAAAGGAGGGAATTTGTCCCTGGGCCACCAAAATTAGCACTCCCTCTTATCTAAGAGAAATTACAAATTGGAAGATATGTATCATCACAACTATCTCATCATCATCAAATGTCATTTTTATTCCAATCTTCTCATACCTACTCATATCTAGTAATCCCTACTTGTATTTTAATATCCCTTCTTAGCTTTGTTTAAATTTTATCTCTATTAATATGTTGAAAAATCTCAAATCTAAAAGAAGAATAATTTGAAATCAGAGGGGATTCCAAGCTACCATCCTCTATTCATCAGGGATCCACTTCTGCCACACATAATAAATTCTAGTGGCGAGCCGAATGCTACTACCTGGGAAATATGAGAGAGCTTATCATTAGGGAGCCCTGGTGAACCAAGAACTAAATTAGGGAGCACATGTCAACCTATAATCCAATGATAATGATGGAGGTCCTATGGGTTACTGTCACCTCAAGTCGTCTCACACGGCTCCATATGTCTTCCACCTTATGTTGAGAAATAAGAAAGATATAATATCACATCCATCATATTTCCTACTGATCTTCCCAACAATGAACCTCAAGAGTCATGTCGTAAAACACCTACATCATAGTCTAGATTGGGTGATATAATAAACTTACTAAAGGTAAGGATCACACACCCCCAATATCTCTCAACCTATTGGCCAAACAAGCAGTGATAATCCCAACAAGCTCATCTTGTGGGTATGATTCCAACTAGGGTATAATTTTCTAGACTAAGATATGGGAGCAACACCTTGTACCTTATGGGTGACAGATAGGGGTGATACCCTATTGTCTAGAGATACCTCAACCCTAGGATCCCTACATATTAATTCCTCAATGTGGGAGATTAGGTGGGGGGGAGACAATTGGCCCAGTTCCCTTGATTGGTCCTCCCCTCCATAGATCATAAACATATAAACATTATCATATCTAATACTTTCTAAAACAATTCACTCAAAATTTCAATCATAATTACTCATACATTACCAATAGAAAGGGTAATATGATTTCATATTCATGCAAGAAATTACATAAATTTTATGTTAGAATAAACACATGTCACAAGAGGATACCTTATTCATCCCCTTTTCACAGAGGTAACAAACACAACCGTAAAATTGTTTCATACAACAACATTGTCTCAACACTAGGAGATATTTTAGTCTCAACAATATACAATATTTTTTTCCAATCATATCCCAACTTTTATTGTCGTAATATATCATTATCATATTGACAACTTGATCCAACAACTCCTAAAAGAGCTTCCTCTACAAATTTTCCCAAAACTATCCATGCTAGGAATAATGTACTCATTCGCAGTTGTGCATAAATCTACAAAATTCTATTTACTACTCATCAAAATGTCATGGAACATCTCGAGCTAGAAAATACAATAAATGTTCTCTTTATGTCAAGAATTCCTTCCAGTCAACATTAGTCTATTTGTGTAGTCATACATCCCTACAAGTATATATCAGAGAAATATTGATCGTCCCATGTGAATATATCAGAAATGTGGTTCAAGGCCACCAAATGTATATGAAGAATCTCACTCATGAATTGAATCAAGTGGTTATCTAAAAAACAAATACCTATATGGGTGTTACAAGGAACATCAATGGTTTAATCAATTGTAGGTTGCCAAGTTAGGTTCAACAATTTTTTTTCATAACTTCTTGAAATTCAATTGCATTAGGGTGTCAAAGTATTTACATTCCATCATGCAAAATAACTTCACAATGTCATTCCCATTTCCAAACTTCTAATCTTAGAAAGTATTTCATCATGCCTGGGGTATGCCATGTTGATATCAGAGACCAGTTCCCTCTTACTTTGATCACTAGCGGCTTGTTACTTGAAAAGAATATATCATCAAAATTTAAAACCAAAATAAAAGGTATACCTTGGATAACCTTTAAAGTATATTTTTGAATTGTCACATCATCAAAGCTTCACTAGGTAACTTCCATCACGGACATGCTAGGCTTGGGAAGCTTGCTTCAAAAGATACAGTTCTTTCTGTAAAGATAATATTGACTAAACCAATATGCTCATCCTAAAAAAAAATATCATAGTGCAATAAAATAAACATAGGCTAATTATCAAGCCTTAAATTCCAAACAAAAAATAATATCAAAGACATAAAAGTTTCTAGCAGTATCACTGACAAACTCTTCGGACCATGTGTGAGGAAGTGGTAACACCAAAATACTAGGTTACAACCTTATCTATTGTCATGTCAAAAACTTTTTATTTACCAAAAAATATCTATCCAAAATTTATCAAGTCATCCACATGATATAATATAATGATTTTCATCCCTAGATGTGAATGCATACACAAAGGATAAGTAATATAAGTTTTATACATTCATTGTGAGATCATTGCATCCTAAATCATAGTTGTTTACACTTCAACCAATTTGAAAAGTGCCAATGATTCGAATACATGGTCAATATAGAATACCAATATTAATCTTTGAGATTCACTATGCCCTTACTATCTTTTCACATGAAGGAAAACCATCATTTAAAAATAGGATAAAAAACCTAACCTGTTATCACTGTCAGTTCAATCAATCAATAAGCCAAAATATATCTATTAATTTTCAAGAAACATGTCACAATTCTTATAATGGTCATTTATATTAAGTGAATCCAATAATCCGATTTTTTTCAACCCTTGCAACTGCTAGCAAATACTATCATATAATGGCTCAAGTGAAAATTTTAAGGAAAAAAACATACTAATATGTGTATTTCAGTCCCATGAAAACACAATATTAGCTAAGACATTCACATTCTCTAAAATAAGTTGAACATTATGTAGATCTCAAAACATTCCCAACTGATGGAACTCTTCAACATATGCTCCATGTATGTAATTTTTTCATACTCTTGGTGCACTCATAGTATCACGGATAAGATTTTAGTTTTTGTATCCTACAGACTCAACCACACCCATAGGCCTTCTTCTACGTGGTGTTGAGGCTTCTAACCACACCCTTAATAATTTCTCCACGTTGTTGAGTCTTGGATTAGGAGAAACCTTATTTTCTCAAATCATAACTTTCCAAAATACAAAATCAGATGGTTATTCATGTCCAAAATCCTTCCATCAACAATCAAGTGCCTTCTATTCATTTTCTACAAATAATAATATGCATTGGTATCTTATGGAGAGTTTCTCCCTCTGAATGGGAAGTTGCTTCAGTCGTCATCATTGAAAATTTCAACCTATATATCATAAAATTTTCATGCATAAAAAAAAATACTAGATAATGAAATCAAACTATATAATGTTCTCAGACATATATGCATCATAGTCATAATATATCAACATCAACTGCTTCATCATCACATATGACATAAGATATTCATTAAGGTTTATTTCATATAATTTGGGAATCTAACATGTGTATCTTAATACGGCAAAAATCATAATGAAAACATTAATTCTTTATCATATTACCTAGTTATCAAGTCACGACATCCAATTTTGTCACATTGTCAAAAAAAATTAAGTTTTTATAAAAAAATATCTTAGATCAATAAGAAGATATTGAGTATCAATATTATTGTAATACTTTTTATCATTAGGGTTACGATTGTTATAAAAAGAATTAACAATAGTATTAAATTAACATATATCAAAAAATCAATGTTTCTAGCCAACTTTATAAAATCACAAAATCCACCATGTATAATAAAATGTAAGATACCTTTCCTAGTACGATGTGCACCAACACATCATATGAACAATAAATCAAAATTTCTTTCATATGCATATATGATTCTTTCATGAAGGTGATATTCTCATGATACCTTAGGTGACTTGTGATGAGGGGGTTTTCAGAGAAGAAAGGTATAGATTTTGATGAAATATTTTCTATTGTTGTTAAAATGAATTTCAATAAGAACTATTTTAAGTGTAATGGCAACACAATATTATCATCTTGAACAGTTAGATGTAAATTTTACCTTTCTCCATGGATATTTAGAGGAATATATTTATATGAAACAACCACGAGGACATGAGGTCAAAGGGAAGGAGAAATTAGCAGGCATGTTGAAAAAGAGCTTGTATGGCTTCAAACAAGATCCAAAGCAGTGGTATCTAAAATTTGACATGTTTATGTCTCAAAAACTTCATGCTAGATGTCACTTTGATCATTGTGTTCATATAAAAGATAAAAATGATGGCAAATATATTATAATTTTATTGTATGTAGATGACATGCTTGTTGTAGGGTTTAATATGCAAGAAATAAATGTGCTCAAAGGAAAATTGGAAAATTCATTTGGATTGAAGGATTTTGATGTTGCAAAGAAAATCCTTGGTATGAGAATAACTAAATATGGGAAAATTCGCAAGTTAACATTGTCTCAGAGTTAGTACATACAAAATTTGTTGGAAAGATTTAATATGCAGAATGAAAAACCAATTACTACACCTTTGGCTATCCATTTAAAAGTAATTAAGGATATGTTTCCCAAGGCTCAAGAAGAGTTGGATTATATGTCTAAAGTTCCATATGCATCAAATATTGGCACCTTAATGTATGCAATGGTTTGCACAAGGCCTAGTATGGCACATGCAGTGGGAGTTGTAAGCAGGTACATAAACAATCCAGGAAAAGAACATTGGATGGTATTGAAATGGGTTATGAGGTATTTGAGAGGTACCAAAAAACAAGGATTATTATTTGGTGGTTCAAACATTTCTCTATAGGGATATGTTGATGTAGATATGGTAGGTGATAGAGATAACAAGAGGAGAAACACAGGGTATGTGTTTACTATAGGAAGAACTATCATTTGGGTTTCAAAAATGCAATGTTTTGTTTCACTTTCAAAAATGGAAAGAGAGTATGTTGCTGCTAGAAAGGCTAGTAGAGAAATGATTTGGTTGCAGAGTTTTATGGAAGAATTTGGTATGAAGTAGGAGATGGGAAGGTTATACATTGACAACCACAGTTCAATTCATCTTGAAAAGAACTCAACATTTCATTCCAAGACTAAAAATATATATCTCAAGTACCATTTCATATGGTTAGTGTTGGAAGATGGACAATTGAAGCTGGATAAAATATACACTCTCTAGAATATTGTAGATGTGTTAACAAAAGTTGTGACTAGGGAGAGACTAACATTCTAATCTGTTTCAATTGGTCTTCAAGAATGATCATGAATATGAGAAATGAATAGTTGAAAAGTGGATTCATTATACAACAAATGATGCAATGATGGAGTTGCTATAATCAATCTCAAAGTGGAGGATTGTTGGGTGTGGAGCTTGATTATATTCTTGATTCACAGGTATTTGTTTCATCTTGATGTATACCCCAAGAAGACTGCAGACCCCTCCACCCAGAAGATGTCGGGAATTCGATCTTCCCCTGATGGGATTCAGGAGCAGCACCCCCAAATCTAGAAATGGGTGTAAAATTGCCTTGTAAAATACCATAATTTCATTTTAAATTTGGGTCGTTCATTAGACGAAATTTTTGATGGTAGAATTTATGTTTAATTTATCATTTTTTCCCTAGAAAGAAACCCCCTGGTTTATATGAGGGAATTGTATTGCAAATGTGTATGATCTGTATTTTGTGCACGATATGGAGAGGGTACTATGTGAGAGAGAACAAGAAAGTATAGTGGATTTGTTGTAGGATGTATCTCTTCATTTTTATGGATAATATAAAAGGAAGGGCTAAATATTTCTCCATGAAAGTAGCCAAAATTGGGTGAACCACGTATATTTGTGTCTCTCTTGTTTTATGCATTTTATGCGTTTCTATTTTTGCAATATTTTATGTGTTGCATTTCTTTGTGATATATAATTTTCTAATAGATGTGATGGTCATTGAAACCATTACAAAACTTTCTCAATATGATAAGCACTGAAGTAACCAAAATAGTTCAACTACTTCAGTACAAGTTTAAATTGAACATGAATCACAAACATTCATAGAATAGTCTTAGAAATATTCATAACCCATGCATGAAGAACATGTTGTATTTTAGGCTTCATATACTACGTAAAAGTCCCAAGACACATGTATACACCGAACACTAGTAGCTCCAATAGTGAATCGTTGGAGTTGCTACTTTCTCCTCAAAAGAACTAGTCTGTCTCTCTAATTCCTTGTGGGAGGAGCCAAGATGCAAAGTGCTTTGCTCATACAAAGAGAGTGTATATATTACAAATGGGGTGATGCTTCACCTCCCTTATGAATCTTTTACTACCCTCATTATTATTTGATTTCCTATGGATTTTAAACTTTACTTGATTCTTCATATTTTGTACATGTACTTTAGACTTCCACTTTACAATACATTTTTGAATCATCACCTAATTAATCCATAATAATGATGTGGCATATGGTAACTCATGGGATGACATGAAATGATACTGCCAACATGGGCATCTTAATGATATGGAAATTTCAGTGTGTATTCTTTGGAATGCTCTTTTGTCCATATCCATATTTCTTAGAGGTAAGAAGTATTCAATGATATATGATATTGAGTTTCGTTCTCAAACTGGTGTTCCTATGCTTTCTCTTTATTGATAAGATTTCATAACTATCACCAAATATGTCTTTCAAAATGTTCCCCTTCTCCATCTCCTTATTTATCATCCTGTGATAGTATGCTAGAATACCTGCATCTACAAATCACTCATGAAAAGGTGAAATCAGTATGATAAAAGCCTAGTCTAAGATGCTGCATGTTGATACATTGAATGAGTTGAAACTATGTGGCAAGCTGAGCGATGGGCTCAATGAATACGTAATTTTGCAGCTTAGGTAGTCAGGAGTGAAGCTTGAGCCTTAATACCATGGCATGAACTAAACATTTTGCAATTTCAAGAGGCATGGTTATAGATAGAGGGTTCAGACTACACAATGCACAATTCAAGAGGGCCAGATGAGGATAATTTTCTTAATCAGAAAGCCTTCGGAGTTTGAGTAAGTGTGGGATCGATGAAGCCGAAATGAATAGTGATAAGACTTGATTATGATAGCGCACTTAGAAATCTTGATGAAACAACAACATATATCATCCAGGACACATGGACAAAATAATTCCCTTAGTGCGACAATTTTTCAATTACTAATGACATGTGTGACACTAAAAATACACGTTGTGACGACCATGATGACACTTGTGTGAAAATTCTTAAAACTTTGGAAATGAGTGTGAAAAATGTTTATATGCTAATATCAACTAATTTACACAAAGGTAACCTCTTGAGACCACCAAAATAAGCTCATATACATCATGAGACACTTAACATATGAAAGGAGAGAATTTTTCATTTTTTCAGAAGCGACAAAAACACTTAGAGGTAACACATGGAATGTATTTCAATGTTTACGATGCTAATATACAATACCATGGTAGGATTCAAAATTTGGTGCAAGCCAAAATTTTTGAGGGTGTTGTAGAAGTGACAACAAGAACATATTGGACAACTTACATGGGTCCATGTATTATACCAAGATGTAAGAATAGGTATCTATATTCTTAAGAGGTTGCATACTTTGTTGTACCAACAAGACAAGTAGTAGGAAACATGATATATACCATCCCTTTCCTATACCAATGCATCCTTTGGATAACATTTTCATGAGTTTTTTGAGAGGTTTACCAACAACCAAGAAGTGATATGACTACTTGTATGTTGTAGTTGACAGGTTCATATACATGTATGTTCTAATTCAATGTAAAAATACAATCAACATGAAATAATCAACAAAGTTTCTCTTTGGATAGGCCTGGGTGCACTTCGGGATAGCAAGGAGCATATTTTTAGATAAGTACACAAGATTCCTTAGTGCACTTTGGAATAAATTGTGGGAGAATATGAACACGAAGTTGAAGAGGTATGCAACATTCCATCCATAGATAGATTGGAAATCAAAAGTAGTTAAGAAGACTTTAGTGAAACTTTTGAGGGGTTAGAATTATAAACATTTGAAGACTCGGGAAAAAAATATAATTTATTCCACACCCTCATTTTAAAACTCAATATGAGGGGATGTCGAAGTTTTTCCGTCCGTCTGTTGCCTTCTAAAATAAAAATTTAAATTTAAAACTATGCTCTAAATAGAAAAATAACGTCGTCTATAATAAAAAAAATGAATACAAGTACAAAAATGTATGAGTAAGATGTTTAGATCTTTTACTTTTCAAAAATATTTCAAAATATATTTAAATAAACTATTTGAAGATCTATGTTAACTAATTTATGTCGATATCAACTTCATATATATCTATATATAGAAAAACAATTGTTCAAATAAATAGTTTTAATGTTGTATATAAAAAATTATTAAATGTAGGTTATCAATAAAATATTTTAATAATAATTAATATTGACATATACTTAAAAAATTATTAATAATAACAATTTATTTTAATTTGCAAGACAAAATTCATCAATATACATGTGAAGTAAAATATTTAAATGTAAACTAGGTATATATTGTATATGATTTAAAAGCAATCCTATGTATATATCATGAAAAAATTAATTATTTATGGTTAAAACATTTATTTGGTCCTAAACATATATTCTATTTAGCATTCAAAAATAAAATTTAAACAATGAAAAATAACACATTGTATTGTTCAATGTAAAGAAGTTTGCACGTGAAGAAATTTGATCCCTCTCGGCTCATGTTAGATCCATACTTAAGATTGATCTATATTGGTATACATAAAATGTTTCACAGATAGTAACAATTCAGAGTTACATTAAAATTTCTATTTAAACTTGTCTTAAACACCCAACCTTTTGACATTGGTGTTGACACCTAATCCCATGGGATGGCATATTTATTTTTCGTATAACAACAATAGTATAAAATATGAAGGTTGCTTAAGAGTCATTGGGAGATGAATCCCACCAGCTCTCACCCATGAGCAAACTCACATTCTTTCACCAAGACACATTCTCGATTGAGGATACCTCCTGTCGGACATGGTATCGCAGCCAACCTGGCTATCGCGCTCGCCTGTGTAAATCTCCCTCCTTTTGCTTCCTGCCTGGCTTATTAACAGTTTTTTGTCATTTTAATTGGGACTGCTATTTCATTTTTTTCTCCTCGTATAGCCTCCATATTTGTGCCTGGGCCTCACAGCTCAAGACCTCGTGAACCGTGCTTCCCGAAACATCGCAACCGTGTGCCCTCTGCACTCGTAAAGATTCCATTTCAAAATTTTTTGTAACGGCCTTTTGGCCTCCTCCATTCTCCATCGACTCACTCCATTCCCTCAGCTTTCTCCCTACATTCCACATTCATCCCTCACCTCTCAACATACAACGCCCTCCCATCCCACAACTCTGCGCCCTCTCCCCTACCCTGCGTCCATCCTACCACTCTCTCCATACCCGTCTCCCACATCGACTTCCCCTCTGCTGCACATGCAACACTGCCCTCCATTCCCTTATGTAACGATTATATACAAAGCCATATGCATTTCTACAATACTGGTATCAGCGTTTATATACAACACTATCTGTGGTATTGTGTTGATTGCATTTGGCGCCATTGCAACGCAATACACACAATGCTGTCATTCATATCAGTTATACGCACTCTTATACGCACAACGCTTCATTACCACGCACTGTCATTACGCCCTTTCCAATTTTTAAATACCGCTCTCATATATCCATTACCACCCTTCCGTATCCTTTTAATATGCTGTTAAATACCGCCATCACATATACTGCCTGCATATGCTTTTCAATACATATATCTGTCGATAGAGTCCACCCCTCCACTATATGGTAATACGCTGGCTCGACTCCAATTTCAATACCAACGTTGTCCATATATACCGCCTTTTATCCACTATCATACATCGATTAGTCCACACGCTCTCCATAATACCAACCCTCCATTCGTTTAAAACCTGCGTTTAATACCGCCCTTTCATATATATGCCGGTTTCATCATTGTATATCCACTGTATATTAATACAGCATCCCATTTTAAACGCTGTCTTATATGCTGTCATTACAATTTAAATGCTCTATATACAACTCCGCTCCATTTGTAAACGCTGTCTATTCCTCTGCTCCATCATTTATAACATTCATACAATATTCACTCCGCTCCATTTGTAATATAAAATTTCATTTGTAATACTCCGCTCCATTTGTAATATTCACTTCCCATTACGCCCTTTACTTGCGTTATAATACCCTCCCATACCACTTCCCATTTTCACAATATCGCCCTCCCATAAACATTCCATATTGACCTCCCATACATTTTTTTTTTATCCAAAAAAAAATATATATATATATATATATATATATATATATATATATATATATATATATATATATATATATATATATATATATATACATATATTTTTTTTTTTTTAAAGTACATCTACCATAAAGAGTTTTTTATCCATTTAAATTCAGTCTTTAGCAAGAGTTTTTTGTGCAGAATTTAGTTTCCAGCGAAGATTTTTTTAAACTCAGAGTATTTTTCCAGCAAGAGTTTTTTCCCCTTTAATTGAAAGATTTCAAGAGTTGAAAGTTTTTATAGCAGAAATTTTTCCTCTTCAGAAGATTTTTTTCCAGCAATCTAATGCATTCTCTCATCTCAATTGTTGGGGTGGTTCTCTCCGGCAAAGAGAACTATCTTGAATGGTCTCGAAAAATTAAACACACACTCATTTTTAATGAGCTGTGGAAAGGAATCTGTGAAGGACAAGAAGAAAACCCACCAGCAAAGCCCACTTCAGACAAAGAGCTTGCCATTTGGGAAAATAAGAACTGCAAGGCCTATGCCTTGATTGCAGCCTCCGTAAGTGAAGAGGTGAGTCGCTATATTTCATCATTCTCAAATGCCTATGATGCCCTGAAGAAGCTAAAAGAACTCTATGACTCACATTCAGAATTAGAAAATGTTCAATTGATGATTAAGCTGTTCAGTCTTGAAATGAAGAATGATGATCCCCTTGCTTTAGCTTCAGAAGTAAGATCTACAATGCATGACATTGAAAACACTGGTGTAGAAATGGACATATCTCTCATAGCATATGTTAAGGCATTATATCCGACTTACTCACATTATCTTGAGTCTTTGCAAGCAAGTGGAAACTTTGAGCATATCACCTTTGATACACTTGAGAAAAAGTTTGCAGAAAGAGAAGCTTGGGAAGATGACGTTCCTTCACATCTTCTCGAAGAGGCTGACACATACTTGGTACATAGAGGAAAGAGCTTGCGTTTCATATTCATTGAAGATGTGAAGAGGCAAGAAGAGGAAGAGAAGAAGAACCCTCTCAGAAAGGGGGCGATAAGTCAACAAACTAATTTTCATTGCACACGTTGTAACAGAGATATATGATGCATCTAAATGCAGAACACGATGGGAGAAAATTGAGTAGCAAGAAATCAAGACAACAAAACCACGAAAAAAGACAAGGTAGAGCACTCGAACCGCCTACCATGTTCTAAAGACATTGTACAATGGGAGGAATCGAAAACCTATTTGATGTTTCATTTACTTGCGAGATGATTGGTTGCTAGATTCAGATAAACATGTCACATGACATTTAGAAAATATTTTTTTGAAGAATTCACTGACAAAGTTGATGGAGCAGTATATTTCACAGATAAATCCAAACTCAAGCCATCAGGGCTTGGCACAGTCAGGCTTAAACTGTCTGGTCTTCCAAATCATATCCTCCATGAGGTTCTATACCTCCCTGAGTTGAAGAGAAACTTGTTGTCCCTGGTCGAAATCCGGCAGCAAGGACACTCAATTCACTTGTTTGATGGCAAGGCAGAGGTCAGAAAAGCATCAGATCACTCACTTTTCATGGAGGGAATAGAAGAAGGGAGACTCTTGAAGCTGAAAGGTTCATCTGCTCATGCTCAAAACTTTGCATTGAGTTCACATCATGATGAAGGTACATTCCCATCAAGTCTTTTATGGCATGCTAGATTTGGACACTTAAACTATGACAACCTTCGTTTGTTGAAGAAAAATGGTGTTGATGGATTGCCTACAATTCCTAGAAAACCTAAGGAATGTGATGCTTGTATTCTAGGAAAGCATGGCAAACAACCATTTCATGATTCACACTCCAGAGCACATAGAAAACTTGAACTTGTTCATTCAGATTTATGTGGCCCTATGCCTATTGCTTCTGCAAATGGAAACAAATACATGATGACATTTATTGATGACTACACCATAATGTGTTGGATTTACTTACTGAAGAATAAGTCTGATGCTTTTCAAACTTTCAAGAATTTTCATGCATGGATTGAAAATGATGCACAAACACATATTGGCTCTCTACGTACCGATAATGGAAAAGAATACACTTCAAACGAATTTGAAAATTATCTTCGTCAACATGGAATCAAACATCAAACAACTGTGCCATATAATCCACAACAGAACGGTGTAGCTGAAAGAATGAACAAAACTATTTTAAATATGGTCCGCTCCATGTTATTTTTCAAGAATGTAAAATTGATGTTTTGGGCTGATGCAGTTCTATGTGCTATTTACATAAAGAATAGGTGTCCTTCAAGTTCAATTAGAAATAAAACTCCTTTTGAAATGTGGCATGGCCAAATTCCTTCGATAAAGCATTTCAGGGTCTTTGGGTCCACCTGTTATGGCTTGATACCCAAGGGTCAAAGGAACAAACTTGGTGCTAGAAGCAGAAAATGTATCTTCTTGGGGTACCCCAATACCTCCAAAGGATATCGTCTCTATGATGAAGCAAATAAGAAGTTTGTGATAGCAAGAGATGTCATATTTATTGAATCTTGCAAGAGTGACAAGGTTGTTGAGCGGCAACTTGATTTCCTGGATAGATTCACACATGCAAAGTATTTCCAAGAATTTGATAATGTGTTTCCACATCTTGAAGGGGGGATTCTGATATTGAATCAAACTGTGGAATCATCATCCCCACATGAAGAAACAACCACGGATGACACATTGGATGATGTGATTGATAGAATTGGGAGATTGAATCTTGAATCAATCCCAACTCAGTCAAATGACCAGCCTGGGCCATCTCAGAAAGGTCCTCCCAAATGGCTGACAAAGACACTGGAGAATGTTCATCCCGATGAGGTTGGAAAAACAGGAACAAGAAGTTCCACTCAACAAATCGAAGGTGATGTAGATAATTCTGATTCCCCTGTTGATATGGATATTGCTTATAACTGTGAATTGAGTTTGTCTACAGATCATGAACCAACTTCCTTCAAAGAAGCCGCTTCTCATGATGAATGGAAAGAAGCGATGCAGAAGGAGTATGATGCATTGATAAAGAATGGCACTTGGAAGCTGGTTGATCCGCCTTTGGGAATAAAACCAATTGGCTGTAAGTGGGTCTACAAGAACAAGTACAAAGTAGATGACTCACTTGACAAGCACAAGGCCAGGCTTGTGGCAAAAGGATTCGCACAAAAAGAAGGAGTCGATTATGAAAAAACTTTTGCTCCCACAGCAAAATGGACCACCATCCGGACTCTCTTTGCCTTAGCAGCTCAGAATGGATGGAAAGTCCATCAGATGGATGTAAAAACAACCTTCTTGAATGGAGATCTAAAGGAGAAAGTTTATATGTCCCAGCCAGAAGGATTTGTGATAAAGGGTCAGAAACACAAAGTTTGCAAAATTGTAAAATCCTTGTATGGCCTCAAGCAAGCACAATGAGCCTGGTATGAGAAATTGACCGAGCATCTTCTGAGACTTGATTTCAAACATTTTGATCTTGATGATGCAACTTTGTTTGTTAAGAAAGTTGGAAAAACAGTTGTATATCTTGTGGTATATGTAGATGATATTTTGATAACAGGAAACAATGAGAGCTATATTGCATCCATGAAGAAAGAGTTGAAGAAAGGTTTTGAAATGACTGATTTGGGTTATGTTCATTACTATTTGGGTATTGAAGTAATTCAACATCCAAAATTCAGATTTCTTTCTCAAAAGAAGTACATTGGAGATCTCTTGAACAAATTTGGCATGGATGACTATAATCCCTTAACCACTCTAATGGAACAAAACTTGAAGCTCACATCTATTGAAGGGAAGGAATTCGAGGATGCAACTAAGTATAGACAGCTTGTAGGAAGTCTTATCTACCTGACCACCACCAGACCTGACATTTCATTTGCTGTTGGAATCCTCTCAAGGTTCATGCAAAAACCTTGTGAGGGACATTGGTCTGCTGCGAAAAGAGTGTTAAGGTACTTGAAGGGGACTCAAGACTTTGGACTCAAATATACATAGGTAGGTGACTTCAACTTGATCAGATACTCTGATTCAGACTTTGATGGCGACAAAGAAACAAGGGTGTCTACTACAGGTTACACCATGAGTCTTGGATCAGGAGTTGTCTCATGGAGATCACGCAAACAGTCAGTTCCAGCAGATTCCATGACTGAGGCAGAATATGTGGCAGCAACTGAAGCAAGAAAAGAAATTGTGTGGCTCCGGAAGATCCTGGAAGATTTGCAGATGAAAAAAATGTATTCCACTCCACTCATGATCGACAACACTTCTGCAATAAAGTTGGCCAAGAACCAAAAGTTCCATGATCGAAAAAAACACATCAATACAAAGTACCATCTAATTCGACATCATGTTCAGGCCAAAACCATCCATCTACATCATTGTTCCACAAATGAGCAAACTGTTGACATCTTCACCAAAGTGCTTTGGAAGAGAAAATTTTGAAAAGTTCAGATCGATGCTTGGGCTCACCAACATCCCTTCGGATTAAAGGGGGGAATGTTGACACCTAATCCTATGGGATGGGTGTGGATATTTATTTTTGTATAATAAATAATAGTAGGAAATAAGGAAGGCCAAGAGTCATTGGGAGATGAATCCCAATAGCATCACCTCCATGTATAAATCCATATGCATTCTTCAACTAAGACACATTTTGATTTTGAGGATTTATCTCCTGGTTTGACAATTGGATATGAAAAACAAGTAGGAGTGAGGGAGGATCTTACAAGTGATGATTTAAGGATACAAAAAAATATTGAGAAGATAAGGAAAATTCATAAACATGTACATGATAGTCACAAGAAAAATATAAGGCCAAGCATGATTAACGTAAAACAAAGAATTCCTTCAAAGTGGGAGAGAGAGTATGGTTATAGCTGACCAAGTAGAAATTATGAGGTGCTAGTAAAAAAAAAAGGATCCACAATATAGTCCAATTGAGATACTAGATAATGTGGGAGATAATTCCTATAGACTCTGCCTTTCCCATACATGCACATTTAATCAGCAGTGAATGTCAATAATGTGTAACTCTAAGGGCCTTCCATGCTATATGAGGAAGAGGAATAGGTCTTGACTTTTGTAAAGGATTTGGTACCAAATGTTTAGGTATAATTGAAGGAATATACAAATTTTTAGAAGAGGTATGAAACTACAAGACAATGGTAACATTATGTTTGGAAGATTGAGTTGAAAGTGAAGCTTGCAAGCAAGGCTAAATGCTATGCACAAGAGAAGGTGGAGGAGAATTTTATTCACCTCATTTGATAGAAGCTTTTAGGAACTAAAATCCTCCAAAAATGGGGAGGTGTGATCTATATTGGATCATTATATTGATTCCCATAGACCATTGTAAAGCTTTCAAAGTGGAAAAAACTAGAGGAATCAACTCACAATACCCATTTTTATTGACTGGAGCTAGTTTTAAAAATTGTAATTTGAAACCGTAGAGGAACAATTAGAGGCTTAAAATCGATTTTGTTTTGCGTAATACTTCGCTAATTATGTGCCTCATCTTTTTTCTCTATTCTACACGTACAAACCTTTACAAAAGCACAATAATTTCCATAGTCATATTTCATATCCAAAATTTATGTCAATCGATAGTTGACCTTCCTATTTTTACCACAATAATTAAAGAGGATGTAAGATCAACCCCCTTATAAAGGAAGAGGGCCCGACCACATGATCTAATGAAGAATACTCTACAACAATACATATTGTATGTCTATTTATGATTTGAATAATATAAACTTAGCCACTAATAGGTTATCGAGTTGTGTTATAATTGGGCCACTAGCAGTAAAAGGGGTTCCATTATGTTCATGTACATTTTGTTCCATATATGGTAAAAGTGGCTAAGAGTGGATATGGAAAGAGAAGAATAGATAATATTTGTGCACTATATCATCTATAAACCTTCAAGCTAGGTTTTCTCCTGAATGGGTATCCCAAGATATATCTCATGTTAAATTGTAGTTTGTGTGTTTTATTTCACTATTCTATATTTTCTACATAGTTTTCATTTTTATGCATATTCAATGAACAATAATTTACGAACCCTAAAATATAAGGAGAAATAAACCATCAAATTGTAGATTTTAGGATTTAAGAATAATTTTATCATATTTATTGTGATGAATTGTCTAGTGGAATGCCCATGGTAGTTTACGGATTAATAATTATTCCAATTGAAAAATCCACTACATCCTAAGATTTATTCTTGTATAGGAATCCCATTTTTTAAACCATCAACTTTTTCCAGAGTCTTCTAACCTATAATCCACTTCCTCCCTAATAATTCTAGGATAACCATAACTAATAAACAAAGAAAAGTTGGAATGGAAATAAAGTAAAGAATACCTTTCTATATGCATTATTTCTTAAATCGATCTCCTCAATACTGAAGCATTTAACTCTTCTTCTTCTTCTTCTTCTTCTATAGAGCCCCATTCATAATCTTTAAATTTAAACTCTATATTTTCTGGTTCTTTCTAGCTTGGTAGGAATTTCTGTTTTACAACATATTTTATTTCTCTAATTATCACATTTCTATTATAGAAAACCTTCTTAGTTTATGGGTTCAAAATCTTATAATTTTTAACACCATATTTATATCCAATAAATATATGCTTTCATATTTCTTATCTAACTTACTCATATTCTCATTTGGAACATGTAACTAACCATCATAGCCAAATATATTAATGTGTTTAAAATAGGGTTTCATACTAATACACAAGTGAAGTGGATTCTTGTCATATAATTTTGGTGAGGGTTATCTATTAAGAAACTAACACACATTATCCATTTCTTCTGCCTAGAATTCTTGTTCTAACCCAACACCAATAAGCATGCTCTTTAATTTCACCATCAACATCGTATTCATCCTTTATACAACTCCATTATTTTGAGGTGTGTATGGAGTAGTATTTTGTTGTACTATATTGAGCTTCTTACATAGTTATTTGAATTGATTTCCATAGAATTCTCCACCAGTATATTCCCTCAAAAAAAATTTCCTCTAATTTATTTTCCTTAAGAGTCTTAAACTCTTTGAATTTGTCAATACTTCATATCTCTTACGAAGGAAATAAATTCATATTTCTGAAGAAGCCATATATAGAATTTTCATAGAACATAGATTTACCCAATGATGGAATTGAAATAGGTCCAGACACATAATTTTGTACCAACTATAATATTCCCTCTAACCTCATAGCACGAGAGGATAATTTTACCGATCTTTATTCCCGTATAATTTTTTTTTCATAGAAATTAGAATCCACTAATAAATTAGACATACCTCCTACCATACTATTATCATACAATACAAATTATATAAATTCTAAATGAGAACACCTTTCAACAATAACATTTCTCCTCCAACCATCTTATATGTATAATTTTCAAAAAATAAATTTTCACTTGCATTTCTCATGCTTCTTACATCAAATTTCTTTCTAATCCCAGGATTTTCAAAACACAAAGGACTATTCTAATCCTTCTAACCACAAAATTCAACTAATTTAATTTTCCTTGTCCTATGATTATGGATTTTTATTCGTATCCTAAGAAAACATCACCACCATATTAACTTTCATACTTATAGAACCACTCACTATAAGCTGTCATATAAAAGGATGTGATTGATTCGTCCAACCATACCTTATGATTTGTGTATGTAATTAAAGATTCCAAGTAATTATTGACTCCTTCATCAAAGGAGGTTTTTTCTTTTATAGGAGGAGAATCATCAGATCCCTTCCTTTTCTAAATAATTTTGGATTTATAATATTTCTTATAATTCCCATATTTTTTCGTATCTATCAATTATCCTAGGGATTTATATTTTCCTCTAAATTTAGATCTCCCACATGAGGACTTCTTATTTCTATCCTAGGATTATCCTCTTACAGAAAAGGTATATATGCTTTGAGATTCCATATCTTTCCATGTCATCTCCTCTAATAACAAGAATGAGAATATGTCATCGAAAGTTATAGTTGAATTACTACTTATGGAAACAACCTAACTATTGCATGAGTTTGGTAAGGAACAAAAAATAATGATACACTTATATTCATCTAAATTTTTTATATCAATAGAAAATAACTAACGTTCCATAATATTGAAGGTACCGAGATGCTATATCATCAAGTCTTCATCATTCATTCATAGGTTATACAACTTTTTCGAAAGGAAAAATTTATTCACGAGGGACTTAGACTAATACATAGTCCCTAACTTATTGAAAAATTCGTTCAATGTAGTTTCTCTCAAAACATTAAATGGCACTGAAATTGGGAGAGACAATCATATCATGCTTTTTCCTTTTTATCTAGCTTGGCTCAATCTTATTTTGATATCCTTTTTGGTTAGTGCTAGGATCCACAATGATCCAATGATCTTCATCCAATAATAGTTCTTCAATTTTGATGTTCCACAACTCAAAATTATTCCCATTGAATTTCTTGATGTGTATCTTTCAACTCCTCACCATTTCCTTCTACCAGAAGAATTGATTTTTTAGATCTCGCACTGTAACAAGATCTAGCATAGGCTTGAGAAAATCCCCTTAGCCACGAAATCACTCCCTTGAAGCCAAACCTGCTATGATACCAAATGTAGGTATTAACCATATACAATCAATTGTTGGAAAAAAAATCTTAGTAAAAAAAATTGCAATGGAAAAAACACATATTAACAAAGATATTTTACCTTCTAAATCCAAACCTTGAAAACTAGAAACATTTTTAATATATATTCCTCATGAAATTATCATCACACACACACACACACACACACACACCAACTATCCATTTACTATGGATTTGAATACAACTATAATTCCTCAATTGAAACTACAAACCATGAGAAAAATTGTCATGCATCACAAAACCCTTAAAGACAAAAACCATCTACTGAAAATTTCCAAAAACAATCACAAAAATCTATTCAAAAGTTTTTAAGGAAATTGTGCTCAGTCCATAAAAATTGTGCTCAGTTCATAAGATAGTGGGGTGTTCGCCCCACATGTGACCCCCTTCCTTCACGGGGTGTAATGTACAATGTGTGGAAATGTTCATTCAAAGAATATAACTTATACCTAAAAAGCGACAATGGTGCAAAACATACATAACCTTATCCTTTTATTGATAATCCTGAAGAGATTGAGCAACCTTCATGAGCCTCTTTGACATGGCATTTTGAAAGTACTATTTCATATTTTGAAATCCATGTTCATATTTTCACATTTACCTAATTTATCATTATAAATTTACTAATTATGATGACCACCTATCAATATTAACGGTAAGTGAAATGAAAGAATAACTATATAACATTTAAATTTTTGAAACTTGAATTATGATTTGGTTTATGAAATATTAGATGTTCCTATTCTTGGTTTGCTATTCTCTATTCTTAGGGACACATGTTCCATTTAGAAGTAACAAAAAAGAAGATAAGACTTGTATGTCTATTAAATCTATTCCTGTTTTATTCATAATAAATTATTATTATTTAGATAGTATTCAATTATAATAATTTTAATAATATTAGTCATAATGTCTCCACATATAATTCAATTGCAATTGTCTTCTATTGAAGATTGAGTTAAATTACTTTTAAATAATTTAAGTGAAAATTATCTTTAAAAACAAAGAGCTTTCATACACCAATTTGGTGTCACACTTAGTTGTGACCTTAAAATAATAATAATAATAATAATAATTACTTCATAATCAAATTTCTATTAATTATAAAATATACTACCAAAAAATTTATACTTTTATTTATTTTACATTTTTAAAAATAAAAAAAATCAATTAAAAGTCAGTATTTGTAGCTAATGTGAGACACACATCTAATGAAATGTCTAAAGGCTCAAGTTGTTTTTGTCCTAGTTATTAAAATATTCCAAATATTCCAAATATTAAAATATTCCGAGTAAAAAATATTAAAATATTCCATATATTCTGAGATTTCCGAGATAGACCAGGAGTCAGAAATATTAAAATATTTCCGAAAGAACATGGGAATATTTCCGAAGGAACAATTTTTGGTTTTTTCCAACCGGAGGCGTGTTTGGTTTGTAATCCGTGATATAAAATTTCAACAAAATTATAACAAACCCGTCCTCCACAAAAATAAATAAATAAAATGTAATCAAGGGTACAGTTTAGTCGAGGGTTCATATCCAAAATAACAACAATCTATTTATTATGGATTTGAATAGAATTGTAGTTCTTCAATTGAAACTATAAAGTATGATAAATAAATAAAATGTAATCAAGGGTACAGTTTAGTCGAGGGTTCATATCCAAAATAACAACAATCTATTTATTATGGATTTGAATAGAATTGTAGTTCTTCAATTGAAACTATAAAGTATCTCATGCATCACAAAAATAAAAATTATTTATTGAAAATTACTAAAAAAAAAAAAAAATACAAATAACTTTTCAAAATTTATTAAGAGAACCATACTATGTTAATGTGACCCCCTTGCTTCACCTAGTATAATGTACAAAGTGTGGCAATGGTCATCCAAAGAATATAACTCATATCTAAGAAGAGGCAATGATGCAAAAAGTACATAATGTAAGCATTATACGGATAACTATTTCAACATTCATGGACCTCTTTGACATGGAGTTTTGAAAGATAACTATTTCACATTTTGAAATCCATGTTCATGTTTTCACATTTACCCAATATTATAATAAATTTACTAATTATGATTATGATAACCACCTATCAATATTGGTGATAAGTTAAATGAAAGTTTCACTATACAACATTTAAATTTGTGAAACTTGACTTATGGTGTGGTTTATGGCATATTCTATGTTCCTATTATTAATTTGCTATTCTCTATTCTCAAAGACATAGGTTCCACTAAGTAGTAACACAATAAAATGTAGAAATTTTATGTCTATTGAATCTATTTGTTTTTGTTAATAATAAATTATTGTTATTTAATTAGTATTCAATTATAATAATTATAATAATATTATTCATAATACATTCACATATAATTCCAATATAATTCAATTTCAAGTGTTTTCTATTCAAAATTAAATTATAATAATACTAATCATAATACATTCCCATATAATTCAATTGCAATGGTCTTCTATTCAAAACGGAATTAAATTATTTTAAATAATTAAATTGAAAATTTAATTATTATTTCTAAATAAATAATAGAAATTATAATTACTCTACCACCAATAAATTATTTTAAATAATTCAATTGAAAATTTAATTATTATTTCTCAATAAATAATAATAATTATAATTACCCCACCATCCTAATAAAATGTATTTTTATTTTTTATTTTTTTTAACTCAAAGTATTTGTAGTTAATTTGAGACACATGTCATAAAATGTCCAAGCCTCAAGTCCCTTTTGTCCTAGTTATTAAAATATTAAAATATTCCAAATATTCTAAATATTAAAATATTCCGAAATTTACCAAGAGTAAAAATAAAATATTAAAATATTCCAAATATTCTGAGATTTCCGAAATATACCAAAGTCAAAAATATTAAAATATTTCCGAAGGAACATGGGAATATTTCCGAAGGAACATTTTTTGGTTTTTTCCAACCGTAGGCGTGTTCTGTTTGTAATCCGTGATAAAAAATTCAACAAAATTATCTCCAAAATTCTATATAACAATCTCGTCCTCCACAAAAATGTAATCACACACAAGCTTTCTGCAATCAGAATTTTGTAGAGAGGCAGAATGGCGAATTTCAGAGGATTTCGATTTGTATGCATCTGCCTCATCTTGGCTGCTGTAATTCATGTGGAAGCAGACAAATGTGGAGATGAGGTCCAAGGTTTGGAGAACAATTGCAGTTCCATACTGTTAGGACTACCTCCTTCTGCTGCGTGTTGCGGTCTCATTAGAAGTGCAGACATGAACTGCATCTGTGCCTTGATTACTCCAGCTGTTGCAGCGCAAATCAACGTAGCCAAGTTCGTTAGCGACATTGAAAGCTGCGGCAGAAATGTTCCTCATCACACGAAATGCGGGAGTACATATTTCACACTACAACTCATTAATATATATTCACGATATTGCTTTTGTTAATTTCAATCCTTGAATGCTATTGTTATTCATATGTTCTTCAATTGAATTGTTTTGCAGGTATTACAACACCCTAGTGTTTGTGATCAACTTGCGCTTATCTCCATTTCAGATTCAATAGTCAACTATCCAACTGGCATGGAACACCATTACAAAGCTCTTCATCCTTATATTCGGAATCTGCAATGGAGATAAAATTCCAGGCGTCCATCTATTCTACTCCGTATTACATAAATAAATTTTGCTCAAGAACAGACCCAGTATTTTCTATTTAGGAAAGTGTTACCATACATAATTGCTTTATATACATTTCTGCTAACCCATGAGACTTCGTGGTAGATTTCGTGTTACAATAGATATGGCTTTATATTATGTTTCTGCTAAACCAGGAGAGTTCAAGGCAGATTTCATCTTCTGGCCAGGAATTATTCCGCATGAAGAAATAAAGTGACCCATTTCATCAATTCCGCATGAAATTGACCATTTTAAGTTTCTTTTCCAGCTTCCCAAGCTGATCAACTTGGTTCTTGAATTATGTGCTTCGTGCTTTCAAAACAGTGTTCATACATTATAATTTCACATATATAGAAAGCATCGTTTGTGTTCAGATATTAGAACGTCTCTTTTCCTTTTATATTGTAATATTTATCAGAGTCACGAAACAGTTCTATGGTATGTTTGTGTGTTTATACGAGGTGAATACACTAAATTTATCAAAATTTTAAAATATAAATTCAAAAATAAAATAAAAAAATATGGATTTATTTTAATTAGAGATTTAGCAATAGTTAAGAGGTATATAGTTTTTTGAGATGTAAATATTTTATAACCCAAAACTTTAAAAAATTGAACCTCTAAAAATTACATCTCTGTAAAGATTTGATAAATTATGGTTAAGATTCACTTCATCTCATATATATATGGACAGATATATGAAGTTAATATAAAATTACCAAGTTAATATTATGAAGTTAATAGGAAGCGTATATGTGAAATAAAGATAAAGTTAAGCTACTACATATGGATATCAAAATATGTTATTTATGACTTAGAATGAGAGTGAAATATTTTTAACAAATCTCTTACACTAAAAATATTTGAATGTGATTCATTAATCCAAAAAAATTAAAATTTTTAAAATGCAAACTTTTTTCAATGCAAAAAAATGAAACCTTTACACCTAAAAAAATTTAACTCCTTTATACTCTTCCTAAATTTAAAATTAAAATGAATCTATTATATATATATATATATATATATATATATATATATATATATATATATATATATATATATATATATATATATATATAATCTTTGGTATATGATTATAATAACAGATCAAAAATATATAAATAAATTGATGCAAGTCATTTCTTTTTCTTTTTTCTTTATTAATATTTTAATTTTCTATTATTATTTTTAATTTTTTTTAGAATTTGAATTTATTAAAATCATTTGAGTTTTGATTATATAAAGTTTAATTCGAAAAAAATGTTTAAAATAAAGTAAATGTGTAATTATACTAAAATTTGACTTTTTTATACTTTTCCTAAAGTGTATATATATATATATATATAGAGAGAGAGAGAGAGATACGTGTGTGTGTGCGGGTGATTGTAATAAATTGATGAAAATAATTTGTTTTTCTTTTTTCTTTAATAATATTTTTCTTTTCTATTATTATTTTTATGTATTTTTTTTTAGAATTTGAATTTAATAAAAGTATTTGAGTGTTGATTATATAAAAATTATATAAATTTTAATTGGAAAAAGTATTGAAGATCAAATAAATGTGCAATTGCGTTCATATTTTAACTTACTACCACAATGATATAATATTTAAAAATTTAATAATAATTTTTTTTATTTATAGAATTTTGGCTTGTGTGATCCATCGTAAAATTATTTTTATTTTTATTTTTATTTTTAATGAGAAAGGAGAATAATATGATTACATATTTACATACATAACATATTATAATATATAAGAAATAGATAATTAAATAATAAGGGATCAATAAAGAAATAAATAACAATAATAATAATAATTAATTAACTAAAATATAAAGGTCTATAAATATAATTTATTAAATAATTAAACTTTTAATGAATTAAATAGAACTAGCCGTTATAATTTTATTTATTATTGAAGTAAATAATTTTTTTTTAAAAATCTAAGTAAATAATTAATTTAATTAAAATAGAACTTGCAATCTCAAAGTCAAACTAGCCGTGTCCTAACGACTAGTTTAGCCATTTTTGCATCTATTTAAACTCAGCGTTCGGATGTGATCTCTCACCTAGTCCTGATGATGAACCACACCGGTTGGTTCGAAACACGTTGACAATGTTCATTTTAATGTGATTAAAACCGAAAAATTCTTCATAGTAAATTTTTTTTAATGTTTATTGTAAAGATGTTGTATTGTTCATAAATGAATGAAAACATTTAAATGTCAACTTAATATGGAAAGGATTTTGTAGTGTGAGTAAAATGACTCATTTCTTAAAAGATAATATAATAATAAAAAATAATATCATGTCAATTAAATAAAGTAATAGAAATAATAAATCTATTCAATTAAATTTTCTATATTATAATTTAGTTCTTATTAATTTTTTTGAAATTGAATGATAATTTATAGAGAATCCATAACTATCTACATTAGATACAACTATCTCAGAATGATACAAAAAGCCAATTACAACATTCTATATTTCAGGTAGAATTATTCACCAAACTATTATAGCTAAGATCCTTTAAATTTTCATAAATTCATGTATAAATTTAATTAATAAAAAATTTTAATATCTACAATAATATTTTTATCTAAGCTATATATGTACCTATATATCTATATATATCATCAATACTATCCATATTAAATTTAAATTTAAATTAAAAAGGTTACAAGACATGTGAGATGTGAAATGTATATTCATCTAATTTGGTATCTAATGAGAGTCCATAATTAAAATTTTTGGAGGTGCAAACTATTTCTCAAGTTTTATACTAAAAATGAGTTTTGCATCTTCAAATATTTGATTCCTCTTGGGGTTTGGGTTTGATAGATTCAGAATTCAAATGGATCTATGCAAGTTATATAAATTTTAGAGAAATAAAATCATTTTAAGTCTTTTTTGTTGTTTTTCTTTTCTGGTGGTTTGTTGGTGATGGCCTAATATGATGGTAGGAGGCATGTTGATATTGTGGTAGTGTTTTAACATGTAGTTACACACATAAAAATTATATTAAATGATGGTGACTAGTGCACCTATAATTTGATCAAAACACACCTCCGTGTTTTTTTTTAATTAAGTTCATAGAGTATAGAATAGAATAATTGGTCAAAGAGTACACTCTTAAATAACCATATGTATATATATATATATATATATATATATGACATTTTGTCTCTTTAATAATGATTATAAATAAAATAATTGAGTTTGAATGTGTAGGAATTTACATGGTAAGTTCCGTAGATCAAGAAACAAAGGTCACCACTCACAAACAGATCACAAATCAGTACACTAGTATAATCACATGGTTAAAACCCTCAAAGAGGGAAATAGTCCATGCCCTCAGCCAAAACGACCACTTCAGGGAATTAATTAATAAAAAGAAAGAATACATATGTTTCTCTCATAGACGGTTACAGGACAAATGACCCTCCATGCTCTTTAAATAGAGACCATGGACCAATCGGGTGTTAAGCCATGGATCAAGTGACGTTAATACCGAGGTGAGAGATAACCGTCACATCAGTACAAATCATGACCATCGGATTATAAGTTACAAATGTACATGGTAAAGAAACACACTTTACCTAACTCTACACTAGACTAAGTTATTCTTAACTATTTCCTATGTGTCAAAATATCCTAACATCCCCCCTTAAGAACAACTCGGGATAGGATTGAAGGATTTACAAAGGTGACACAAAGGGAGCCTATTGCCTATGTGTCGAAATATCCTAACATCCCCCCTTAAGAACAAATTGGGATAGGATTGAAGGATTTACAAAAGTGACACAATAGGAGAAGGAAGGAGGCATTAGAGCCTATCCCCCCTTAATGACAACTTTCCTGAACTCCAAGCATGGATTGAAGTTTGGTAAACTTCACTTCTGTGAGAGCCTTTGTAAAGATATTGACTACGTGATCATTGGTTGGACAATACTGCACTCAAGAATACGATCATGAATGAGCTTTATGATGAAGTGTATGTGGAGTTCAATGTGTTTCATACACTGATGCTAAACTGGATCCTTACATAGCTGAATGACACTCTGATTATCACACCAAAGAGTAGTTGGATGTTGTTGATGAAGACCAAATTCAGACAGGATCTGATGAAGCCACATGGCTTCCTTGCTGGCTTCAACTGCACCATGATACTCTGCTTATATTGAAGAAAGGGAGATGGCACTTTGTTTCTTACAAGACAAAGTAATAGTTCTTGAACCAAGAGTGAATACATATCCTGCAGTGGACTTCCGATCATCAGGGTCACCAGTCCAATCAGACTCAGTGAAACTAATCAACAAGGGAGATGCTCCTACACTGTAATGAATCCTGAACTGAACTGTACCTTGAATATATCTAAGTATTATTTTAGTTGCTTTCCAATGAATTTCATGAGGTTGGTGCATAAACTGAGCGACAAGACCAATGGAAAAGGAAAGGTCAGGAGGGGTATGGGTTACATACAAAAGTTTACTAACAAATTGACGGTATAAGGTAGCATCAACTTTAGGGGTGGTACAGTTGACTGAAAGCTTGACACCAGACTAAAAGGGAGAAGTGGCAGGCTTACAGTCTTCCATGTGAAAGTGGTGTAGAAGATCACAGGCATACTTGGACTGAGAGAGGGTAATGCCTTCCTTGGATTGCAAGACTTGAAGACCAAGGAAATAATGCAAGTGTCCTAAGTCTGTCATTTCAAACTTCTTTTTGAGGTTAGACTTCACATGGTTTATATGGTTTGGATCACTACTAGTAAGGATAAGATTATCAACATAAAGAACAAGGACGGTGAAGGAATTACCCATTGTCTTAGTGTAGACAGTGTTGTCAGAATGACACCTAGAAAAGCCATTATCTAAGAGAAATATATCCATTTTGTCATACCAAGCCTGAGGAGCTTGTTTGAGACCATAGAGAGACTTCCTAAGGCGACAAACAAGGCTGGAGTATTTTTGGATAAAGCCAGGGGGTTGTTCCATGTAGATTTATTCATGCAAATATCCATGTAATAAGGGGGATTTAACATCCATCTAATGGACTTCCCATTTAAAGGAGGCAGCAAGGGAAAGAACAAGGAAGATAGAATTCATTTTGGAAATAGGGGAGAAAGTTTCAATATAGTCAATGCCTTCAACTTGTGAAAATCCTTTAGCAACAAGACGAGCTTTATTTCTATCCACTTTTCCATCTGGTCCAAACTTGGTTTTGTAACCCACCTGCATCTGAAAATTTTTCTTCCTTCTGGAAGAGGAACAAGATCCCAAGTATCGTTTTCCAATAAGGAACAATACTCTTCATTCATAGCTTAATCCCAATCTGGATGACCGGAGGCTTCTTCAAAGGTTTCTGGATCAAATTTTTCTGTAACTTGAGCCAATAAGGAAGAAGCTCTTTCAAACTGAGAACGTGTACGCCTTTGATCGACACGGTCACCTTCAAGAGAATCTGCTACATCCCGAGTAGAGCGGACCCATCTTGGAAGCGGTGAAGTATAAGGAACAATTTCACGAGCTGGAGGAGGATTTCCATCCTCGCTGTCATCATCTGAACTAGAAGGAATGCTATTAAAAATAGAAGAGAGAGAGAGAGGTGGCACATATTCCGAATCAGGCTCACAGGCCAAAGGTGCCGCACTTGCCGAACTAGGCTCGCAGGCTGATATATTTTCATCAAATTTTACATCTCTTCTAATGATAATATTTTTGGATTTTGGTTGAAGAAGTCTATATTCTTTAACATCTTCAAAATATCCAACAAAAATACATTCTTCACTCTTAGTTTCTAAGGCTTTATGTTTCGCATCTAGAATATGGGTTGAAGCATCACTTCCAAAAATACGAAAGTGACTTACATATGTTTTGATTGAGCTCCAAGCTTCTTCTGGAATTATATTCTTTAAAACCTTATTAGGAGTGTGATTTAGTATGTAATTTTCACAGTTAATGGCTTATGCGCAAAAATTGAGACCAAGTCCTTTAGATTGAAGGATACAATTAACCATTTCTTTTAAGCTGCTATTCTTCCTTCCAACTACACCATTTTGTTGTGGAGTATATGGAAAAATATGTTGCAATTGAATGCCATGCTTAGTGAAGAAGTTGATAAATTTGTTGTTAACATATTCTTCGCCATTGTCTAATTTTAACTTACGAATTTGATGTCCAGATTGTTTCTCAACAAAGGCCTTGAAGGCCAAGAACATGTTAAAAACTTCACTCTTGAGTTTTAAGAAATATACCCAAGTGCATCTGGAAAAATCATCAATGAAAGTTAAGAAGTACTTGCAACCAGAGAAAGAAACAACAGGAAGAGGACCACATAAATCACTGTGCACAAGCTGCAAAGGGGCTGAAGCGTGCTAAGAGGCACATTTGTCAAAACTGTCCTGGTGATGTTTTCTGAATACACATCCGGACCAAACACCATCTCACCAAGATACCATAGGAAGGCCCGTCACCATATTTTCCTTACATAGATTTTGAAGAGAGCGATAGTTTAAGTGACCAAATCGCTCATGCCAAAGTTTTCTCACATCATCATTAGGAGAAACAAAAACTGATGGAAGAGATGATGACCCAAAGTTTTCAAACTTATACAACCTTGTCGAATCATCAACAATGCCAGTAGCTAAAATATGTTTAGGATCTTTGAGGTCCTTGATTACAACATCATGAGGTGAGAATTCTACTATTTTCCCTTCACCTGAATGAGTTATCTGATAAACAGATAGAAGGTTGCATGACAAGGTAGGAACACATAGTACATCATTAAAATGACCATTATCTAAATGAATGCGTCCACATCCTACAACACTAAGAGATCTATCATCACCAACATAAATATGTTTGGTGTTACAATCATTTAAAGAAGAAAACATGGATTTATTTTTAGCCATGTGGTAAGAAGCTCCAAAATCAATGAGTCACTCATGAAAAGGAGAAGAAGAAGATACATTTAATTTATAACCAGATCTTGATGCTTGACAACCACAAGCAGAAAGTGCCATGCCTGAAGATGAAGGTGAAGAGTGCTCCAAATTGATGTTGTGCTTTTTCATTGATACTTCTAAGTCTTCCATCTTCTTAAAACATTTGGACTCTATATGGCCATCCCGATTGCAAAAGTTGCAATGTCTATCTGTCTTCTTCCCTTTGTTTTGATTTTCCTTGTTATTTTGGTGATTTGAGATTTCAGTTTGCGGCTAAAATTGCTAACGGCCCTTGTTTGTTTTAGGACCATATTTTTTAGGATACTTCTTCTTGGGATTATTTTGATATGGTTGTTTTTGGGCTGCTAAGGCTTTCTTAGTAGCATTTCTAGCAATGATAAGACCAAGGTGTAAAATTTTTTCTTGTTCTCTTATCAAAGAATCACAAAAGGCATCAAAAGAGGGATTCTTGTAGGTGGTTCCTGAAGAAATGGTGGCTTCTTTAGTGTAATGGAAGGCGGAAACAAATATAGAGTATGCAGGACCAAGCTTAACAAGAATGCAATATATGAGGCTACCATCTTCCTTTTTGATCTTACAACCTTCTAAAAGAATTCAAAGGGTCTTAAATTTGGACAAAATATCTTAAATAGAGGAGAAATTATTGGGGTCCAAAGTAAGCAACTCATTTTCAAGCTAGTGGGCCTACATTTGATTTTGAACGCCAAAAAAAGTTTTTAGCTTTTCCAGGGCCTCATCAGGGGTGTTAATGTCAAGGATATGAAATCAGAGATCTTGAGCAATGGACATTCCTATTAACCCTCGTGCTTGATCTTGTTTATTTTCACATTTAACAGCTTTATCATCATCGGAAGATTTAGTTTCTTGTCCTATGGTTATTCTATAAAGCCCTTTACTTCTAAGTATATCTACCATGTGACGTATCCATTGGAAATAATTGGTGCTGTTAAGAATAACTGGGCATGCACTTTCCATTTTTTTTTTTTTTAAATGAAGCTGATAAAAGTTGAAAATAACGGCTCTAATGGAAAGATCTCGAAAAATTAGGCCGTTTAAAAAAAATGACTTCCGGATGAAGAAGTTATGCCTTTTGAAGAATATGAGTTGTAGATGCCGAATAGTTGTAGGAATAGGATGAAGTGCGACTTTTACAAAAGAAGCTTGAGAAGGAGACTTGAACTCAAGACCTCTATTCTCATAAACTAACCCCTCACCAAGTGAGATAGTAAAAAGATCAAGTTATTTTAGAAATGAGGAAGGGGGGATTATTATTATTATTATTATTATTATTATTATTATTATTATTATTATTATTATTATTATTATTATTATTATTATTATTATTATTATTATTATTCGGTGTGCGTGCCTTACGGCAGAATGTTAGATTCTCGGTTACCCTTACCAGCAACTACATTTTTTTCACTATTTCTGATTTCCTGAGATTGCACAAAGATGTGGGGAAAGAGCATATGTAGCAAAAAAAATCTCTTTTTCCTGTTTCTGATTTGCCGAGATCGCACAGAGCGCACAAAAAAGAGCATACACATAGAGGAGGGTATAGATCCAGCAAATAAATAAAACCTTAATACAAAAAAAAACTGAAATAAATAGAACTATTAACAAATATAACTACAAAATAGATGCTTTATACCTTCAGATCTATACTGACATAACTTGGGCAGCCGAAAACCTTTTCACATGAAACGAAAGGCGTTCCTCACTATAACAGATGCTCCGGACTCAACAGAGCAGTTATCCAAACCCAAAAATGTTCAGAAATAGTAGATCTACAAAACGACATTCGCATGCAGTTAAACCGGCTTCGGATTTTGATCAACAACAGACGCAGCCCTCAAAATAGCTCTGATACCATATAGAAATTTACAGGGCAAGTTCCATAGATCAAGAACCAAAAGTCACTGCTCGAAAATAGATCACAAATCAGTACACCAGTATAATCACGTGGTTAAAACCCTCAAAAAAGGAAACAGCCCATGCCCTGAGCCAACGCGGCCACTTCAGAGAATTTATTAATAAAAAGAAAAGTTACATATGTTTCTCTCATAGACGGTTACCAGACAAATGACCCTCCATTCTCTTTAAATAGAGATCATGGACCAATCGGGTGCTAAGCCACGGATCAAGTGCCGTAAATACTGAGGTGAGAGATAACAGTCAGATCACTACAAATCGTGACTGTCGGATTATAAGTTACAAATGTACATGGTAAAGAAACACACTTTACCTAACTCTACACTAGACTAAGTTATCCTTAGCTATTTGCTATGTGTCAGAATATCCTAACAGAATGTTTATAGTAAGAAAAATATTTGAATATTAACTTTATCTTTTCTCTTACAGGCATATAAAATTAAAATAATAATAACAACAATAAATATAATTATTTAGTGAAATAATTCACAAACAATTATTGAATATTAATTGTCAATTGCACATAGTATGCTAGATTATACATTATTTGTGCTCAGATAAAAACACTAGAGACCTAACTCATTGTCTAAAAAATCTCTCACAAAGAAAAACATCAAAAATTTGCTTTATTTTCTTTTCCCATAACTTCTATTCTAAATTCCTCAAATCCTAATTCCTCACATGGGTCACTGACTTTAAACAATCAAAATACCTTAAATACCTTTAAGAAAGCAAAATACCTTTACTAGAAAAAATAACTCATACAAGTAAATAAAAAACCTATCTCACAAGCTAGACTTTAAGCAATCAAAATACTTTTAAAAAACCAAAATACCTTTAATAACAAAATAACTCACACAAGTAAATCAAGAAACCTATCTAAAAGACCAACATGGTCTTTCTATATTACATAAATGTTCTCTCAACTGGAGAACTCACACTCGGTTCGAAACCAATATTCATGAAAGGAAATGAAGGCATTGAAAATACAACATATATCCACTATTCAATGCTTCGTGTCACTATTCAATGCTTCCTATCACAATTGAAGGAAAAAACGATTAAGCCTAAATTCCATGGGGTAAACATTGTTATCTACTCATTTTGTGATTTAAATGTAAGAAAAATTAAATCAAATGTCACGTGTGTAACTATGGAATCAAAACCTATTTTAAAGTGATAAATATGCTGATAAGATAGGCATATCATTAGTATTTAAGTAAAATAAATATGTATATCATTCTTTATATAACACAAAGAAAGTATTATGAGTATTTCAAAGTCAGATCATAGAGCCAATTCAAGTCATAACTTGTAAACATGCATTGTCTTCATTGATCATATACATATATAAAACATGAAAATATTTAGTGCGCACAAGTTGAGTGATATCTTAGAAAAATCAATTCGGTGCATCAATATTTGAAAGGCGCAACTAGTGAACAGGAATCGAACATTATAAACCTACACTTGTTTATGTGTATAAATATGATAGATTTATGCTTTATTAATAAGAACAATAAGAGCGCGCTTTCATGAGGGTTGGGAGTGTGATTATGAACTCCCAATTTATGTTTGAAATAAATCGTAGAAATTCTCAAATAGTGCGTAAAACCTAGATACATTACACCAGAAAATCCTTGTAAGGCATTGTAGAAAATAAGCCTTTTTTGTGACCATTTTTTACGTTGAGCATTGTAGAAGTTCATTTGACAAGGAGTGTAGAGTCTGATTTCACTAATAGAAATTTTGAAAAATATGAAGAAACAGGAAACCAAGCGTAACTCGCAATGTCTGATCGTTCCAAATCTGTAGATTTAATTGCTTAAAACACGTACAAGCAGTTTGGTAACAACTGTATGTAAATCTGGAGATCTGGAGATTGAGGAAGTCATGAAAGATGCGACTATTTTCCTTGAGTGATTCTGAAAGATCGGTGTTTCATAAAATCTAGAACCGGGTCATTATCAGATTCAAAGAAAATGCCAAAGGGCAATTAATGAACAAGAAATTTGGCCTTCATACGTAAAGCTACTTCTCTTGCTATCATAAATCTTCTTCTCTTGCTACCATACATCTTCTGATGTTGATGCTGAGACTACCAGTGTTGACGATGGTAATGCTGAAGTTGATAATGATGCTGGTGATGTACTGTTAATGTTGAAGATGATGAAAATAATGATGTTAAAGATGATAATGTTGAAAATGGCGTGATGCTGGTGATTAATATAATAATGGTGAAGATTGTGGTGCTGAAAATGATGGTTAATAATATGATAGCACTACATATGATGATGGTAAAGATGATTAGATAAAAAAGAATGATGAGAAGGATAATGTTGAGACTACAAAACAATGAAAATAGTGATCATCGTGCAGTGAACGTGGAAATACTAATAAAAGTAACTACAATGGATGGTTTTATGCTAGCTATAGTAAATATTTGGTAAAAATAGTTGCCCAAAACTTTATCACGGGGAGGTTTTTCATAGATTTAATTTGCTTGAATCAAAACTAAGCACATAAAGACAAACAAAACCATTTGCTTAGATATCATTTAGCACCTCTATTTTATTAGAAAATTGGTGGAGAATATGGGTTCCAATTGCTTAGTTATTTTTCTCTCATTTTTTATTTGTTATAATTTTTTCCTTTTTCCTTTTTGTTATAATAATATATTAAATAGAAATATCTTTTTGTTATAATATATTAAATAGAACTAATGGATTAAGATCAATTTTAGTATTTGAGAGGACCTTCATATCTCCATCTCCAATTTGGGTTGATGCAACATTTGTTAATTGAATTCTTTTTAGTTAGCAGAATAATCATATGGCTTAAGTCTATGTCTATCAGTGAAGGAGGTACCCTTCTCATGAATAGTCTTGATGTTTAAAACTCCATTTTCAAAGTTTTCCATCGAAATATTTAAATTTAGAATTAAAAAAAGAGTTGTGATTGGAAGTGCTTATTTTAGATAAGTTTGTTATTCCACTTAATTCAATAGTATTGGAAGAAGGTATTTTGTTGAAAAATATCCATCCTCATTTCATCGAGTTCATCAAGTTTTATATGTTTATATGTTTAAGGGGAGTTACTCACCATACACCAACTCATACGGAGTGTGCCTCCGGGTTTCCATCCATGTGATATTTTATGCTGACAAACCCTCTAAAAGCTATTTTTCCTAATATATACATGGTGCATTTGTATTGTCTTGGTCAAAATGGATTCAAAAACGTTTTTGGTGGTGTCCCCCTAGCTATATGCATGTGGATGACATGGAAAGGATTTCTAGTGCTTAATCTAATATTGTTGAGTAATGGTATTCACAAGCCTCTAGGTAAAATTCATCCTATGATTTATAACAATTTCTCTAGGCAGAACTGAATTTCTTTAGCTTCTAACGTAATAAATAAAAAGTGAGATACACCTTTTGTTTTGAGATAGTGGGGTGATTGGTACCACAAAGTTAAGTTCCCATTTATAAAAAAGTTAAACACGTAGAAGAGGGTGCAAAGGAATTTCATTAACGTGTACTAGCCTAACCATTTTTTGATAGTTGTCACATCTATTGACATACTCCTTCGGATCCAAAAAAAATGGTTGGCCAATAGGAGCCCAAATGAAGGAACTTATAAGTAGTCCTTATGTCGACAAAATGACTGTCGTATTGTTTATGTGGAGGCCCTTGACATATAAAACCCTTCATCTTATTGCGCACATATTTAAACCACTAAATTAGGACTAGTGCGGAAGAATTCTTCCTCAGCCAAGTAGTAAGAGGAACTAGACTTGATGGTCTTATGCTTGTCTATGGAAAAGAGACGTGATGGTATTTTCCCTACAGCTAAATAGTTAACTATATATGCGAACCACAAATAGTTAGCGAAATCAACAAACGTATCTTTAGGAACGACTTGATCTTCATTATTCTTTAAAAGAGAAAAATAGCCACAAGGTTAGCTTTACGAGGTTTTTCTAAAATAGTAATATTGAATTCTTAATGAAAGGAAATGGGGAATTGAAAAGACAACAACTATCAGCCATGTAACACTTAGTCTCATAGCTAAAGGGAAAAAAAATTAAGTTTAAATTGCGTGGGGTATACCGGTATCTACCCATTTTCTGTTTTAGATGTACGATAAATGAAATCAAATGTGAGGTATGTAACTATGGAATCAAACAATTTTTCAAGGAACTAAAAATATTTATAATATTTTCATATCATTGATTTTTAAGTAAAATAAATTTCTATTTTATTATTTAACAGCATAGACATAGTACTTTCAGTATTTCAAGCTAAGATCCAAGAGACCATTGAACTCATAAGTTGTAAAAAATGCATAGTTTTCATTAATCATATGCATATATAATATTTTAAAAGATTTAGTGTGCATATGTTGAGTGATATCCTAGCAAAATGTATTATGTGCATCAATATTTTCAAAGCATAACAAGTGAATATGAATCAAGCTTTATAAACTTGCTCTCGTTGATTTGTATAAATAAGATGGAGTTATGATTTATTAATAACTATAATAAGAGTGTGATTTTATGAGGGTTGGGAGTTGGGAGTGTGATTATAAACTCGTAATAAAAGTTTGAAATAAATCATGGAAATTATGAAATAGTTGGTAATACCTTAGTTACTTTACACCTCAAAATCCGTGTAAGACTTTGCAGAAAGCAAACTTGTTTTTGTCACCATAAAATTACCCTGCCAAACTGAAAGAAAACTATGAAAACTATGGAATGGAACAAGGGTAACATTGTTGATGTTGAGCAATGTAGAAGCTCATTTGAAAAGGAGTGTGGATGTTGATTTCACTAATAAAACTTTTGGAAAAAACATGAAGAAACAAGAAACCAAACCTAACTCAAAATGTTTGATCATTCCAAATCTGTATATTTAATTGGTTTAAACAGGTACAAGCATTCTTGTAAACATGGTATGTAAACCTGGAGATTGAGGGAATCATCAAAGCTACCACTATTATCCTTAAGTGATTATGAGAGATTAATTTGGATAAAACCTAAAATTGGGTCATTATTAGATTCAGAGAAAATACCAAACGTGAATTAATGAAGATGAGATAAAAATGCTAAGAAAATAAGAATTTTTCCTTTATATGTAAAGCTACTTCACTTTCTATCATAAATATTCTTGTATTCATGCTCATACTACCACTATTTAAGATACCAATGTTGAAGATGATAATGATGTTGGTGATGCTACTGATAATGTTGAAGATGATGAAAATAATGATGTTGAAGAGGATAATGATGAAAATGGTGAAATTTTGGCGATTAAGATAGTGATTGTAAAGAATATTATGGTGAAGATGATTGTGGTGAAAATGATGATGGTAAAGATGATGAGTCGAAATATGATGGCGGTGAGGATGAAGATGGTAAAGATGATGAGACAAAAATTGATGAAGTTAATGATAATGTTGAGACATGAAACAATGAAGATAATGATCATCGTGAAAGTGATGAGGATGATGAAATTATTTATAGTTAAGGGGGGAATACAAATAAAACTAACTACAATGGAGGGTGTTGTGCTAACTACAACAAATATTTGGAAAAATCGTCGCCCCAAGCTCTGTAACAGGAAGGTATTTCATACATTTTCTTCGGTAACACAAAAATAAGCACATAAAGACAACCTCTTCTAGGAAACAAGACATTATCTCAGATATTAGTTAGAATCTCGATTTTATTACGAAATTGGGAGAGAATCTACAATGTAATTTCATGGTTTTTAATAAGTGCTCTTGTTCAATTGCAACAACAGGGTGGTTTTCACAATTACTTTTGATCTCTTTATAATTTTTTCTTTTTTTTCTTTTTATTATAATACTTTGAATAAAATGAATGGATTAAAATGGATTTTTGGTATTTAATAGGTCCTTAATTACAACTATCTCCAACATAGGTTGTTGCAACACTCCTTAATTGAAGCCTTCTTAGTTAGAAGGCTACTTATATGGCTTAAGTATATGCCCATTAGTGAAGAATGAAGTACCCTACTCATCAATAGTCTTGATCTTCATAGATACATTTTCAAGTCATTAAGTAACTCATATGGACCAAGCCATATTGTATGGAAATTTCATTCAAAATGTTTAAATTTAGAATACAAAAAGGGATTCCAATCAGATGGCTTGAAATTTTTCTTTCTAATATGATTTTAATTCTACTTACTTCACTAGATGAGGATATTTTGTTGAAAAATATACGTACTCATTTCATCAAGTTCATAAAGTTGTAGAAGTCTCTGTGATTGTGCCTCAGAAATCCCTAAACCCAACTAAACTACATTGTTGAAAGTTTTCACTTGGATCTCAAGAGGAAAGGGGAGTTTATTTCCATACACCAACTAATATGGAGTGTTCCAAGTAGTGTTCCTCCATGTGACCTTGTATGTGAAAAAATCCTCTCAAAGCTAGTTTTCCCAATATCAATGATGCATTTGTACAATCATCATCAAAATATATTCAAGAACCTTTTTTGTGGAGTCTTTCTCGCCATGGTAATTTGGATGATATGACAAGGACTTGAAGTTCTTAATATTATACTATTCATTAATGGTTTTCACAAGCCTTAAGGTAAACCACATACAATTTATCTAGCCACACCAAAACATGTAAGCATGTCCTCAAACAAAAAATCAACAAGTGACTTTTCAGTAAGATGATAAAGTGCTTTAGTTTCTACCCACTTACTTATGTAATCAATAGAAAGTAAGATATACCTTTTCTTTCGAGATACTAGAGTGATTGGTCCCACAAAGTTAAAGGCCAATTTTTAAAAGGGTTGAATAAATACATGAAGTTTCAAATCAATTTCATAAACTTGTACTAGGTGACACATTTGTTGACAGTTGTCACATCTATGGACATACTCCTTGTGATCCCAAAAAACAGCTTTCCAATATGAGCCCAAATGAAGGAAGTTATAACTATTAGTTTTTTTCAAATTTGTGTGGAAGTGTTATTCCTCAACCAAGGAGTAGGAGGAACTAGAATTAATGGTATTTTTCTTGTCTCTTTAAGATGGATATGAAGGTACTTATCCTGTATCAAAATTAACTATATTTTTAAACCACCAAGAGTTTATGGACACAACAAAAATATGCTCACTCAGAAAATTTTCATCTATAGGATCTATTTGACCTTCATTATTCTTGAAAAAGAGAAAAAAATCCACGAGGTTAGCTTTACCATATCTATCTAAAATTGTAATAATGAATTCTTGCATAAATAACAACCATATAGTCACTCATTGAGTAGTTATTACTTTATTCATCAAGAATTTGGTTATAAATGATTTGGATGCAGAAAAACATCATAACTTGTAATATAGTGTCTAACCTTATTGACTGCATAAATTACAATAATAAAATATTTTTATATTACTATATAATTGAGCTCAACATGTGTAATATTTTTACTAAAAAAATAAATGGAATAAGAATATTTTCCTTCTTATTGTTATAAATCTGCCCCAATGGTTATTCAAGGCATCCATATAGATTTGGAATGGAAGTTCCTAATTTTCTCCTCTCAAAATGGATTTTGGGTAATTTTATCTTTAAACTACTCAAAAGCACCCATGTCCAAGTGCCACATACTCCCCATCACTATTCTTGGCATGCATGCGATAAGGGTGAAGTCAATAATGAACTGTGAAGCCAACGCTTCACTTGCTGCTCGTCCTGAGTTCTACTTGCTTGACTTTTTGTGTAGACAATTTGTGGCATAGTGCCCAAACTCATGACAATTGAAGCATTTTATTTGTGACAAGTCTTTCTTCTTCCCCCTTGGCTAGATTATATTTTGGTTTGAGATTTATTCCCTTTTCCCTTCTTTCCCTTTTCAACAAATGAAAATTTTTTCTTCATCCGCTCCCTTGGATGAAGTCCCATCTCTCGTATTCTGCCTTATCTCCTCTTGTACCAAATCAAACCATCACCATTACCAATTTGGTAATTTCTCCCTACCATTCACCTAGTCTTGGTAGATATGCGAACTTTGAGAAGGCCTAGAAGAAATAGGATTAGGAAGTATTATTCTGCAAAATTTACACCAACCCGATCAATTTCATGAAGGAAAAATCAAATTGAGGCTCTCTTGTTGCATTTTTCAATAATATCTAACATCCTCTAGAATAAATCTCTAGGATTTTATTGTGTATTTATTCCACTGAGATTGTGCTCATCGATTAGAATTTGGTGGTTTTGTAATATCAATTTTTTTGTACTCTAATACTCCATTGTCATCAGAGACTACTTCCATCCTCTCATTACAAGAAAAAAAACTTGAGGTTCCCTCAAATGCATACACAAGTCTCAATCCTTCGAAATACATTTTTCTTGCAATGAAGAAGATTTGAACCAAAAACTATGTAAATCGAAATTTTCCTTAGAGAAGATATGGCATATGGTTTCTAAATAATATTCAATAGATTTGATACCATGTAGAAATAAATAGAAATTTGTAACTTCTAATGAATTCAGATGGAAAAAAATGGCCACAAATATCTTCTACTTAATCTGTGGAAAGGAAAACATACAAGAGAAAAACATATAATCACATGCAACCATTCAATTACAATGAACAAAATATTTTTACTAGAAAACCCAACTCTCAAAATCCCATCATCTATTTTGTATTAAATCATATGAGAATATGAATCTATTACAATGTTTTCTTCAATCCCTGAAGCACAACACACACTGCAATATTGATCTCATACTGTCTGATCTACTCTGACCAACAAATAGCCACATATGACTTAGTCTTCCTCATATTTCCTTGTGCAATCCTTGAGGAAATTAAACCATCCTAAAAGATAATAACATCTCTTATTTCCTTCTGCAATTAATAGAATAATTTCTCACCTTCTTTAATGAAAAAAATGTACACTCAACTATTATACTATTTTCAACTTCAATGTGCCTTTTTCTCCACCTCAACTAGGAAATTCAACTTCCATGTATGACTAGGACTATTTTTTCTAAGTTGATTAGTTAACTTAGGTACAATGAGTAAAGAATAGTTAAAACTATTAAACTAAACTCCTACTCATGTTATTCATGACTTGAACTGAGATAACTGAGTTTAGCTAACAAAAAATCCACTATATTGTTAGAGTTTAGCAATTAACTCATGCACAACTCTACTTCTATCCTACAAAATCAAATTGTCTGATTTAACTATGTGACCTAAACATGTCACTCCTACTAACTGCAACTCAATTCATCCTCCTGATGTGGAATTTCAAAATTTTCCATTTGACAAAAGAAAAATACGAATGAACCATTTTCTTACTACAATTTAACCCCCCAATTTGCAATGGAGATAAAAATCCAATTGTCCATCTATTATACTACTTATTATATAAATAAATTATGTTAAGAGATAATATTTTCCACTTAGGAATGTGATACAATACATAATTTCTTTATATACATTTATGCTAACCCATGAGAATTCGTGGTAAATTTTGTGTTACAATAGATATTTCTTTATATTGTGTTTATGCTAAACTGTGAGAGTTAAAGGAAGATTTAATCTTCTACCCAAGACTTATTGTTGGTAGGTAGTACTTGGGAACGAAGAAATTAAGGTGGACTGTGGACCCATTTCATCAATTTCACATTAAATTTAGCATTTTAAGTTTCTCTTCCAGTTTCCCAATCTTAAATGTTTGAACGCGATCCACTAATTTGGTGCTTGAATTATGTCCTTCATTCGTTCAAAAAAATGTTCATACATTGTAATTTCATATATATAAAAAGCATTGTTTGTGTTCAGATATTACAATGTCTATTTTCCTTTTATATTGTAATATTTATCCGAGTCACAAAATAGTTCTATGGTATGTTTGTGTTTTTATATGAGGTGAATATAGTAAATGATTGATATTGTTGAAATCTATCTAATTGATTGAAATTTTAAAATACAAATTGAACAAATACCACTATGTATTTATCTCAATCACAGATATAGCAAGAGTTAAGAGGTATAGAATTTCTTGAGATACAAATACTTTTTATAGCCCAAAAATTTTAAAAATTGCACCTTAAAAAATTACATCCCTATAAAAACTTGATAGATGATGGTTAAGATTTAGTCTATCTCCCATATGTGTGTGTGTGTGTGTGTGTGTGTGGAGAGATATATGAAATTAATATATGAAGTTAATATGGAGCTTATATATGAAATTAATATAAAATTAAGCCACTTCATATGGATATAAAAATATTTTATCTATGGTTGAGAGTGGGACTGAAATATTTTTACCAAATCTGCTACACTAAAAATATTTGAATGTGATCCATTAATCCAAAGGAATTAAATTTTTTACAATGCAAAATTTTTTGAAGTGCAAATCATGAAACCTTTGCACCTAAAGAAATTTGATTCCTTTATATTGTTACTAAATTTAAAATTAAAATAAATCTATGATCATATATATATATATATATATAGTACAAGATCAATTGAATCTATGTGAATTTTATACAAGAATTATTTGAGAATAAAAATGACCACAAGAAACTGGAGCTCAAGGATAATTTTTGAAATATCAAGAGGCAGAAGAACTTGATAGGGTTGGTGTAAACATTGAAGAATATGACTTCGTAATCATAGCTCTTCTAGAAATTTCCAAAATATGTCATAGCTACCAAGACTCTGTGATCAGGAGGGAGAATTTATTTACCGAATTGGGAATGCTTTTTTTGTGATTTGGTACAAGAGGAGATAAGATAGAATACGAAAGTTTGGAATTCATCCAAGCGAGAGGATGAAGAAAAATTTACATTCGTTGGAAAGAGAAAGAATGGAAAAAGGAGGAAATCTCAAAACAAACTAGAATCCAACCAATGGCAGAGAAGAAAGACTTGTGCCAAATAGGATTATTCAATTGTCATGAATTCACACACTATGCCAAAAAGTTTCCACACAAAAATTCAAGCAAGAATAACTCAGGAGGAGAACAGGTGAAGCCTTAACTTCACTGCTTGAGATTGACTTCACTCTTATTGCATTCATGACAATAACAATGATGGGAGCTTGTAGTACTTAGACTCAGGTGCATTGCTCCACATGAAAGGGTGTTGAGAGTTTTTCAGTAACCTGGAGGAGAAACATATGCATATGCACATTGATTTAGGGAATGAAAGAAGGTGAAATGCGACTGATATTGGTATAGTCATATTTCATAGGGATTCAATATCCTCTCTTTGACTCAAGGATGTCATGTTCATTCCAAGCCTAAGAAAAAATCTCATTTCTGTACTGGTTTGGGAAAACCATGGTTATGATGTGATCTTTAGAAAAGGGAAATCATTCCTAAGAAAAATAGCCACTTAATAGGAGAATCATATTGGGTTTCATGTGAAGAACCTACACAAGTTTGATGTGGAATATTGTTCTGCATTAAGTAGTAAGGTAGAGAAAATTTAGAGCCACGATGTCGATGAAATTTGGCACAAAATACTTGGCCATTTGCATCATGGCATATTTAATATTATGAAACAAATAACAACTGGGATACCTAAATGAGGACTTGAGTAGCAGGATGTTTTCAAAGGTTATAAATTGGGGAAGTATGCAAAATCCACATTCCATGATCAGGACAAAAAATCACATGAAGTCCTAGGAATGATGCACTCGAATGTCTATGGACCTTTCTTGACAACCTACACTTATATAATATATATTTTTTCATTTTTATTTTTGACTTCTCAATTAAGTGTTGTATATTCTTCATGTTGAATAAGGATGATACATTATCCAAATTTGTATAATTCAAGGCACCAGCTGAGAAATAGACAAGAAATAAGGTGAACACCCCTAAGAGCGACAATGGAGGTAAGTATGTTTTGTGCAAAAGAAGGCATTCAAAGGGATTTAACAGAACTCCACAACCGACAACACAATGGAGTGGCTATGAGAAAGAACTATAACATTGTGGGAGCTCCAAAGGATATGTTACATGAATAAGGTCTACCACTTCATTGGTGGGCAGAGGCATGTAACACAAAAATATAATTTTAGAATCGGAGTCCTCATCAGATTTGTGGTATGACTACATCGGGGGATTTTTTCTCACAAAGAAAGCTGGAAGTGTCATACTTCAGGATATTTGAGCCTCTATTTACTGCCATGTCTCTAAAGAGTCAAGGAAGAAGCTTGAGCTAAAAACAGAGTTGGGAGTTTTTGTGAATTATATTAAAACTCCTCACAACTACCGTGTGTACTTACCTTCCCTCAAAATGACAGTTTTACGAAGGGATGTAAATTTTAATGAGGAGAAAGTGATGTAATGCTCTATTGAGAAGGAGATTCTGATCCCACTAGAAGAGGAGATTTTAGCTCCAAAGGAGGAGCCTTAAGAAGTTGTGGAGCAACCTCAAATTGAGGAGCAACGAGTGGACCCATCCACTGAAGAAAAACCATCTAGAGATTGCATAAAAAGAATGAGGGAAAATGAGACAATTATGCAGGATGTGAGGGAGAATATGGGATCTCCTTCAAATTTGCGTAGGATAAGAGGGTCACTTGAGAGGTACACTTACTACATGGATCTCATAAATGAGCTTGTAGATACTAAGTCATCCTCTTTTGAGGAAGAAGTAGAGAAAACTATTTGGGTTTATTTAGTGGTGGAAGAATATCAATTCATTGTAAATAAAAGTGTTTGGGTAGTGATCTTAAGATAGGTAGATAAATCAGTAGTGGGTTTGAGATGGATCTTTAAGGTTAAGCATGCAAAAAACAGAATCATTGAGAAGTATAAGGCCAAATTTGGAGCCAAAGTATTCTCTCAAGTTGAGGGAATTTACTATGAGGAAACATTTTCTCTTGTAGCAATCTATTCATCCATTAGATCTATTATTGCAGTGGTTATGCAAATGGTGTGGAACATCCAAAAGATGGATGTGAAAACAACATTCCTCAATGGTGTTATTAAGGAGGAGGTATAAATCGAGCAAACGGAAGGTTTTGAAACAATTTATCAGGAGTCTCATATATGAAAACTCAAGTGAGCATTGTACAGTCTCAAACAAGCACCTCGTTCTTGGTACACTAGTGCTTTGGTGAACAACTTTAGCCCAAATATGAAGAAAACTATTATTACCATTTTGTTGTAGCATCTATGAAATACTTGTACATAAAGTAGGTAGTTATGGATTCTCTAGAAATTCTCATTCACATTTCAAAAAGCCTAATAAAAACTAAATTATAATATAGCAAATTAAATTGAGTAGATTTATTTTTTCTATTACTTTTTTTAATGGAGTTTATATTATACTTTATTATTATATTTTTTTTATATAATATTTCTATTTAGTGACACCACAACATTATTTCCATATTAAGTTGACATTTAAATGTTGATGCTCATTATGCCATAAGCCGTTCCTCTGGGAATAACTCCTCTCGATTGCCACTTGGTACCTTCCAACACCTTTGATTTTGATGTTCGATGATGGAATTAGTGTTGGCCATTGGATGGTATTGTGTGGAGGTAATGTGGGTGGTTTCTAAAATAGTTTGACGGTTTCTGTTAGGTCCCTATATTACTATTGTAGTCCCTTATTGTTGTTAGTGTAGCCCCCTTATTGTTATTGTTTTACCCTTGTAACCCTAATATTGTTATTATTTTTCCCTTACATTATTATTGTTAGGTCGGCTACGATTATATTGTGACCCCATGGACTGCTATATATTGAAGGAGATTTTTTTAATTTGTAGCATCCAATAATAGTTCATTTATGTAATGTAAAGGAAGTTTCCCCCTCGAAGTGGCTTATTTATAAGGCACTGATCTCTCTTTTCTTCTATTTTTGGAGTTGGTTCATAACATATGGTATAAGAGATTTGGATTCTACTGTTTTGCTGCTCCAAACAGGTCATCATGGAATTTTCGATATAAAGTTTTTTCTACAAAATTTAAGAAGCTGAAATATTTATCTCGCGAAGCCGAAATCTTGAGGAACGTAGTGTAAAAATTTTAGATCTTAGTTCAAAATATTTTTTGGAGATAGGATCTGTGGGAGTTAAAGTTTTTGCAAGCAAGAGGTGACCTTGGTAAAATTTCCATAACTCTCTCTCTGAGTATCAGATTGGAATTCTATAAAAATTGGCCAAAATGACATAGACTGTAGTTTTCTGTGTATTAATTTAAGAGCCAAAGGAGACATGGGGCATGCCATACAAGTTTTCTCTACAGAAGCAGTCCATAACTAGGTGATTGTGGTATATTGGGCATAACTTTGTCTTCAAGAATCTAAATCAGGTTAGACCTATGGCATTCGAAATAATATTCATAGGGCTACTACAATACCAAATTTTAGATATTCAACATCCAAAATCACAAATATAATTCAGTCTCAATATCTGGCTCCTCAAAAGAAATAAAAAGGTGTGTATTTTGTTCAAATTGCATAAGTCTTGCTTGAAAAATTAGTATGAAGTGATTCCGAGGGTATAGTGAAGCATATATATCAGTATTGGTTTCTTAAATTTTCCCTAAAGGGAATTCAACACCCATAAATCCCTCAAAATACTCTACTATGAGTCATGAAGATGAAGAAGTGAAACATGATATATCAAAAGCACAAGAGAAAGTGAACCAAATTTCACTCTCGCAAAGATAAATAAAAAAGGAAATTGAGGTTTTGAAGAAAGGCATGGAAGCAAAGATGGATGGCTTGAAGAAGGGAGTGGAAGATAAGATGCATGGTTTGAAGAATGGCATGGAAGGCATGAAAGAAAAAATGAAAGAAGACATGGAGAATGATCTAAAAGGAGACATGGAAGGTTTGAAGGAAGGTTTGAAAAAGTTGATATGTAGTATACCTGGGGGATAATATAGGGTACACAAGGAGGTACCCAAGAGAATAATATGATGTTATACCTGGGGGGATAATATAATTCTTCACCCTCACCCTGATCTCTATGTGATCCTTGATTTGCACTCCCTGCTTCACTTGTTGCATCAAGAGAAGGAGAGGAAGGGATATGTGCTTGTGGTGAGGGCACTTGTGCCGATAAGGATGGAATATTTTTTTGATGAGGATGGTTTGGGTTTGAGAAGAAATCATTGTTTATGAAAACATCCCAAGGTACACCCTGCTAGGCTAGCTGATGTACAACCACCATCTAGATCAAGGAATGGTGGAAAAAGCTATACAATTTTTTGGAGTAACTCCTCCTTTGGACAACAGAACACATTTTCATAACACTTCTGTAGAGATAGTAGGGTAGGTCAAGTACCATAACCCCTGTGAAATGCATAAGGAGTCTAAGATGATAGGTATAGGCCCTAGAGTATCTCCCCTCAGAGGTGAAATATTTCATGATAGCCAACATCAAGGGTGCATACCTGTGTTTGGGATGTGAGAAAGGGAAAACTGTGATACTGCCTTATCTATACCTCCTTTTGATAAAAGGCAAAAATAAATCTCTTTCTAGCTTACCATTCTTGAACCATTTCTCATCCACTGAAGGGATACCAGTGGCTTTGGATATGGAAATTGCTGAAATCTCAAATTTCACCACTGCTAGGTCTGCATTTTTCTTTTGTAAATTGAGGATGAGGAGCCTTGTAAGCTCTAGATTAATCTTCACCTTCTTGACCTTCTCACAAAACTGAAAACACCTTGTGTTTTGAAAGCATGAAAAGATCCTAAGAGAAGATGTGAGAGCCACTATATTTTGGGGTTCCAACCTATTAACTTTCCCTCCCTTGTGCTTTGTCTTTGAAGGCCTTTGACCTCCTCCACTACCACTGTTGTTTTCAGTCTCTAAAATGGTGATCAGAGACATTGGTTTGAAAATTGAGGTTTAGTGGAAAAACCAAGTGAGAAATGATGATCAGGTCAACTTTAGCTAAGGAGATGAGCTCTGAGGTTGTGAGTGGTTTTGCAGCTTGAGGAGTTTAACCATGAATATAGTAATAGCCTTAATTCCCTTACCCACCGCTGCTATAATTTTTTTTTTTTAAATGCCTTTTTAGAATAGCAAGGTTCCTTGTGACTTTGACCTAGGGTTTCACCCTCCTAGGGTTTTAACTTCAACAACTAGACAAAAAAAAGATGATTCTGTAAATTTGCTTGGGGGATCAAGAGAATTTTCTACTTATCATCTTCTTCAACCTACTTCTAACTTGAAAACAGCTAAAAAGGATAATTTTAGGCAGCAGGGGTCTTTCTAGCACTTTTTGCACCTTCCTGGACTTTGTGCAATGCCTCTATCCGAGCTATCACATTGAGCAGTTTGCACAGTGCCTATGAGCTTGAATGGTGGTTAGCACAGTGCCAAGTGGGTTGCATGCCTTCTAGGCGGATCCTGTCATCTGTTTGCATCGCGCCCAGAGGAATACATAGCCCCTACACATTAGGCAGGCGAGCTGGGTGGCCTGTTTGCACAGTGCCCAGGAAAATGAGTTGAGGTGTTAGGCTAGAGGCAAGGTTTGTCGTCTTCAGGGTGAGCTAGGCTTGATTTTGCGCAGCACCCAAAGTTTTCATAGCACCGAGGAATTTTTTGCATAGTTCCATGTAAAACTAAACGGGAGGGATGTGAGTTTGCGTAGCGCCGACTCCCTTTTTGTGCAATGCCCAAGTTTTGCGTAGCGTTTCAACAATTTTCCCAGAAACATCCTAGAAACTCTAAATTTTCTCTTTGGAGCTTCTTCCCTCCTTTCCAAGTGTGAAAATGAGCTTGACAATGAATTCAAAAAACCTTTATGCACTTTGAAATATAAATTAAGCCAAAAAACCCACTTTCACTATGTCTTGGTCTTTTTTCATTTGTTTCATAATTTTTTATCCTTTGGAGGGTTTCAAAAACTTCCTCAACAAAATTTTTATCCTCTTTTGGTATTGATTTGTTGGTGTCCTTTTTATCCTTCTTCTTTCTGATAACTTGGGCACTGAGCAATTTTTCATGGGCATGATTTTGTCGTAAAGAACACTTTCTTTTAACCTTCTTGGCATTTTTTGACTGCTGCTGACCTGAAGACTATTTATTTTCCTCTTTTTCCTGTTTTTAAGGTAGTAATAGGTTTATTTGCCAATAGTAAAACAAAATGTATTATGCCATGGGTTTCACTTGGGAATTTTCAGAGACTCAAACTTATGCTTGCCTCCTCTTGTTTACTTTGAAGAAATTTTTCATTTGGCAGGTTAGCCCTTTCAAACTGATATTCTCTGTCATGTATCCTTTTAGTGCAGGTGAAAACAATGTTTTTTTTGACAAACCCTAGAAAGGTAGCTTGAAATCCTCTGGTAGCCATCTATTGTAATGAAGGAAGCTATATCATTATATTTTGATCATTTTTTCATTTTTCCCAAATCCTTGGGTTTTAGGGCTGTTCAGAAAAATATAATCAGTGTTATGTTCTAATTTCTTAATAACCTATCAAAACTCATTTATTATTTCCAAAAAATCTTCAATTGTGCATTTATGGAGTTAGGTGACCTTTTCCCTTGCCGCCCTAGCATTTATTCCTTGTTTGGCGAAAAACATTTACCAACCATGATCTTCCTAAAACATATTCTTGTTGTTGTCTCTTGTTCATTGATGATCTTCCTGTGATGATTTTTCCCTTTTTTACCTTGCCTCCTAGCTAATCTGATGGCCCTTTTGGTCTTCTTTGTAGGAAAGTGAGCAAAGGGTAGTTGTCCCGTTACTGGATCCATGCTTCATATCAAAGACCTCCCTTAAAGGATATCTTAATTAGTTTTGGACAAAGTTACTTGTCCCTTTCCCTATTTTTTTGAAAGCAGTCTCCTTGTAGGTATAAAACAAAGGTTTGCAGGATACCAAATCCACCCTAGGACTCATGAGACCCTAGGTGACCTAGTGGAGGCACTCTGGGATTTGGCTTTTGGATTTAAACCTAGAACTTGGGCTTTATGAAGTGTGAGATAGAGTTTATGATATAATAATGTGTTGAATATAAAAATCCAATGTACTTAATCTGTCTAAACAGTCTACAAAAATAGTTTGAGATCATCAATGCTTAGGGTGTTTTGGGAAGGAAAACAAAGTTGATTTGATAAGTGATCTTAGTTGGCTGGGGAGGGTTGTAGGTGAAAACAAAAATAGAGGTTTTTTAGGCTAAGTTGACAGGACATGGTGAATAATGAATGGCATGAGCCCATGATGGGTCTTCTGGGAATGGTAGGCTAGGCATGACTGGACAAGATGATAATATAATGAAAATTTTATCTTAGGATAATGAAGGCAGTGAGATTTCTAGAACTCACAATGTTTCATGAAATTTGTTTCTAGAAATATTATGACAAGCACTTAGTCATCCTATAAAGGAAAAAATTACTGATGACTAATAGTGGCTCCACATGGGGAGGGCAGCTCCTTTTCATCCATTGGGCATATTTTTCTCTCTTTTCATTTGCTGATTTTTTCCATCATCCTCTCCATTGTCCTGACTAGGGAGTCAATTTTGGTGTCGGAAGAGGAGGTTAAAGGTAATGTTTTATGCTTATAAGTTACACTCTTCTTTGATCTCATCTTAGTTCTTTTCTCAATTAAGTTGGATTCTACACTCACAGCCCCCTTTTGCATGTCTTCTAGAGTTAGGTAATCTCTCTCCATTAGTTGATAGGCCATGTCATCATCAAAGCCTTCTGGAAATTTTACTAAAGCTAAGCCTTGGGGAGGTTTTATGTGAGGTGGGAGGGCATTGTAAACCCTGTTGAACCTAGTGGAGTATTCTTGAACACTTTCCCCTAGATTTCTTTCAATATTGTTATAGTCGGAAATAATTTGAAGGGGTTTTTTTTTTATTTCCCACTCGTTTACAAAAGTTTGGTAGAGGGAAGGGAGATCATGTATGTTGTTGGGAGGTAAGTTTTCGAACCATTTCTTGGGTTCTCCTCCCAGGCTCTAGGAAAAAATCCTCATTTTCATGGTTTCTTCTTCCATCTCCATGTAGTCAAAAGCATCATTTATTCTATCTACATGTTTTTGGGTAGTGACGGATTAAGTCCCCGTGAAGTGAGGGATCTTGGACTGATAATCATTTGGAAAAGGTAATAGTGGTTGTGGTAGAGCCAGTGGAGCATTCCAGGCTACCATGATGGGAGGAAATAGAAAGAAATGTTGATTTACAAGGGGACGGTTTGCAGGAGGTGGAGGCTGGAATGAATTTGTTTGCACAGTGGTGGTATGAATTGGTGTAGTTGAGGTAGTTGGGCCAATGAACTAATTTTGTGAAGATTTGGGATGAAAAGAGTTGAAGTGGTAGAAAAGGTGAAATTCAAGTGGAGTGGAAGGAGAAGCTACTCTACTAGAGCTTTGCTGAAAATCTACGGGCTTAAGGTCCGCTTGGTCAATCCTACTTTGTGACTTGGTCCTGAATAGGCTCTTGGTATGGTGCAAGTCAAATTGAGGATCTTGTGAAATTGTAAGGTGTTTTGGTGCAGAGATTGATCTATGAATGGTCTTAACAGTGGTTGAGTTTCCAGCTTTGGAACTTTTCCACAAAATCTTTTCTGGATCATCAACTATGGTAGGAGGATTTGGGTCCGGGTGAGATCTGGTATTTATCCTTTATGAAGCCAGATCTCTTATTCAAAAAAAAGAGAGGCTAAAAAGGTTCAGGAGTGCTTTTGTAAGGTTTACCTCTCTTAGTGTTTATTTTACTCACACACGGTATAACTAGGCCTTAAAACTGATTTGGGACTGATTTGACACAATCCTAGGAAAACCTATGGGACTATTGAGATGAAAAAAAAAGGGGCCTACTGGAGGTTAGTGGAGTCGCCAGGTGGATGTTTTTGTAGTTTTCAGGGTATGTATATAATGGTCCAGCACCAAATTTTGACAAAAATCAATCTAGGGATTTTTTTGGGTTTTCTAAGTTTCCTTATGCAACCCTAAGGTTTCAATGAGTATCCTCCAGCTGAGCCATCATATTGCTAGGATGGTGAGGCTATTAGTTTCTACTCTTGGCTATCAGTTTATTTTCTGAGCTTAATTGAGATTTTGAGAGTTCCTAAGGGACGCCTAGGATGTTTTTTACTCAAAGTCCCAGCGTGATCACCATTTATGTTAGCTCCACATAATTTACTAGATTGATTGAGATACAAATGGACAGGGGTAACATCAAACCAAGCTTTGGAATCCAAGGAACTAGCCTTCCTAGATTCAGATAGGGATCTCTCTATTAGGTGCAAAGATGTGAACCTGTTTGTTGATTAGGGTTGACTTTAGGCTAGATATGAAATATTCGGTTTGTTGATTGTTTTTTCGTTGGGTATGATGCTTAGATAGACTAGATAAAAACAAGGAAAACTTCAAGCCATTGGGAAATGGATTCTAACAAGGTCATGATATGTTCATTAACAGATTAGGGAGTATTGTAGGGAAAATTTAGCTTGGTTGGTGGATCTTTGAGGTTTGAAGGATTATGAGATGGATATTAATTTTGAGAAACAAAGTTTGACAAAGAGCAGTAAAGAATTCTCTATCATATACTTAAACAAAGGGATTTGGAAGAATCATAAGAATAGAGAGAAAATAGAAGCCAGATCAAACCCTAAACTCTTTGATTCAGACTTAAAGAAGATAATTTTCCAAGACAAACATTCAAATGAAATACAGAAAGGCAAGAATCTTATTTAACTTTCATTGATTTCATCATCAAAGATGGAAAAAATTTAAGATGCGTAAATAAATATAATCAGAGAAGGAGAGAAACCCTGAACATCCAAGATTATAGCTATGAGGGTCCTTTAAAACAATTAGTTAAGTAAATGCAAAGAGCAGGATTGAAACAAAATTCTTTGAAAAAGCTAAGTAATGGTGCTTTAAAAAGATGACTTCAAGAATAGTGTTCTTAATCACAACAAGAATTAGGGGTAGCCATAAATCATACTGGATACCATCTATTTTAAACCATTCAAGAAATAATCAAGCTTAGGAGATCCTTAGAGAGGAAAGAAGGATTCTCTAACTTGTCCTAGTAGAATAAAACATGAAGACAGTAAAGAAAAAACAGATCTAAGGTGCCATTAGAAAACATTTCTTAGTCTAAATTCTTTGCCCTACTGCAACATAGAAAGATGGAAACACAATAATAAACTAGAAAAAATAAACAAAAAGAAACACTTCACCATTAACCAGACTCATGGATCCTGCAACCAGTCCTCCTCCATCAACAAACAAACTAGGGCATTCATAAACTCCAAGACATCAAGCTCTTTTCAAATTCCAAGGGACTATGTATTACATCAGAATCAGTCATCAAAATCCAGCCTAATACATAAGAGCCTCATGCTCTATTTATGGAGCAAGTGAGAAGGTGGAAACCATAAGAGGCTTCCAGAAACCCTAATTCTGTCATAAATGTCATTTATGTGCTTAATGACAATGCAAGACCCAAGACACATAATAGATAAGATAATAAATGAAAAATATCATAACATAACCCCTCAATTAAATATGTAGTGATTTTCCCAAGAAAATATTAACAAACTATGTTGCCATAAATTTGTGCCTTCTGTTGACTTTTGGCAAAAAGACAATCTATTTGCGGAGTGCTACTTTTGCAGAAAATAGGCTATTTTGTCCCAAGTTTTGGGCCACTTCCTGATGTCGGATTTGGCTCCGTGATGGCTTGTTTGAAAGATTGAAGAGTATAATTTTCAAGAATTCTTGTGGTTTTGTGATATAGCTCCTTTAGCCCTATGAAAAAGGTAAAACCCTCAGGCAGTCATTTGTGCAACGCCAAGCCTAAAACAGAGTCAGAAAGGTGATGTTTGAGGTGTTTTTTGACCTTTTGAGGGGTCAAAAATACTCAAAATATTATGAAATTTTGTGTGGATGCTGTGAAGGTCATGGAAAATAAAAAAGTGTTAAGATTTCCTCCTAAAGGTACCCCATATTTTTGTAGAGCGCCAGTGGCGCTATGCAAATAAGGCCAAAATTTCTCAAAAAACAAAATCTTCTCCAAATTCCTTCAAAATTGGTTTAGACCCTCCTTAAATGCTTTTAGATAATTTCTGAGAAGCCTCAGCCAAAATTCCAAGGCTATAGTGCTCATTCTCCCCTTTTAGTTTTTTTACCTCAAGGAGAGCCCCCTTGAGTTTGGCACAAGCAAACCTGCTCTTCTTTGTGTAATACTTGGTCATCTTCTTTTGGAGAGCAAGGCCTCTCTTGAAATTCTTGAAGTACTTATGCTCATTCTTATAGTACTGAATGATGCACTAGGCTCTTTCAAAATCCTTCTCCCACTCCCTAATTTGTGCATCCTTGTCTAGGAGTAGCATTTTAGTGGTCATCTCCTCATCCTCATTATCATTGTCTAAGTCAATGAACTCAGGACCTTGAGTAGTTTTCGTTATCCTATTACTCCTCCTCTATTTTACCTACTGTTCAATCTTTTCCACCTTTTCCTTTCCCTTGTCCAATGTTTTGATAGCTTGAGGAGAGATGGCCCTTTTCCTTTTGAGGCAGTAAAAACATCTCTTTGCCCTCTGTAGTATGTGCATATGTGAGGGGTGATTATGGTAGTTTTGACCATGTTTTCATAATTTCTTTGACCCTCATCACTGCTATCAGCCTCATCTTAGCTTTGCTCTTTACTGAGGTTCTCTCCTTAGCCATTTCCTGCACTATCATTTTGAGTTTCTTGGTTATCCAGAAACTAATTAGTGTCATGATAGTCATGACAGCTGTCATAACTGTCATTAATATTTCCTTAGTTTTCTTGTGCACTTTTTTTACTGCCTTCCTCATCTAGCAGCTCTTCCCTACTGTCTCCATCATCTCCACTGTGATCTGTTTGTTCATTATGCTCACTACATTGTGTTTCATTATTGTTTCCTCCATCACATCCCATATCCTTTATCTCTTCTTCATACATTTCTGTGTTTTCCTCACTGACTTCTTCACCCTCACCCTGATCTATATGTCATTCTTGATTTCCACTCCTTGCTTCACTTGATGCATCAAGAGAAGGAGAGGAAGGGATGTGTGCCCGTGGTGAGGGAACTTGGGGTGATGAGGAAGGCATATTTGTTTGATGAGGATGTTGTGGGTTTAAGAATAATTCATTGTTTATGAAAAAATCCCAAGGTACACCCTACTGCTCTAGTTGATGTACAACCACCATCTTGATCAAGGAATGGTGGAACAAGCTATACATTTTTTGGGGGTAACTACTCCTTTGGACAACAGAACACATTTTCATAACACTCCTATAGAGATAGAAGGGTAGGTCAAGTGCCTTAACCCCTGTCAAATGCATAAGGAGTCTAAGATGATAGGTATAGACCCTGGAGTATCTCCCCTCATAGGTGAAGTATTTCATGATATCCAACATCAAGGGTGCATTCCCGTGTTTGAGATGTCAGAAAGGGAAAAAGGTGGTACTTCCTTCTCTATGCCTCCTTTTGATAAATGACAAAAATAAATCTCTTTCTAGCTTACCGTTCTTGAACCATTTCTCACCCACTGAAGGGATACTAGTGGCTTCGAATATGGACATTGTTGAAATAAAAAATTTCACCCCTGCTAGGTCTGCATGTTTGTTTTGTAAATTGAGGATGAGGAGCCTTGTAAGCTCAGGCTTTTTCTTCAGCTTCTTGACCTTCTCACAAAATTTCAAACACCTTGTGTTTTGAAAGCATGAAAAGATCCTAGGAGAAGATGTGATAGCCACTGTATTTTGGGGTTCCAACCTATTAAATTTCCCTCCCTTGTGCTTTGTCATTGAAGGTTTTTGACCTCCTCCACTACCATTGTTGTTTTCAGTCTCTAACATGGTGATGGGAGACACTGGTCTGAAAATTGAGGTTTAGTGGAAAAACCAAGTGAGAAATAATGATGAGGTGAACTTTAGCTAAGGAGATGAGTTCTGAGGTTGTGAGTGGTTTTGCAGCTTGAGGAGTTTAACCATGGATATAGTAACATCCTTAATTCCATTACCCACCCTTGATATCGAATTTGGTTTGAAAATTCCATTTTAGAAAAGTAAGGTTCCTTTGTGACTTTGACCTAGGGTTTCACCCTCCTAGGGGTTTTACCTCAACAACTAGTGAAAAACAAGATGATTCTGTAAATTTTCATGGGGGATCAAGAGAATTTTCTACTTGCCATGTTTTTCAACCTACTTCTAACTTGAAAAAAAATAAAAATGAGAATTTTAGGTAGTAGGGGTCTTTCTTGCACTTTCTACACCTTCCTAGACTTTGCGCAGTGCCTCTGCCCGAGTTGTCGAGTCGGGCGGTTTGCACAGCACCTGTGAGCTTGAATGGAGATTAGCATAGGGCTAGGTGGGTTGCACACCTTCTAGGCGGGTCATGTCATATGTTTGCACAATTCTCGGAGGAATAGGCAGCCCCTACACGTCGAGTGGCAAGGTGGGCGGCCTATTTGCATAGCGCGCGGGAAAATGAGTTGAGGTGTCGGGCAAGAGGCAGGGTTTGTGTTGAGTCTCAAATCTGAATCTTTTCCATACACTTTTCTATATCTTTTTCACTCACCTGAACCTCCCAAGTTGTCAATATCATGTGCAAAAGAGCATCTAACATGGTTTTTAATTATAATTTTGTGTTTGCTATTTGATTTAGATTTTGTTCATTCAGCTGCGGAATCTAGCCACTTTCTGCAGCTGCTGCAACTTTCCGCAGCTATTTTGTGAAACTCTATGCTACAGGTGTCTACAAGGAAAACGAGCCACATGGGTAGGTCAGGAATGACGTGGACATGGTTCGTGTCCTATTGGTTCAAGCAAACTCATCTAAAGAAGCCGCGGTCAAAGGCGTCCACATGGAAGTCAACCATGGAGTCTCATGTCGGCAGGACTCTATTTTGTGTCACATGAAGATTCATACGGCCGTTTCTAAGCCTGCGGAGGATAAATCGACATATGTACAGGGCTCCTTAGTCGAATTCAAGCATCCACCTCTTGTAGATTTACTTTCCAACACGGCCATGATCCTAGATTCGTGGACGAAGTGGTCTACGTGCTCTCCACCAGCATGAACTTTAGGAGACAGTTATGTTTCTTTTGTTATATATGATGCGTTTGCATACGCATAGGGAGTTAGTCGATGTTAGTCTCTGTTATCTTTTATTAGTCTTCTTTGTAGTGTGATTACGCTGCACTTGTGCCGTAACATTACCATTCTGTAATGACTGCTTTTTAATATAAGAAGACTCTGTTTTCCAAATTAATTCGTATTTGAGGACCGTTGCCAAGGCTGGTGTAGAGGGCCCCTGCTCAGCTAAGGTTTTGTGCATTAGTGTATAATTTTCATTTCGTTTCTTTAGAAATCATTGTGTCATAATCCATTCATATGTTCATACATTGCATTTGTTTTATTTCTGTTTATACACTTCCATAATTTCCATTTCATTTCTGTCTTTCATGTTTTATGTTGTTAATCACTGATCAGTGTTCTTGTTTCAGGTTATAGATAGGCAGCCTGGGCATTTTCATAACTTTTTGACTAATGACATGGAGCTAACATTGTTCTGCTGCTAATTTTCTTTTCATAGCTTTTGTTTAATTTCAGTATTGCTTATCTGCTTCAGTAATTAAATTTAGATATACTAAGCTGCTCATAGCATCTTCAGTTGCCTCCGAAAGCCACAGCTGGACTGATGGTGAGGGATTGTATTATGAAATGTGTAGTTTAGTATAAGTTTCTTTTCTGCAATCTAGATATATTAAGCTGCTCATAGCATCTTCAGTTGCCTCCGAAAGCCACAGCTGGACTGATGGTGAGGGATTGTATCATGAAATGTGTAGTTTAATATTAGTTTCTTTTCCGCAAATTTAGATATATTAAATCGTGCATGACATCTTTAGTTGCCTCCGAAAGCCACAGCTGGACTGATGGTGAGGGATTGAATCATGAATGTATGGTTTGATATTAGTTTACTTTCTGCAAGTTAAATATCAGTTACTAAAGTTGTTTATGATTACTTCCGAAAATCATAGCTGGACTAATGATGAAGGATCAGAAGATAAATTGATGTAATCTGATTTAGATTTATTTTGTTGCAATTTTGAATTTCCTTAAGCATAGTTTATTTTGTGTTTAGTCAGCAGCAAGAATAGTTTGGTTTTCATGCTCAATAGTTCACTGTTTTGATTTATTAGACTAGCAGCACCTTTTCATTTCAGCAGCACATTTTCATTTCCTTTCAAGTCTTATCATTGTAAATTTCAAATTTCTTTTTAAAGTTTCAAGTTGGTAAATCATTATAGGGGATATCATTTCCTTGAACAAACATAACCAAACTTGTTTTCATCTTAGAATTTCCATTTCACCTTAGAAAACCAAAAACGACAAAAGGTTAAGAAATAGGTTATCTTGCACATATAGTGCGCCGCACTTCATCAGCTTACGATTCCCGGATTGACAAATTAAATGCAGCAATTTAGGACACACTAAATTGACCAAACATTTTGGCGCCGCTGCCGGGGAAGTGTAACTAGGTAGCCAATTTCTTAAAAAAAAAAACATAAAATCATAAAAGAAGGGAAAACTTGATAACTTCTTGAAGTATGCTCTCCTCTTGCACCTAGTGTGATCTGGAGGATGAGAAAAGAGAGTTATTGGTTTAGTAATTTCTTAAGTATGCTCTCTTCTTGCACCTAGTGTGATCTGGAAGATCAGAAAGAGAATTATTAGCCCAACTTTTTTAAAAATAAAAAAAATGACATGCATAGAGCAAGAGATTCTAGGGGAAGGTTTATAGCTAAAGCCAAGAGTTCGATTTTCATAACTCCATCTTCTTCAAGGCATAGACCAGATTCACCACCATCTACCCCTAGCCTTAAGATTTTTGGAAGTCAAGGAACAGTTGAATTAGAGGATTCTCCTATACCACCTACTAAAAACCACTTAGAAAACAAAGAGACTTTCTCTCATCCTTCCTTGGTAGAAGAACTAGAGGACTATAAGGACTCTAAAGAAACTATCATGGCAGAGGAAGTAATAAATAGAGGTGGAGGTAGAAGAGGAGGAAACAATGGAGACAACAATGGTGAAGGAAATAATGGTAGAAATAGGGAAGGAGACAATTTGTTTGGATTCCCTATAGTTGATGAGGAAACTCATACAACGATGAAAAATATCTCACCATCTGTCCTCCCTAACTTTTATGGATTGCGAAGTGAGGATCCTGAAACATTTCTGTTTGAGTTTGAAGTTGTATGCCGAACTTATGACTATATGGAAGACTCTAAAAAACTCAAACTGTTTCCTTCAACATTGAAGGGATCTGCTTTGAAATGGTTCATGGGATTAGCCACTCAATCTATTAGGACTTGGAATAATATGAAACAAACATTTTTGAATAGATACTTGGACTATTGTATGCCCACCAACCACAAGGATGAGGTATTCAAAATGATGCAAAAAGAAGATGAAAATTTGGAAGACTTACTTGAAATATTTCAGTACAATTTGAAAAGAGCAAAGATGAGCAACTTAGATGAGGAAACCTTGAAAGCCCTCATATTAAAAGCCATTAGAGATGAATGGATAGATATTTTAAACATGATGGGGAAAGGAGACATTTCTCAACTTCCACTTCGTGATATAACAGAACTATGTGTCCATCTCTCAAGAGGAAAATCTAAAACTGGAAAAGGGCCTAGGGATCCTTCTCTTATTAGGGCTAACAAATCTGCAACTGGATCAGTAAGTAGGGCAGAGATTGGTAATATGCTTGATGAGTTCAAAACTGATATTTTAGGGAGCCTTAGTGAACAACTAAACACCCTTAAAATCCAAAACAAGCAGAAAGCAGAAACAGATGCTTTAGCCATCTTTTGTCCGAAATGTAGGAAGAAACATGCTTTAAAGGAATGTCCCTTGGATGCAAAAGTTGTAGAAACATGTATGATTTTCTCAGAGAATCATGAGATCAAGGATTGTCCTTCAATTCCTGGACTCAAAGCTGTTTTTCAAGAAGACCCAAATTCAGTAGAATCTCTCTGTTTTGTCGCAAGGAGACCTTGGCAGGGACAAAAAACTCAAGGGTTTAACAACCCTATGAATTATCAAGCCCAACCAAATTGGAATCCTTGGCAAAAACCTTGGCCCCAACATCAAAATTCATATCAGCCATGGGTACAAGGGATGCAAAATCCTTATGGGAGATTTTCTCAATTTTATCAATATCCTCCATCTTTTCAAAATCAACAAACTCCACAATTTCCAAACCCAAATCCACAACTTTCATTGTCATTTCCACAACAACAACCTTCTCAACAAAATCCAAATCCTCAACTCATGCTTCCATACCAACAGAAGACAAATCAACTTCCAGCTCAGCCATTGCCAAATCCTAACAATAAGAATCCTCAGACTACTTATATGGTAGAAGGACAACAATTTCCTACCTACATGATTGTTCCTCTCAACGTTGTACAACTCAGATCTGGTAGAGTTTTAGAAAAACCTTCTATAGATATTCAAGAGCAAGATACCTCTGAGGAGGACTCTCTTCAAGTCAATAAGGGTTCTGAGGAAGAATCTCTTCAAAATCCAAGCATGCAAAAAGAAAAATAAAAGTTAACACCCACAACTCCTATAGTTGAGCAACCAACATCTTCATCTACACCTCCTTTTCCTGAAAGACTACAAATTGACAAGGGGGTGGAAAAAAAAATCTTGTTGCCTAACTATGACTTTCTAGATGAATTGAAGAATGTTTGTATCAAGATTCCCTTGCTACAAGCCATTCGGGAAATTCCTATTCTAGCAAAAACCATAAAGGAGTTGAGTTTCAAAAGACCGGGAAGGAAACTAAAAGACACAAGAAGAATCCACCTGGTAGGAAAGATTGCAGATATTATGATGGGAAAAATTACCATGCAGAAGTATGTAGATCCAGGAAGTCCAATTGTCAAGACACATATAAATGGGATAGAAATTCCAACACATTGATTGACTTAGGGGCTGCTATCAACATTATGAGTAGACAGACTATGGACCAGCTAAAACTTCCTAACCTTCTTTTTACACCTACTTTACTGCAAATTGCAGATCGATCAATTATTAAACCAGATGGTGTATTAGAAGATATTTCAGTCTCCTTAGATTCTTGGGAATATCGAGTAGATTTTATGATTTTGACTCCCAAGAGTAATCTAGGAGGGCACCCACTTATCTTAGGAAGACCTTGGCTAGCCACAGCTGATGCTTTTATTAGTTGTAGATATGGGGATATGTACATTTCTAATGGTAATTTGACAAAGAAATTCAATTTGTATCCTCCAGCAAAAGCAATCACAGAAGTAGGATACAATGAATGGGTTGATGATGAGGACATTATACAACCTGTCTTTACCATTTCTGAAATCAGTGAGGATAGTCAAATTCTGAACACATTAGAAAATTTTGAGATATCTTCAGAATATGACCCCACACAATTTCGGTTGGAATCTGACATAGAATATTTATCATCAAGACAAATGTCTCTTTACTCTATGGAAGAGTTTGGTAATTCTGCTATTGAGATTTTTCCAAAAAAAACATTGAATATCAACAAACATTTGGAGAAGTCACAACAAGAAGAACTAACCAGAATCTTGCAAAAACATTCTACTGCATTTGCATGGGAGTATACTGACATGAAGGGTATTGATCCTAAGAATTGCATCCATCATATCTATATTGAGGAAAACAGTAGACCAATCAGACAACCTCAAAGAAGGATGAATCCAAATCTTAGGGAGATAGTGAAAGAAGAGCTCCAAAAACTTCTCAATGTAAACTTCATTTATCCAATTTCAGATAGCTGATGGGTTTCTCCTTTGGTTATAGTGCCTAAAAAGAATGGTAAATGGAGGGTATGCATTGATTACAGGGAATTGAACAAAGCAACTTTGAAGGATCACTTTCCTTTGCCTTTTATTGATCAGGTATTAGATACATTAGCGGGTAAAAAGTACTTTTCATTTTTGGATGGTTTTAGTGGCTATAATCAAATACAGGTAGCACCTGAAGATCAAGATAAGACCACATTTACTTGTCCATGGGGAACTTTTGCCTACCGAGTGCTTCTTTTTGGGTTATGTAATGCACCAGCAACATTCCAAAGAGCAGTACTAGGAATTTTTTCTGATCTAATCCATGATTGTGTAGAGGTTTATATGGATGATTTTACAGTTTATGGTAATTCATTTGAAGAGGCATTAGAAAATTTGGAAAAAAGTTCTTATAAGATGTAAAGAAACAAACCTTTCATTAAGCCATGAAAATGCTTTATGATGTTTACTGAAGGGATTGTTTTAGGACATCATATTTCAGGAGATGGGATTAAGGTTGATAGATCAAAAGTTGAAGTCATCTCCAAGTTAGCTATTCCAAATTGTCAAAGAGATGTTAGAAGTTTTCTAGGATTTACTGGTTACTATAGAAGATTTATAGAAAACTTCACTAAAATAGCATCTCCACTCTTCAAATTTCTTACAAAAGACTATGAATTTAAATGGGATCCTGATTGTCAATCAGCTTTTGAAACTTTGAAAACAAGAATATCTGAAGCACCTATCTTGAGAGGACCAAATTGGAAACTCCCTTTTCATATTTCTACGGATGCTTCAGATACAACTCTAGGAGCTGTGTTGGGTCAAAAAAGATTTAGTTCTGTATGCCATTTATTACACCAGTAAAAATTTGACTCCCACAGAGTTGAATTATACTGTGACTGAAAAAGAGTTTTTAGCTGTTGTTCATGCAATTAATAAGTTTAGACATTACATAACAGGCTATGAAACTTTTATTCATACTGACCATTCTGCGATTAGATATTTAATGAACAAACCTGTTACTAATGGCAGAGTGACAAGATGGCTTTTACTTTTGCAAGAATTCAATATTACTGTGTTGGATAGACCAGGAAAACAGAATACAGTAGCTGATTTTTTGTCTAGGATTCAGAATACTAAAGAAGATTCTCTTGTAGAAGATAAATTTCCTGATGAATACTTGTTTGCAGTAACTATTAAGACCCCTTGGTATGCAGATATTGCTAACTATTTGGTTACAGGGAAACTACCTTTACATTTATTTCCAAGTGAAAAACGAAAAATTATTCAGGAGAGTTCAAAATATTCATGGATTTCTAACGAATTGTTTAAAACAGGGCCAGATCTTGTGATCAGAAGATGTGTCGGGGAAGATGAAATGCCTGATATTCTTAAGGCATGTCATGATGAACCATGCGGCGGACACTTTGCAGACAAAAGGACGGCCTATAAAATCCTTTCTTTAGGATATTATTGGCCTTCCCTCTTCAAAGATGCAAAACAATATGTCAAAAGGTGTGATAGCTGCCAAAGAGTAGGGAAACCTACCCTTTCAAATGAAATGCCATTGCAAACACGGGTACTCATTGAACCCTTTGAAAAATGGGCTTTAGATTTCATTGGACCTATTAATCCACCATCTAAGCAAAAGAAGTATATATTGGTTTGCACTGATTATGTTACTAAATGGGTAAAAGCTAAAGCATTAGTATCTGCTACTGAAAATTCAGTTGTTCATTTTCTTTATGAGGATATTTTTACTCGCTTTGGTGTTCCAAGAGAAATTGTGACAGATAAGGGAAGCCAATTCACATCCAACTTGGTGGAGAAGTTGATGGAAGAATACAAAATCAAGCACAGAAGATCTACTCCTTACCATCCACAAGAAAATGGTCAAGTGGAGTCCACAAACAAAGTTCTTGAATGTATCATCACCAAAACTGTTCATCTACATAGAAGAGATTGGGCAGAAAGGCTTCCAGAAGCCTTGTGGGCCTACAGAACTACATGGAGGAATACAACGGGACATTCTCCCTATGAACTTGTTTATGGGAAAGAAGTCTTGCTCCCCATTGAGTTCCAAGTCAAGACTTTCAAGATAGTAGTTCAGTTGGGGATGGACTTATCAGAAGCCCAAAAGCATAGAATGGAGCAGTTGAATGAGCTAGATGAGATCAGACAAGAAGCAATTCTAAGAACTGATCTAGTTCAATATCAAAGAGCTAAATGGCATGACAAGTATATCAAAGAGAAGAAGTTTCAAAAAGGAGATTGGGCATTGTTATTTGATTCCAAGTTTAAATATTTTCAAGGAAAATTTCAGACTCATTGGCTTGGGCCATATGAGATTGACAAGATCTTTAGCAATGGAGCGGTAAGAATCAAGACCATTGATGAGTTTTAAACTCCTCTTATTGTGAATGGCCATAGATTGAAAGTTTATCATAAGCCACTCTCAAAAGAGGATTTTGTCAAAATGTTTCAAGAAAGTTCTGCAATCAGGCTGGTACAGAAGAATTCTTCTTCTCCACCAACCTAGTTTTTGTTCTTTCAGTTATTAAAAAAAAAAAAAAAAATTGTATAAGCCTGAAAACCAATCACTGATTGGCAGTCTTATACAGAAAATATAGGGTGAAAATCAGGAACACCTGACACTCTATATTTTCCCAAAAAAAAAATCTCTCTCTTTCATTTCACAAGTCTTGTGACCACCCACTCCATTCCATCCCACTTCATTCCATTTCATTTCACTTCATTTCACTCCATTCCATTTCATTTTATCCACTTCATTCCATTTCATCAATTAAAAATATTTTTCATGACCATTTCCATCTGGTCATTTGTCATCTGTTCATCTCCATTCATCCAAGTAATAGCTGTGTCAGTTTCCGCAGCTGACATCTGTTTCCGCAGCTGACTCCAGTTTCCACAGCCAGAAGCAGATTCCGCAGCTACTACTCTGTTTTCAAAAAGAATGTACAGTCAGATGTTATTTCCATAATTATGAAATAAAATGCAGGTGAGAGGATAAAAAATGAAGACATGGAGCATTCAAGACACCAATGGAGATCAATTAGTTGAAGACCAAGGGAAAAGGCAAAGATTCCAAAGGTATGAATAAAATTTATTTCAAATAGCTTTGAAAAACACATTTTTATATAGTTCTGAACCATGAGCTCTATCCATTACATGCAATGATTATATTGACAGATCCGTAACCTTTCACGATCTCCATATTATCCTCTTGCATTCATTCACAAACGGTTTCATCATTAAAATTCCGATTTTCACTCATGTTCCAATATCCCACCGGAGACAATAAGACGTATTTGATTTGAGCAAAGACTCTTACAGCCGCATAAATCCATAACCGTTGTTAAAACGTGTTCATATTTATTGTGCAGCCATCAAAATTCAAAACGCTGTCGAATATCGTGTCTCTGCTGTGTTTATGAAACCCCACTCTGTTCTGTCTTACTTCATTTCGTTCATTGTGCTCATTCTCACTCCCGGATATCTACCCACAGTCTCAATCCATTCCGTTTATCGTGCTCATTCCCATTTTATGATACATTCCCACAGTCATTGTGCTCGTTCCTGTGCATTCAATCGTTCTATATCCATTTGAATCTTCACACAGGCAAAGTTGTGAAGAACAGAAAAGAGAAATGGGTAAATTGCTAAGAGCAGAGCCGGAAGGACCTAAGTTTATAGAGGGATATCCACAAGTAAAGGAGATATTGAAGAAAGCAAATTGGCTGCGTTTTATCCAGAAATTCAGAGGTTATCACAAAGAAGTTACGAAAGCATTTGCAAGGTCATTTAATGGCTTGGAAGCAGAGATTGGAGACCTCAAGTTTGCGGTCAATGAAGCATCTATAGCAACAGCCACGGAACTTCTTCCGGAGGGTGAGCATTGGTTTAAAAATAAAAGCATCAGTGATGAGGCATGGAGAACAATCCTACGAAACCAAGGTATGGACATAACTGTTTTTAAAAGAGGAATTCCTGTGCACGCATTGAAAGAGGAATGGGCTACTTTACTGTTAGTTGTTCAGAAATTCATTACATGTGAAGGCCGTTTTGGGTCCATGTATATGTACCATACCAGGCTATTGATGAATTTTCTAGAAAATCAAACTCTCAATCTCCCATATTTTCTCTTCAATAGTTTGAAGAAAATGTCCCTGACTGTCCAGAAACATTTGGGAGATGTAGAACCCCATCTATATCACCACGGCCTTGTAAAAATTCTGATTGAAAAGGAGTTAAAGGAAAAGAAAGATACATGGGAACAATTTCTGGTTAGAAATTTCTTTGAGGAACCTCAGGAAATTCCTGAAGGTAGTTCAACAAGAAGGAGTATAAGAAAAAGAATAAATGTTGAAATCCAAATTACTCCTACTCAGGAAATTCCTGCAGCTAGCACAACAAGAAGAAGTAGGAGGAAAAGAACAATTGATGAAATCCAAAATACTCCTACTACTACTATGGAAAGAACTGATAGGGAAGAGAGACTGGTAAAAAGGAAGAAGAAGGAAATCAAGGGTAAGAAGCCAATAACACCAAAAGAGAGAGAAACTATTAAGGCTGTACATAAAACTCCTTCTTTTGAAGAAGAAGATCATCAAGTGCTATCTGAAAGATTAGCTTATCTTCAAAAACATTCATCTATACCCAAGAAGGCAGAGAAAGGAAAACAAAAACAAAAGGATAGTGTACCACAGCGTGTGAGGAGAAGCAGCAGACTTAAGGGAAAATTGAGGAAAACACAAATTAAGGGTCCTCATTTCATTGATTTGGGTGAGGAGACATTTGAACAGTCCCCAACTGACCATAGTCCATCTCAGTCAGTTAGTGAACCTGGTTCATTTCATTCCCAATCAGACATTGAACATACTCCATCCTATTCTCAGCAAGATATTGATGTAAGCCCTCCTCAGCCAGATTTTGAAAATAACTCTCATTCACGGCATTTTGGGGACATCCCAATAAAAATGACACCTGAAATAGACCCCAAGCAGCAGGAAGTATATGACTATATAGAATCTTTGGAAAAGGTAGCCACAGGTCCAAGTACTTCTTCTATTCAGCCTCATACATTGCAGGATGATTTGGTCCAATCACTAAAACAAGAAATTTTTGAGTTAGAGATTTTAAATAAGCATATCAAAAATGAAAATGAGACATTGAAAGAACAAGGCAAAATGGACAAAATCATCCATGATAATACCATGCTACATTTGGGAATATGGCAAAAGAAGAATAAGAAATTGAAAAGGAAATGCCAGAAATTGAGCAGAGTACTCATCAATATCAAATTTAGGTGCTTAATGAAGAAACCCAGAATGTTGGCAGTACCAAGGAAGAAGAGGAGAGGATTAGATGTGCTGGCTGAAGTATCAAGGCACATGAACTGAAGAAAAATTATCAAAATTTTGGTTGCATGAGGACATGCAACACCTTCACAGTGGGGGTATGTTGAGTCTCAAATCTGCATCTTTTCCATACACTTTTCTACACCTTTTTCACTCACCTGAACCTCCCAAGTTGTCAATATCATGTGCAAAAGAGCATCTAACATGGTTTTTAATTATATTTTTGTGTTTTCTATTTGATTTGGATTTTGTTCATTCAGCTGCGGAATCTAGCCACTTTCCGCAGTTGCTGCAACTTTCCGCAGCTATTTTGTGAAACTCTATGCTACAGGTGTCTACAAGGAAAATGAGCCACATGGGCAGGTCAGGAATGACGTGGACATGGTTCCTATTGGTTCAAGCAAACTCATCCAAAGAAGCCGCGGTCAAAGGCGTCCACATGGAAGTCAACCATGGAGTCTCATGTCGGCAGGACTCTGTTTTGTGTCACATGAAGATTCATACGGCCGTTTCTAAGCCCGCGGAGGATAAATCGACATCTGTACAGGGCTCCTTAGTCGAATTCAAGCATCCACCTCTCGTAGATTTACTTTCCAACACGGCCATGATCCTAGATTCGTGGACGAAGTGGTCTACGTGCTCTCCACCAGCATGAAATTTAGGAGACAGTTATGTTTCTTTTGTTATATATGATGCGTTTGCATACGCATAGGGAGTTAGTCGATGTTAGCCTCTGTTATCTTTTATTAGTCTGCTCTGTAGTGTGATTACGCTGCACTTGTGCCGTAACATTACCATTCTGTAATGACTGCTTTTTAATATAAGAAGACTCTGTTTTCCAACTTAATTCGTATTTGAGGACTGTTGCCAAGGCTGGTGTAGAGGGCCCCTGCTCAGCTAAGGTTTTGTGCATTAGTGTATAATTTTCATTTCGTTTCTTTAGAAATCATTGTGTCATAATCCATTCATATGTTCATACATTGCATTTGTTTCATTTCTGTTTATACACTTCCATAATTTCCATTTCATTTCTGTCTTTCATGCTTTATGATTGTTAATCACTGATCAGTGTTCTTGTTTCAGGTTATAGATAGGCAGCCCGGGCATTTTCATAGCTTTTTGACTAATGACATGGAACTAGCATTGTTCTGCTGCTAATTTTCTTTTCATAACTTTTGTTTAATTTCAGTATTGCTTATCTGCTTCAGTAATTAAATTTAGATATACTAAGCTGCTCATAGCATCTTCAGTTGCCTCCGAAAGCCACAGCTGGACTGATGGTGAGGGATTGTATTATGAAATGTGTAGTTTAGTATTAGTTTCTTTTCTGCAAATCTAGATATATTAAGCTGCTCATAGCATCTTCAGTTGCCTTCGAAAGCCACAGCTGGACTGATGGTGAGGGATTGTATCATGAAATGTGTAGTTTAATATTAGTTTCTTTTCCGCAAATTTAGATATATTAAATCGTGCATGACATCTTTAGTTGCCTCCGAAAGCCATAGCTGGACTGATGGTGAGGGATTGAATCATGAATGTATGGTTTGATATTAGTTTACTTTCTGCAAGTTAAATATCAGTTACTCAAGTTTTTTATGATTACTTCCGAAAATCATAGCTAGACTAATGATGAAGGATCAGAAGATAAATTGATGTAATCTGATTTAGATTTATTTTGTTGCAATTTTGAATTTCCTTAAGCATAGTTTCTTTTGTGTTTAGTCGGCAGCAAGAATAGTTTGGTTTTCATGCTCACTAGTTCACTATTTTGATTTATTAGATTAGCAACACCTTTTCATTTCAGCAGTACATTTTCATTTTCTTTCAAGTCTTATCATTGTAAATTTCAAATTTCTTTTTAAAGTTTCAAGTTGGTAAATCATTATAGGGGATATCACTTCCTTGAATAAACATAACCAAACTTGTTTTCATCTTAGAATTTCCATTTCACCTTAGAAAACCAAAAATGACAAAAAGTTAAGAAATAGGTTGTCTTGCACATATAGTGCGCCGCACTTCATCAGTTTACGATTCCCGGATTGACAAATTAAATGCAGCAATTTAGGATACACTAAATTGACCAAACAGTTTGCCATTTTCAAGGTGAGATGGGCATACGTTTGTGCAGCGCCCGAAGTTTTCATATCACTGAGGCCTTTTTTGTGTAGCACCGTGTAAAACTGAACGGGATGGGTGTGAGTTTGCGTAGCGCCAAATCCTTTTTTGCACAACACCCAAGTTTTGCGCAACATCTGAACAATTTGCCTAGAAACGACCCAGAAACTCTAAATTTTCTCTTTGGATATTCTTCCCTACTTGCCAAGTGTGAAAATGAGCTTGAAAATGAATTCAAAAAACCTTTATGCACTTTGAAATATAAATTAAACCAACAAACCCACTTTTAATGTGCCTTGGTATTTTTTTCATTTGTTTCATAACTTTTTGTCATTTGGAGGGTTTCGAAAACTTCCTCAATGCACTTTTTCTTCTCTTGTGGTATTGACTTGTTGGTGTCCTTTTTACTCTTCTTCTTTCTGATAACTTGGGCACTGATAAATTTGTCCTAGGCATGCTTTTGTCATGAAGAACACTTGCTTTTAACCTTCTTGGCATTTTTTGACTACTAGTGACTTGAGGACTGTTTCTTTTCCTCTTTTTCTTGTTTTTAAGGTAATAATAGGTTTATTTTCCAACCGTAAAAAAAACTATATTATTACATGGGTTTCACTTGGGAATTTCCAAAGACTCAACCTTATACTTGCCTCCTCTTGTTTACTTTGAAGACATTTTTCATTTCGGAGGTTAGCCCTTTTAAAGTGATATTCTTTGTCATCTCTCCTTTTAGTGCAGGTGAAAACAATGTTATTTTTGACAAACCCTAGAAAGGTAGCTTGAAATTCTCTGGTAGCCATCTACTGTAATGAAGGAGTCTCTATCATTATCTTTTGATCATTTTGTCATTTTTTCCAAATCCCTAGGTTTTAGGGCTGCTCAGAAAAATATAATCAGTGTTATCTTCTATGTTCTGAAAAACCTATCAAAACTCATTTATTATTTCCGAAAAATCTTCAATTGTGCATTTATCGAGTTACGTGACCTTTGCCCTTGCAACCCTAGGATTTATGCCTTGTTTGGCCAAAAACATTTACCAACTCTGATCTTCCTAAAAAATATGCTTTTTGTTGTCTCTTGTTCACTGATGTTCTTCCTATGATGACTTTTCCCCTTTTACCTTACCTCCTAGCTGATCTAATGGCCCTTTTGGTCTTCTTCATAGGAAAGTGAGCAAAGGGTAGCTACCCCTTACTAGATTCATGCTTCAGATCAAAGACCTCCCTTGAAGGATCTCTTAATTAGTTTTGGACAAAGTTACTTGTCCCTTTCCCACTTTTTTTGAAAGCAGTCTCCTTGTAGGTATAAAACACAAATTTGTAGGATACCAAATCCACCCTAGGACTCATGACACCCTAGGTGACCTAGTGGAGGCTCTCTGGGACATGGATTTTGGACTTAAACCTAGAACTTGGGCTTTATCAAGTGTGAGATAGAGTTTATAATAAAATAATGTGTTGAAGATGAAAATATGATGTACTTGATCTGTCTAAAGAGTCTACAAAAATAGTTTGAGATCATCAATGCTTGGGGTGTTTTGGGAAGGACAACAAAGTTTCTTTGATAATTGATCTTAGTTGGTTGGGGAGGGTTGTAGGTAAAAACAAAAAAAGAGGTTTTTTAGGGTAAGTTGACAAGACATGGTGAATAATGAATGGCATAAGCCCGTGATGGTTCTTCTGGGAATGGTAGGCTAGGCATGACTGGAAAAGATGATAACATAGCTAAAATTTTATCTTAGGATAATGAAGGCAGTGAGATTTCTAAAACTCACAATGTTTCATGAACTTTGTTTCTAGAAATATTATGACAAGCACTTAGTCATCCTATAAAGGAAAAAATTACTGATGACTAACATAAGCAAATCTATTTGACAAATACATATTATTTATGTAAAAATGATATGGTAGTGATCTCGTTGGTTGATGACGACTACTGATTCCCTTAGGGGTGTTTTTTATTTGAAAATAGGTGGAATGTGGTATCCATATGTGTAAACATGGTATGGCGTATAAATGCGCATTGTACGCATAGGCACTGGCTAGGACTTCACGTGTAAGCATTGCTGACATTAACGCTTATGAAGGCACGGGTCTTCAACGAATTTCATCAAAATCCGATGGTTGTAAGGTACGATACCATCTTGACATGAAAGTTTGTGTTGTAGTCGAATTTTAGGAGGATCAATGACATTTGTGGCCAATGATGTCTCCCATAGTGCCACCTGAGGATTCCCATTTTATGGAGAGTGGAGATCCAAGGTGTCGCTTCCTTTTTGGAAAAGAGGTGTTGAAGTCGAAAAAAGGGAAACCTCAACCGAATGAAGGGGTCATTGATACAGAGGATCAAGATCTTGGATGTGATGAGTTTAACATAGGCATGATGGCAGGTGTGACTGAAAATGGATGATGGGGATCCAGTGGCCCATGTTCGGAGTATGAAAAGCAGCTTCACGACAGTCATAACTATTTGTGATGGGGAAATCCCTAGGGTTGGTAGGACTTCTAGGGTGTATATAAATGGGTTATGAATGTCATAGTGGTTTTTTCATGAGGGTGGTATACTCCGACCAAGGGTGGTCAGGGGCTACTGCCATGGGATAAAAAATGAATGAGTGGGTAGGGGACATAGTGAACCGTTTGCAGTCTTTGTACACTTACCAAAAGAATAATATAATGGGTTTTGGTTTGAAAAAAACATAGAGATGGGTGCCCCAAAACATGAAAGTGTTAGCCCACTGATGATGTGAGGAAGGTGTTTTGATGAGGGTGGGGGCACCATTGGTTTGTATCATGTGTGAGGTTAATGAAGCGGATGAAAAACTATCGCAAATGGGATTGTGCTGATGGAGGTATGATGGGCCAAATACGAGGTGTGGTAGTGCTCTTTTGATTTTCTTGTAAAACCTCGTTTTCTAGGAAAGGGGTATTATTTCATATGGTAAAAGTTGACCTTATGCATGGTGAGTGAATGGGCATGAGGTGCTTCGTGGACCATAATGGTATAGCCATGGAATCACTATTGTTTGTGATGAGTGCCATGGAGGGTAGGCTCTACCGACCAACGAGAATGCTTATCATGTGCAACGAGAGGTATGATAAACACAATCGGATGTGTGGAAACTATGGATGATTTCTGATGTAGAAATGATGTTAGGATATGCAAAGTTTTTTCTAGGACTCTATCATGCTCAGGGTAGAATAATACTTGCTCTGGAAATTTGAATGGTCCATGGACTTGTGGGTGGTTTGCGTTTTACATGCAAAAACTACCACCCCAAGTGAAAGAATCTTCTTTATTAAATATTATTGAAATAAATGTGCTCTTTTTTTTTTAAAACGAATATTGGAGAGGGCATACCTGCTGGCGCTAAGAAATTATTTTTTCAGGGTGCGAATGTGTGGGATCACCTTTGCGCCTTATGGAGTGTTGATCACAGTGCTACTTTCGATCTGGCGTGCCAAAAATTGGTGGAATGGGGTCTCCTAAAATTTTTGAAGAACAACCTTCTTTGGTCACATGACCGACTCCTACGTTACTTGATCGAGCATTGGAATACTCGGTGCAAGGTGTGCGTTTCATGGGTGTGACCTTGCTATCCATCCTGAGATGGATATTTAGTTTGTGACCAAGTTGTTTCCTTATGGCGAGGCACTGTGGTATCCACTACCTTCTGGGAGGGTGGATTTGGAGAGGTTCTGCATGCGTCAGTATGGTAGGCACCCCTTACAAAGGGGTGCATATCCATTGCCTCTATGAGAGATTTTGCTGAGTGGTGCACTTTTCCAGATATCATGGGACTCGCAGGGTCATTAGCTCCACATCGGGCATTAGGCCCATGAGTTGGAGTCTTGTGGCAGCTAAGGGTTGGGCACTTTTTCGACTTTGATCGTTTTTGCTATGACAAAATGCTAGCAAAACTTTACAAGAACTGAGATGGATCAGAGATATTTGCATATGCAAGTATTTTATGTAGCATCATGTACGAGCGGGTGATGTTGTTGAGACCGGTGGTGGCAGAGCCTATTGGGAGGCCACAGGAGCCTTGTATGAGGAGGTGGGCTTCTGTGATGCTGTGATGAGGTGGGGGTAGGGTTGGGTGTTAATGGAATGCGATGATGGAAGCCTGGTTTGAGGCCAACCCCCAGATGTTTCTGCCATTCCCATATGCATGGATGGATTTTTGAGGGGATCCAAAGATGGGTCTCCCTCCTGCCTATGCTTGGGAGCCAGCAAGTATGTCTTTATGTTTTCTTCATTTATTTGAGTATTTATTTTTATATGTGTTTCTATGATGACACTGACATATTTTTGGTCACTCTTGCAGATTTTGGCGAGGTTGGTTGCCCTGTGGCTTGATTGGTTGGCCATGGTCCTCTTAATAGAGCTCGGGGAGCTCGTGGGGGGCTGGGAGGAGATCCTGCACAGCCTCAGGGTGGGGGAATCGATGGTGAGGTCGGCACTTCATGGGAGGGTAGCATCTCGGCTGCTGTCGAAACTACAGCTGAGTGGGCTCATGCTGATGTAGTGGAGGCTTGTGTTGATGCGACAGAGGCTCATATTGATGAGCTGACCACATAGGTTTTAGTTCTAGAGGATGCTTGGCATCGGGTGGACCGCTTAACCCAGGGGATGCTGTCTCGAGGCTTTTTAGATGACCTCGAGGAGGTATGGCTAGAGACCCCAATGTACCAAGAGAGGGAACATCGACCAATTTTACATCAGGTGGTAGTCCCAGTGTTGACGAAGGCTCCATTAGTGGTACCAGGAGCGAGAGTGGGTTCAGGTTTTCTGTCTAGGGTAGCACCACCCTAGAGTTATTTTTTGTATACGAGGAAAGCACCCATTATCAGTATGCTTCCCCTATTTTTGACGACTTATATGTGTATATTTTTGGACTGAATAATGGGTCAGGGATACTATTTTTTGTAGTCAGACACATCCATTTTGATATATATATGCAAGATACTTTTTGCGTCTCTACATGGTGTTCCCCCCTATTTCTGCTTATGGATTATGTTATGCTGATGGATATCTACGCTTTTTATGTTTTTTTCTTTATATATATGATGGTTTATTCAATATGCGTTCCAGTTTAGAATATTGTTAGCTATGCGATCAACTGTTTGCTTTTGACTCCTTGGTACATGTGTGAATGTAATGTAATCAAATTGTCTGCTAAATATTTTTACACACAATTATTTCTAAATAAATGTGGATCTTGGCTCTTAGATGCTTGATTTAACTGCGACATTACTAACTGGGAATCGAGGTAGATATGCATTGGTTTATGCCCTGATGGACGGAATCGCACATAAGTCATATTCTTCCTAAATTTTTGTTACCGAACTGATACACACACCACTGGTGTAGAGTGGTGATTGGTCAGGTTGATAGATGACCTAAGCGGCTACTGCTAAACATTGAGATCATCATGATGCTTCATCGATGAATCCGAAGTAAGGGTCAGATGGGTAATCCATTGTGACACTCGAGCGTGTTTTTGTAACAAGTCTCTTGGTCAAAAATTTTAAGGCGGTTTGGTTTGTGCACATTGATTCTAGGGTAGGGCCTGCCTGACCCTTATGGATATAATTTCTTGAGGTAAAGGCCATTGAAGAGGTTGCTGAGGTATGTCTTGTTCATTCTGTAAAGATGTATTCCCCCTTGAGGAGGCAATGTTTTACGATGTAGAGTCCTTTCCACAAGGTTTCAAACTTTCTTGGCTGCTTTTGTGACATCATAGCAAAGGAATAGTTCTCCCTCGTTGAATGAGTGAGGGTTGATGTGGCGGTCGAATGATTATTTTACTTGTTTCTTAAGGGCATCGTTGTGTTGAAGTGACTCTCATTATATTTACTCAACGGTTTCTAGTTGTAATAAGCATTGTTATATAGGCTGGGTATCATCGAGGAGTTTGATGGAGGCATGCAAATTTGGGTTCTTGCGGAAATTAATGCAAAAGCACAAGAAACCCTAACCTTTTGTGACATGAATAAGGTGGGGACCCTAGGACGTGGACGCTTTTGCAATCCTTTTTCCGATATACAATGATACAAACTGTATGTGGTGTATCATGTTGTAGGCATTTGGTGGGGGAATACTCTCCATAATGGGAGAAAGAGCGAGCGCAACGTTGGGTCCCCCATTAGGATGGTCAATTTTCTGGTGGTGGAAATTGTGCCTGATGCAGAGGTGCCTAAACGTTTCCATTAATGGGCATGCCTCTAGTTCATGGTTTTGACTAGTGCAGATGGTGCATGGTACCACTATGCTAAGTGAGTAGATTGTGTGGGAATCAACACTACTCTTCATCCAAGATGTGGATGCCTAAAAAGGATCTATGGTAAAATATGAGCTCTTCTGCTTCCATTTCCATGTTGTCGACTTGGGCGTGTCTAACTCTTTGGGGGAGTGTAGAATTAACACCACTCTTTCTGCTCTTAGCTTGGCGAGATGCTCACATTTAATTGTATGATGAAAGTGTGAACAACTCTGGCAATAATTACATGTGATCTTCTCTTGGTTAGAGAAAAGTCTCTATAGCAGAGAAGAGACTCTGCGAAAAATGCTTCTGAGGGGCTTCAATTCTTTGCATTGATTGAGCTGGTGGTCAACTCAGTCACACAGTCCACATGTTATCCTAGGTTGGGCTTGGGTCATGCTTGGTTGGTGCACTATCGTAGTTTTCCTATCACACCGATGTGGGTGTGGGGTTGCTGGCTTGGGGGTCAGTTACTTTATATATCGTTTGAGAAGATCGTCTCGTTTCTTCTCTATTTTAAGAATCATGTCACTGAGAGGATGAAAATGTGGGATATAGGTACAACGCTATCCACAATTATTTCTATGACATACTGGGAAAAATAACCTAGATATGGGGGTCCCATCGTGCTCATTTTGTGGTCTATCAAGGTACCAGTGTCGTAAAATTGCTAAAGTAGGGCAAGTGGTGACCACATGATTGGGAGTTTTACATAACACACATGTTGGTATTCTTTGTAGAGAGTGGTTGGGGGGAAATAAGGGCTCCCTGAATGGTTTCTTTTCAGATGACAGGAATAGGATGGATCTACTCATCACATCCTCTTAGGTTGTCGGTTTGTTTGTGGATTACAATTCTTTTCCATATTCTTGGGAGAGGCATACTATATGTTGTGAAACCAGCTCCAAAAATAGAAGAAAAGAGATATCAACGCCTTTGAAATAAACCACTTCGAGGGGGCAACCTCCAATACATTACATGAATGAACAATTCTTGGATGATATCATTTACAAAACCTCCTTTCTATATATAGGAGTCCATGGGGCCATAATGTAATCCTAGTGGGCCACAATGTAATCCTAGCCGAACTAAAAATAATAATTTAAGGGCACAATAATAACAAAATGGGGGTTACAAGGGTATAATAATAACAATAAAGGGGTTACACTAACAACAATAAGGGGCTATACTAATAATATAGGGACCTAACATGCCCCTCTCCTTCACCAAAGTGTTGTCCTCAACGCTTGAGTAGCTCTGGGTGCTTCTGTATAAAATTCTCATTCTCCCATGTAGAATATTCAGTGGGTAAGTTCTTCCACTTGATGAGATCCTCTAAAATTGATCTATTCCATAGCTGTCAAGTTCTTGTTTCCGTGACCGCTTCAGGTTCCAATATTATTTTTCCTTCCTCATCAAGTTCTGGCAATATTGTTTGAACTGGAAGATTTTCACCTATAACCTTCTTTAAGCATGAAACATGGAAAATTGGATGTACTCGCGAAGAAGAAGGAAGCTCCAATTTGTATGCCATAGTACCAATCTTTTGCAACACCTTGTAAGGACCATAGTACTTTGGCGATAATTTATTATCCTTCTTAGCTTGCTTGAGGGACATTTGTTTGTATGGTTGTAGCCGTAAAAATACCCAATATCCTACATCAAAACTTCTCTCGCTGCGATGTTGATATGCTTGTTGTTTCATTCGATTTTGTGCCAAATTCAGGTTATCCTTTAAGAGTTGGAGAACTTCTTGCTGATGCTCGATGTGATCTTCGACTGCTTGAACCTTCGAATTTTCCCTTAAAGATGATGTGATGGATGGTGGATGATATCCATAAATTTCCATAAATGGGGTCATTTTTGCTGCAGTATGGAAGGAAGTGTTATACCACCATTCAGCGAGAGGTAACCACTTGACCCATTGTGTTTGTTTATCAGATACAAAACAACGAAGATATCCTTCCAAACATTTATTTACTATCTCGGTTTGACCATCGGATTGAGGATGATAAGATGAGCTATGAGCTAATTGAGTACCCAAACAAGAAAATAACTCCGTCCAAAAATTTCCAGTAAAAATGGGATCTCTGTCGCTCACAATAACTCTTGGGCTTCCATGTAGCTTTTGAATTTTGTCCATAAATGTACTAGCAACTGTACTTGCTTTAAATGGATGAGATAATGCACAAAAGTGTGCATACTTGGTAAGTCTATCAACTACCACCATGATGACACTCTTTCCTTTGGAATTAGGTAAACCTGTGATAAAATCCATTGAAATCTCCTCCCAACGTTGACTTGGAATGGATAAAGGTTGTAGAAGTCCTGGGGTCTTAATTGTTTCCACTTTATTCTGCTGGCAAACCAAACATTCCGCCACAAAGTTTCGAATATCAGATTTAAGGCCATCCCAAAAAAATTCTTTCTTCACCCTGTGGTAAGTTTTTAAAAATCCTGAGTGTCCTCCTAAAGGAGAAGTGTGCAATTCGAGAAGAATCTTTTGTTTTAGTTGGGAATTCTTACAAAGATATAAGCGATCTTTGTACCATAAGGAATCATTTTTCCAACTAAATGTATCGGATGTACTAGGATCTTGCTGCAACTTTTGAATGAGTGTCCATACATCTTTGTCCTTCTTCCATTCATCTCTTGCTTCGGTTATCCAATCTGGTTGGATAATAGAAATGGCACAAAGCAATGCTTCTACCTCTTCATTCTTTCTTGAGAGTGCATCTGCAACAACATTAAACTTTCCCTTTTTGTAGATTATTTCAAAGTCATAACCCAACATCTTTGTGACCCATTTTTGCTGCTCTTCTGAAGATAGTCTTTGTTCCAAAAAGTGTTTAAGACTATCATGATCAATTTTTACCTTGAATTGTCTTCCCATTAGGTAAGTTCTCCATTTCTTTAGTGCATGCAGTATTGCTAACATTTCCTTCTCATAAATAGGTTTCTGTAAATACTTTCCTTTGATTGGACGACTTCCAAAAGCAATGGGTCTTCCTTCCTGCATTAAAACTGCACCAATTCCATTTCCTGAGGCATCACATTCCACAATAAAGGTTTTTGTAAAGTCTGGTGTAGCTAAGACCGGTGCTAGGCACATTGCCTCTTTAAGACGTTCAAAGGCCTTAGTTGCTTCAGGAGTCCATGAAAATGCATCTTTCTTCAATAATGTTGTTAGAGGTGCTTCTATTCTCCCATAATTATTAACAAACCCGTGATAATACCTTGTTAACCCGAGAAATCCACGCAACTGCTTTATGGTTGTGGGGACTTTCCATTCCTTAATGGCTTTAATTTTGTTGGGGTCTACCTTAACACCCTCGTGAGATACAATATGACCCAGATATTCCACCTCTTGTACTCCAAAGAAACATTTGGATGTTTTTGCATATAATTGTTTCTCCTGCAATATTTTGAGCACCCTGTCAACATGTTCAACATGATCCTTCCAAAACCTGCTGTAGATTAGTTATCATCAAAAAATACTAGCACAAATTTTCTAAGGGTTTGAAAATGGAATTCATCAACCCTTGAAATATAGAAGGTGCATTGGTAAGGCCAAAAGGCATGACCAAAAATTCATAATTTCCTGCATGAATTTGAAATATTGTTTTTGGAATATCTTTAGTCTTCATTCTAATTTGATGATACCCTGAACGAAAATCCAATTTGGTAAAATAAATTGCCCCATGTAATTCATCCAATAATTCATCAATCATAGGAATGGGAAATTTATATTTAATGGTAAGCTTATTGAGCTCCCTATAATCTGGACACATTCGCCATGATCCACCCTTCTTGTGTACCAATACTACAGGAGCAGAGAAAGAACTTTGACTAGGTTGAATTATACCCGCCTCTAACATTTCTGCAATCATACGTTCAATTTCGCTCTTTTGGACGTAAGGATATCTACAAGGCCTGATGTTTGGAGGAACACTTCCTGGAATCAAATGAATAGCATGATCATGATCACGAATAGGTGGGAGTCCTTTGGGAGTTTCAAGCACCTTGGAATGATTGTCCAAGACTTGTTGGAGATCTGCAGAAATAGATGATTTTGATGTTGGAACTTCTAGTGAGAATAATGGTGAAATTACGCCTCGTTGTTCTTTATTTAGAAGCTTTGTCATGACATTAGAGCTAATTATCCTTCCTGGATTCCCCGCAATACCCCGTAATTCGAATTCCTTTCCTTCTGAAAAAAATTTCAAGAAAAGTTCTTGAAAATTAAAAACTACCATCCCCAAAGATTGTAACCATTGTACTGCTAGTACAACATCGACACCTCCCATAGGAATGGAGAGCATTGGACTAGTCAATACATATTTCCCCATGGTTAGCTTGATATTATGGCATTTTCCAGAGAAATTTATAGTTCCTCCATTTGCAACCATCACTTGACATTCTGGTGTTGGGTATAGGAAACAATTTAATTCCTTCGCTACCTTACAATGAATAAAATTATGGGTGCTACCTAAATCAATCAATACTATTACCTTTTTCTTCTTGATATGTCCTTCCATGTTGAGAGTTTGAGGAGTGGTAATTCCTTCCAGTGCATTACACGATATGGTCAGATTCATTTATTCCTCTTCTAGGGCTGGTTCCTGGTGTAAATCCTCTTCTTCTTCATTTTCTTCTTCCTCTTCAAAATCTATGTAAAATAATTTCTTCTCAGCACACTTATGACCTTTAGTGTATTTTCTATCACAACTATAGCAAAGCCCTTTAGCTCTTTTTTCTTCCAATTTTTGTGGTGTCAACCTTGTAGGTTGTGGAAATCTAGGCGTAGCAACACTTCCTTCTTTAAAGAATTGAGTGGTAGGATTCCTTGTCGCCATAATTTTACATTCAACTTTTCTTGCCAACCTGAATGCCTTCTCCAATGAATCAAGTTCCAAAATGCGAACTTCATGTTGGATTTTATCCTTTAAAGTGCCTATGAAGAGATCAATCCTATGTTCCTCTAGAATATCAGTTACCCTTATATTCAATTTTTGGAAGTCCTCAATGTGCTACCCCACTAAACCCTTCTGTTTGAGATTTATCAATTGGATAAGAATGGTGTTTCTCTTTGTATCCTCATAATGTGCTATCATTTCCTCCGTAAAAATTGACCAAGTGACAATTTTTTTACGGGAGCAAAGCCATGTATACCATACAGACGTATTTTGTTCTAAATGTAAAGTTGCAATACGTACCTTTGTATGTTTTGCATGTTATGGAGATCAAAATATTTCTCCATCTATAGTATCCACGTTACAGGATCCTTTCCATCAAACTTCTTCATATCCATTTTTGGAATATGGTGGTTCTTCCCGCCAACATTAGAGTTTATGAAATCATGATTAACATTTATTTTTTTCTCATCATGAGGTTCTTCTACTATATTTCCACGATTAGGAATCATTTGTTGTTTCAAGCTTGTCATCAAGCCTTCCATGTATGCTTTTAGATTATTCTTCATGTTTTCCATGTTGTCTTTCATGTCATCCATCTTAGGTTCCATGCCCACTTCCATGCCATCCATATTAGCTTCCAAACCATTAATATTAGCTTCTACACCTTTCTTCAAACCATCCATCTTAGTTTCCACATCTTTCTTCAAAAATTCCATTTCATTTTTTTTTGTTCTTTGCGAGAGTGAAATTTGTTGCACTTGCTCTTGTAATTTTGATATGTCATGTTGCCATTCTTCATCTTCATGAGTCATAGTAGAGCCTTCTAAAGGCTTAATGGGCATTGAATTATTTTTAGGGGCCATTTTAGAATCCAATACTGATATCTATTCTACAATATTCCCTTGGAATCAATTCAAATTGATTATTCAAACAAGACTTATGCAATTCGGAAAAAATACACACCTTTTACTTGCTTTTGAGGAGATCGCTATTGAAATTGAATTATATTTGTAATTGGGGATCGTCAATATCTAAAATTCAGCCCTGTAGTAGCCCTCTGAAGCTTCTTTCAAATTCCATAGTTCTTATCTGATTTGGATTCTTCAAGAAAAATTTATTTCCAATCTCCCAAAATGACCCAATTTTGGACTGGTTCAATAGAGTGAAATTGTACGAATTTTCACGTGTCACTGTTTCATCTTTAAGCTTTGAAATTGATAGCCAAGAAGCTACAGTCCATGTACTTGCAGCCACTTTTTACGGCACTTCAATTCGATGCTCAGAGAGAGAGTTATGAATCTTTTCCCACGATCACCTCTTTGAGATGAAATTATGGAGCCTGAAAAAGCACTACCTTCCACAGATAATATCTCTGAAAATATTTTGAACCAACATCTGAAATTATCTTATGAGTTTCCTTACGATTTCTGCTTCGCACCCTAAAAATTTCAGATTCTGAACCTTCGTAGAAAAACATTTATAGCGCAAATTCCACGATGACTTGTTTAGGAGCCTGAAAAAGGGCCTAACTTCCATAGATCATATCTCTGAAAATATTGCGAACCAAAATCTGAAATTTTTTGACAATGTTCCTTAGGATTTCAAATTCGTACTCTAAGAATTTCAGCTTCTGAAGCTTCGTAGAAAAAACGTTATAGCGAAATTACCATGATGATCTATTTGGAGCAGCGAAACCCTAGAATCCAAAGCTATGATACCAAATGTTGTGAAACCAGCTCCAAAATAGAAGAAAAGAGATATCAAAGCCTTATAAATAAACCACTTCAAGGTGGAAACCTCCAATACATTACATGAATGAACAATTCTTGGATGATATCATTTACAAAACCTCCTTTCTATATATAGGAGTCCATGGAGCCATAATGTAATCCTAGTGGGCCACAATGTAATCCTAGCCGACCTAACAATAATAATTTAAGGGCACAATAATAAAAAAATGGGGGTTACAATGGTAGAATAATAAAAATAAATTGGTTACACTAACAACAATAAGGGGCTATACTAGTAATATAGGGACCTAACACTATAGTTGATCGCATAGAAGCTAGTGCTGCACAAAATCTAAGTATGTAGTGACAATGATGCTTTGGGTGATTATCACCACATATCTGACATGAATATTGGATGTCCATGTTATTGCGATATACTATATGAACTAGATACCATCATTGGAACATTTCCAGAGCTCAGAAATCAATGATGAAATGATTGAGCTTATCGGAAAGTACACATCTATTGATGGGAGGAGGGGGGATGACTGGGAGTCTTTGTGGTGACTGTCTTTCCTCCTACAGGTACAGGATGGTACAAGGTTCATCTCTAGATGACTGGGTGGAGGGATCCTCTTGATATTATCGCTTGATGGAATGTAAATCGTCCCTATATCGTGGGATTTCTAGGAAATGACAGGTATAGTGCCCATAATTGTTGCAGATAACGCATGCGTGATTGGTACACAATGCGTTTCCTTTACCTTCGGTGCCAAGTTCTTTTTTTTGAGAACGTGGTGTCGCGATGTCTGCCTCAGAGCTAAGGAGCGGTTTCAGTTTGTCCAACTCTGGGAAGATATGGGTAGGGTGACCTACTACATCACATATGGCGCAACTAGATGATTCCCTTGGTATGGTGGGAGTCTCCACCCTCTTTCCTTTCTTGGTCTTCTTAGCCGTAATCATCAGTTTTTCAATGGGAATTTCCTTTACAGGGATGTTTTCGACAGTTGTCTGTATGGGTGCGGCCTCCTCAGGACTGAGGGGCTTTAACCCTGTGGTAGTGATGTGTGTCACTCCTGTTCCACTAAGGGGAATGAGGTACCAAAATGGTATTGTGAAATATATGTTTGGTAACACCACTATTTCCAAAACCTGCTGGGATACGAAACTAGCTGGGGGGTAGAGGAAAGGGGTTTTGGAAGCGACGTAGGCTAGAGAGGCTGATGTGGCTGAGGACTCAGTGTCAGTACTTCTTGTGTCTATGTCCTGACTAGCTTCGGCACTTGATTTGGACATCATGCACATCGTAGCCCCTGTGACATCGGGTGTTGACTTAGGTATAATAGGGGGATCTCCTAGGAATGAGCCTAGGATGGACGACGGTTTGAACTAGTTGGGGTCATATTCTTGGTACCATGAAAGTGCATCTGCAGATGTATCTATGTAGCATTGAATGACATTTTTTTTTATTGGGGGCCACTTTTCTCTATGCATCAATTGGTAGATGGTAATGATGCGGTCCTCATGGGGGAACATCATAGTTCGGAAGACGGAGGAGGCTACATCTGACATGTTGTACATATAACTCTAGCCAAGGAGTATATTATTGTCCGAGTGGGCATCCAAGACTTCAATGTCTATAAGGACCATCTTTCCGGCTAAGAAGACCCTAGAAATTTTGGTAGAGACTGAAGGGGGTAGAGGGGCGACCATCGTATGCTCTAAGTGTTATGTCTGATGGCTTTAGCTCGAGAGAAACTAACTTCTCGCAAACGTTATTTGACATGATACATGTGGATGCACCCTCGTCAATGACACATTGGTTAATGGTAAAGTTCTAGACCGATACTGGTATCTAAAAGGCGACCATTAAAGGAACCCTACTAGTGGCTTTGTCTAAATAAAAAACCATTAGGCATGTATCAGCAGGGTCGATAGCACTTGATGCAGAAAGCAAGGCTTTCCGTTGCTTTTGGAATAACTGTAATACTTCCAAAGTTGACATAGCATCGTGGCATTGAGCTAGATCATCCACAATGCTATATTTATGGCCTGCTTTGGAATAGCTTCCTACTTGCCTAGTTGGTCCCTTAGCCATCTTGGGCAAAGGTTCAATAGGCATCTTTGATATGGTCAAAGGTGTTGTTGGTGCACTGGTTTCTACAAAGACTAGAATTTTGCTTAAAAATATATTAAATTAAAGTTTAGGGGAGAAATGATATGTACCTAGTTTTCCTTAAAGTTTGCCTTAAATTTTATGGGAGTAATGACATAAAAATGACATGTATATGGTTCCGAAAACACTAGAAAATTCCTTAAAGTTTATGGGAGAAATGACATGTATATGGTTTTGAAAAACTCTACCTTTTTCATTAAAAATATATTAAATTAAAGTTTATGGGAGAATGACATGTACATGGTTTTCCTTAAACTGTGTGGAATAAATGACTTCTACATGGTTTGCCTTAAATTTTTCCTTATGTTTATGGGAGAAATGAAATGTACATGGTTTTCCTTCAAGTTTGTCTTAAAGTGGGAGAAATTACATATAAATGACATGTACATCGTCCTCAAAACACTAGAAAATGCCTTAGAGTTTATGGGAGAAATGGCATGTACATGGTTTCCAAAAACACTAACATTTTCCTTAAATTTGGCCTTGAATTTATGGGAGAAATGATATATACATGGTTTGCCTTAAATTTTTCCTTAAATTTTATGAGAGAGATGACATCTAGAAATGACATGCCTTAAATTTTGGCTTGAGTTTATGGGAGAAATTTCATGTACATGCTTTGACTTAAATTTTTCCTTAAATTTTATGAGAAAAATTGCATAGAAATGACATGCCTTAAATTTTTCCTTGAGTTTATGGGAGAAATTACATGTACATTGTCTGAATTTAAGTTTTCCTTAAATTTTATGGGAGAAACGACATAGAAATGAAATGTACATGGCTCCCAAAACACTAGAAAATGCCTTAAAGTTTATGCGAGAAATGAGATGTACATGGTTAGCCTTAAATTTTTCCTTAAGTTTATGGGAGAAATGACATGTACATGGTTTGTGTTAAATTGTGTCTTAACGTTTATAGGAATAATGACATATAAGTATCATATATATGGTTCCCAAAGCACCAGCAAATGCCTTAAATTTTATGGAGGAAATGACATGAAAATGGTTTGCCTTAAAGTTTGCATTAAGTTTATGAAAGAAATGACATGTACATGGTTTGCCTTAAAATTTGCCTTAAATTTTATGGGAGTAATGAAATAGATATTACATGTATATGATTCCCAAAACACTAACAAATTCCTTAAAGTTTATTGGAGAAATGACATATACACAATTTGAAAAAACACTATCATTTTCCTTAAGAATATATTAAATTAAAGTTTATGGGAGAAATGACATGTACATGATTTGTATTAAAGTTTTCCTTAATGTTTATGGGAGTAATGACATATAAATTACATGTATATGGTTCCTAAAACACTAACAAATGCCTTCAAGTTTATGGGAGAAATGACATGTATATGGTTTTCAGAAACACTAGCATTTTCATTAAAAAATATATTAAAGTAAAGTTTATGGGAGAATTACATGCACATGGTTTGCCTTAAATTTTATGGAAAAAATGACATGTACATGGTTTTCCTTGAATTTTTCTTTAAGTTTATGGGATAAATGACATGTACATGGTTTGTCTTAAAGTTTTCCTTAAATTTTATGGGAGTAAGGACATAGAAATGACATGTATAGGGTTCCCAAAACACTAGCAAATGGCTAAAATTTTATGGGAGGAAGGACAAGACTATGCCATGATCTTAAGAAAAGCAAAGCTCCCTAAGAGCAACATAAGAAAACCTGAGTTTAACGTTCTTAAATCCTTAAACAATAACCAATAAATTGTTGTTCTTAAGGTTGATAATGGTGGTGCTATTGTTATTTTAAACAAAGTTGATTATCGTAATAAGATGTTAGATCATCTTCTTAATAGCGGGAGCTACAAGAACTTGAACAAAAATCCCCTTAAAAAAGTTTCTAAAGCAGTGGCTATGGCTATCAAATCTAGTAGCACGGTTGGTTGCTTTAGTAGAAAGCTTATTGAAAGCAACCCCATCACTCCAAGAATTTATGGTCTCCCTAAGATTCATAAGGATGGAGCTCCCCTTCGCCCTATTTTCAACACCATAGGTGGTCCTACTTATCTGCTTGCTAAATTTTTGGCCAGTAAGCTTAAGCCTCTCGTAGGTTGTACCAAATCCTTTGTTAAAGACTCCTCCTCCTTTATTAATGAATTGAAAACCATCGGGTTGCAACCCGATGAAAGGTTTGTTAGTTTTGATGTAGTCTCCTTATACACTTGTATCTCGATTAAGGAAGCTATTGATGTCGTTTCCTGGGTCACAGACCCTGATACTACTCATCTAGTGGAGATATGTCTTACCTCAACCTTCTTTAGTTTCGAGGGTGAATTCTATGCAAAAAATTGTGGTGTGGCCATGGGTTCCCCCCTTTCCTCGGTTGTTGCTAATATTTTTATGGAAGACTTTGAATCAAGGGCCCTCTCCGCCTCCCTGTTTCAACCTAAGCTTTGGAAAATGTTTGTTGATGACACCTGTGTGGTATGGCCTCATGGAAAAGAGAATTTGGACCTTTTCTTTCGTCATCTTAATGGTCAATCTGACTTTATTATGTTTACCATGGAATTCGAAGTGGATGGTAGCCTACCCTTTCTTGATGTTCTTATTTCTAGAAAGGATGATGGTTCCTTCACTCATCAAGTTTTCAGAAAGAAGACGCATACTGAGTAGTATTTACATGCGAGTTTTCACCATTTCCCTGCTCAGAAATCAGATGTTCTCAGTACCCTAGCCACTAGAGCCTTTAGAATTGCTGATGAACACCACCTTGAAGATGAGAAATCTCATCTCCTTAGGGTTTTTCTTAATAATGGTTATAACAAGTTTCAATGTCTTAAAGCTTTTCAAAAAGCTGAAAAGGTCCTAAGGTCAAGAAGGAACAGTGTGATAGGTTATCCGGTGTTCACCTTCCTTTTATCCAAGGAACGACTGATAAAATTGCAAGGATTCTAAAGAGACATAATGTTCCCTCAACCTTTAGGCCCCTCCGCACCATTCAGAGTTCTCTCAGATCTGTTAAGGACCCGATCTGCCCTAAGGATGGTAAGGGTGTTTACTTGATTCCTTGCTCCTGTGGGACACCTTACATCGGTGAGACTGGTCATTCCATTAGTCAAAGAATTCAGGAGCATGCCGCTGACCTTAAGAATAATAGGTCTCGCACCTTTGCATTAGCAGAGCATGCAGATAAGACAAAGCATCACATTTGCATCGAAGATGTGAAAGTTATTACAAGGATAGACCATTTCCACCATAGAAAGTTAAGGGAGGCCTTAGAGATTGAAAAGAGGCCTGTCAACCTCAACAGGGATGATGGATGGAGTCTTAGCAAATGTTGGATCCCAACCCTTCACTCATAGTCTTCGGTTTTCTTTCCTTTCTGTTCTCCTTCGTTTCCTTTTTTTTCTCTGTTTTTGTTTTATTCTTCCCTTTTTGGTTCTTGATTTTATTTCTATTCAGTTATTATTATTATTTATTTAATTACTTATCATTGATATTTAATTTTAATATTATTATTTTTCATTCTTCTATATATGTTATCTTTATTTGTATCTATCTTTATTTAGTTATGTTATTTTTATTTTATTTATTTACTTTTGTTTTTACTTATTTATTAAAATAAAATAAAATAGAAAATTTATTTATCTATTTATGTAATTTATCTTAGTGCTTTCATTATATATATATATATATATATATATATATATATATATATATATATATATATATATATATATATAAATTTTTATTTACTTATTTTTATTTATTTATTTGTTTTTGTTTTTATTTTTATTTATTTATTTTTAATTTTTTAAAATATTTATTATATTTAAAATATTTTAACGATTAATAAAATATAATAATATTTTTTCAACTATTAATTTCCATATTTAGTCATTTTATCTGTTATTGTATAATTTCTCTTTGAGTGTTATTATTTTTCATTCATTTAAATTTATTTTCATTTTATTTTTATTTCTATCCATCTTTATTTATTAATTTTTTTTTATATTTTATTTTCATTTTCATTTTCATTTGATTATTTATTTTTACTTATTTTTATTTTATATTATTGCATTTTATTTTTATTTCATTTCATTTCATTTTTATTTTTATTTATTTAATTATTTATTTATTATTATTATTATTATTATTATTTATTCTTTAATTAATTTTATATAAATATTTATTATATTTGAATCTTTTAATTATCAATTAAATACAATAATAATAATTTAACTATTAATTTCATTATTTAGTCAATGTATCCATTTTGTAATAATAATAACTCTAATATTATTTTATCTTAGAAATTTCTGATTTAGTCTCATTACCCGTTTTGGAATAATGGCTAGTTAGAGTTTCCTATCTATTTAAACTGTGTCTTAGATCAGATTTCTTATCTTGTCCTGATGATGAACCACAATCGCTGGTTCAAAACCCGTCGACAAAATCTGTTGGAATTTGATTTTTGCGGAAATATTTTATACCAATAATAGAACCTCTTTCATATGGAAATCCATGATCATTATAGTCTTCTAATAATTTCATTTTTCCTTCAGTGCAACGCATCAAATAATACTTCACATTTTCGTCATTGTCAGTAGGTGCAATCACATCAAAAAAATCTCCTACAGAATAAAACAAACTTAACAAAATTATACATATTCAAATTTATTTCTAGATCTTTATTATTAGAAAGAAATTCAAATGTTACCTTCTCTAACAAGATTAGAAACTCGATCACCATTGGATGATATTGTAGGTTGCTCTGATTTCATCTCTTCAAACATTGCGATGGACATTTTTCCCTTTGTATTTAGATCTGTATGTTTCCAATCTTTTACATACATTTTGTTTTCACAAACGTCATTGGATTTTGTGTTGTTTATGCAAACATGAAAAAACAAGAATAGTTTATTTTATCCAATGCAAACACATTTCTGGACGACTTTGTTTTAATTGAATGCAATTTTTGAGCCCCTTTTATTGTTTCAACGTCATTTCCAATTGATATATCTACGTCTTCGATCCAAATATGCCAAAAGAAATTTTATATGGAAAATTTAAAGAAGAATATAAATATGATATCAAAATACAATCAAAGATAATCATTGTGATAAATGTACACTGTTTAAAATTAGATATCCAAAAAAAATTAAATTGAATGTACCTTCACACTTCCCTTGATCGGTTAGTCTGATGGCTTAGAGTAGTGATGCACCATTGAACAACTTCTTTTGCGTCCAAAAGTCGGCTTGCAAAGGGGTTCATTTGATATCTCTAAAGTGCTCGTTTTATGCATGCCCCTGCACTGTCATGTTCTCCTTTTCCATGGCCGGTCTCAAAGAAATTCCAACAATGTTTAATGCATGTTTTATTATGAAGAAAACACAACCAAAAGAATGATCGTGCAGATTTGAATTGACCTGCGCATCCGTTTGACCATATCCAATGTTAATTGAATGTTATTCCACGATTTTTCAAGGAATCATAAATTTTTCCAAAACAATGATGTACAAAATATGTATCATGTGTATGATTGTCACTGATATAAAAGTGATATTTTTTAATAATATGTCGATTTTCACTGGTGCTTTCTATATGATCGTCGTTTTGTTCAGCATGTCTATATAGAATATGGATGAGCAATGAGACTTGGTCAGAATGATAGTGTTCACTCTGAATTTCTTTTTGTGGAACAAATTTGTAGTTTTCTGCAAAATAAATTACTGACAAAATGGTCCCTGGTGGAAAAAATTCACGGGATTTTTTGAATTGCAAGTCTTGCCATCGAGCTCTATGGGAATGCTTGGTGTATTTGTAAATTTCCACCATAAACTTTCTCAAAAATTCTATCAAAAAAATTTCTTCTTCTCGTAATTCAATTTTTTTAAACCTATTTGCACCTTGAATCGATGTATGGATATATTCATATCTCTTCCATTTCATTTTCATGTTGGACAATGATTGATCATTTATATCAGTATGATATTTGTTTTGAAATTATTCAAATTTCCATAGTCATCGCATTTTTTACCACCAACACATTTCTTTTCGTAAAATAGTTCATCGCTTTCTCTTTCACATAGAATATGAGATATGAAATCACAGATAGTGGAAGGAGGAGGTGAATCCATCCAAAATATTCTACCAAAATCAAGGAATGTGTTGGAAATACTGAGAGGGGGGGTGAATTAGTATTTTTTTCAATTAGAGCATTAGTTAATCTTCAATTATTATCAGTGTTTGTACAATGATAGTAGCAAACAAGAAGAACACAAATGCACACAGTTTTTAAGTTGGAAACCCACTCCAGGACAAAAACCACCTAATGCTTTTCTAATAATTCTTTTCAACTCCAATTGAAAATAAAGCTCCAACTTCCTAGAATCTAGAAAAGCATTCTTCACTAGCTCCCACTGGATGGACGCTCCAACGTCCGAGATTCTTCAGTAAACACTAAACAGATGCCCCAACACCCAATGAGCTACAGCTCACCCTAGCACCACCCTAGCACCCTATAGAAGAATAAAAGAAGAATGGACTCTCGTACCAGGGAAAATGGTCCAGAATACAATGATATAGAATGATGTAGAAGAAGAAGATATACTAGAACATAACCCCAAATTTGACACAACCACCTAATGATGATCCTAGACCTCCCAACACTTCCTCTTCAACCCTTGGCAGATAGACACTATTACAATTTGTACAATAATGTATTTACAATGACTAAGTACAATGATAACTTTACAATGATTTTATGCAGTGCTGCCCACTTGAAGACTTCATATGATGAACTTGTTTCTGTTGTTATGCACCTCGGTTGCTGCTCTTGTCATGCTACCCTCTGCTGCACCTTGTTTTGCTTTTCTGTTGTAGAAAGTCTGGTCCTTTGCAATCCTTGACAACACATGATATAGCTTTTTCTTGCCTTCTAGGAGCTTGATATTGAATCTAGTGTATCTCTATTATTTCAAATCCTCAATATCTGATTTCTGGTCCTATAGTATTCCTCTGAGTCTTCTTTCGAATGCCACAGGTCTGACCCAATTTGGATTCTTCAAGAGAGAGTTATACCCAATTTCTCACACTTCCCTAATTATGGATTGTTTCAACACAGTGCACTTGTACGACGTGCCACATGTCATTGTTTCTTTATTTGCCTCTGAAAGTGATAGAGAGAAAACTATAGACTGTGCACTATCTTCCAATTTTTATAGAATTCAAATCTGATACTCAGAGAGAGATTTATGATGATTTTACCAAGGTCACTTCTTTGAGATGAATTTTAGGATCCTGCAAAAACCCTTACTTCCACAGATCATATCTCTAAAAATATTGCGCAACTTGATCTAAAATTTTTACTGCAACTTCCTCAGGATTTCGGCTTCGCCTCATAAAAATTTCGGCTTTTGAGCCTTCGTAGAAAAAAAAATTAGAGCGAAAGTGCCACGATGACCTGTTTCAGATAGACAAATCCCATGCATAAGGAGGAAATGAAGATCACAATTTATATGAATTCTTAAGTTGAGAGGGGCTTCAACAAGTGAACGTGGGATGGATCTTAGGAGCTTAAAAATATTAATTATGAATTTTCAATGACCCACGCCCCAACCCCATGGGGTTTTAGCCCACTAACTGGGGGTACAAACTTCAAACATGAATATCTCCCAAACCGTGAAGAATTACATGGCGTGCCATATATCAACGGAAACGTCTCGACAAGTGGAAACCATCAAAAGAATTATTGACCTAGAATATATTAATTTGGTAGGTCAAAATTACCATGCAATATTGGGTTAGCCCCTGGTGCTGCTTAGGTTGACGTCAATGACAAATGCTAATCAACAGAATGTGTCATAATATAACTCAAATTCCACATGATAACGACAACAACAAGTGTCGTGTACGGTGATAGGTTTTACATACCATGGTTTTTGTTGAACAAAATCACTGATTGAAAGATGAATTTCACGATTCTCTTCTTTGAACTTGTTGAACAACTCTATCTAAGAGGTTTCCAAGAAAGGTTTTTCATGTTCTTCGTAATGATTTCGTGCTATTCTTCTTCGCATCACATTCCTTCCAGTTGGTGAAACACGCAAATTGTTCTTCCAATATTCATATATTATTTTTATAATATTTTCTCCAAGTGTATTGTTGTATGGTTTCCTACAAATAGCTCTACAACAAGCGAGTTCATCATTTACATCTATTTGCAACTGAAATTTCTGATGTTTGTGCAAAGTTTTTCGCGAGGTTCCTAATGCTCGTGCCATAGATTTTAGCAAGTGATTCTCTTTAGTACTTGATGAAACCACTGCCATATGTATTTCTCTACGTACAAATGAAACGTTTTTCTATCTAGATCTTCTAATTGAATTTATAGCACTATTTATATTTTGTATCATATTTTCCTTCATTTTTTTATGTTTGGTTGATTTTTCAATACCCAATAAAGTTATAGCTTCTTTTAATTTCCTTAATGATAGGAGACCTTTCAACATTTGGGCTTGAACTGTCACCTTTTCCTTTATGAAATACTTCTCAAAAATGAGGTTAACACGATATCGTATATAATGGATAGCTTTCTTATCTCCATATGTGTGAGTGCCAACATTTTCTAACATCTCATCATCGACATTGATTTCATCTATATATATTCGAATGAATAGTACATAATAAGTTTACATATTCAATAAATAACTAAAATAATAAATATATGTATAATTTCAATAATACATGCATGTGTTCAACACACACACACACACACACACACACACACACACACACAGATATATATATATATATATATATATATATATATATATATATATATATATATATACCTTGTGATTTAATTTCTTCACTTGAATTTCTTTCAACATTTTCACCATCTTTAATCATTGGTTCAGTATCACTTTCACTTTCCCTTTCAAAATTTTGTATCTCATCATCAATGTTTTGAGAAATACCTCTCTCTATGTACATTGCAATTTTTTTTTCAAATTAGTTCATGAAATAAAAATTAAGCTTCACATTTTACACTGGGAAAATTTTGAATATATAAAAATCATAATATTTACATTTTCGTACTTATTTCAACTTCTAGTTGAGGTTGATTTTACCCTTCAATATTTGAGAGTGCTTCTATCTTTCTTTTGCGAGATTGTCTCGTCTCTTCTCTACGTTCCTCAGGGTCTCTTTTTTGATCATATTTTCTCGTATAATTCCTTCGATTTCCCATGATAATAGAGTATGAAGTTCAAAAAAGTTTCTTCAAAAATTTAGACAAAAAATAAATTAAGAAAAACATCACAAAAGATTTAATTTAAAAAAAAAACTCATTTTAAAAATTTTGCAAAAAATACATACTCCAATCCAAAACACTTTCTTTAAAAAATTCAAGAAAAAAATGTCTTATAAAAATCAGATCAAATGCACAAAAATAATTTGCCTCAAAGAAAATTCCTTTGAATGTACCTCCAAGAAAATTCCTTAAACCCAAAACAATTATTTGCAAAATCAATTCAAGACTTTTGTAAAATCAAACCAAACATGCGAGAATATGTGGAAATAATGAATGATTTCGCGGCAATTTATATTGTCGTGAAATTTTTTTTTTGGAGGGGCTCGGTGGTACTTTCCAGCTGACGGAAAGTTAAGTAAAAGGTTGGCTGAAATTTTTAGAAATGGTTCGGTCAAACTACTTTGTCGTTTGACTTAACGGGTCGTTGGCTTAAAAAACAGTTTGGTCGAGCTTTTTTTAAGAGTTCAGTTGAACTAACGTGTCACCAGTTACGTAAAGCCAAGCCCTGAATATGTTTTTGTAACTTTGGACTGATTAAACTCCATGAAAAATTCTAAATTAACTGTCCGAACCAAGACAAGAATTTTTAGAATTGAATCTACTTTTAGGAAATATAACTTTTATGGAATTTCATAAATATTTACTAATTTTAATTAATTTTGTAATAAAATGGATGCAAACAATTTCTGAAGGTTATTGTGATTTAGTGAAATCAAAATTCTGTATCTCCCAAAATACATTGTAAAAAAAAATGAAAAAATTATGGTGCATTACACTGGTTCGTCATCTCTAATGGGTAGCTTTTAGATTTTTATTTTATAACTTGTATGTTAAGAAATTTCTTGCGTCGCGAAACATATTCAGAATATGCATTTTTCTATTTTGGACCAGTTCAAAAAATTCTATTAATTATGATATGCATCTATTGGCTTTGTAAATATGACGAAAACGAAGTAGACTCTGTCTATATTGTTGTAACACATTGTATTTCTCAAAAACACAAATTTTCAAAGAATACAACATTGCATATTAACATGACTTCTTATGAATCTGTTGATTGTTAAAAAACACACACTCAAAGAAATGCTAAGTTGACATATCAAATGTATATAAAACAATTCCAAAAAATAAGAAATAGAAAGCTAACAAATTTTTTGACAACTTTTATTTTTATCGCAAAATGAAATTATAAACAAAAAAATTGTTTTAGCTTGCAGAAAATTGAAGAACTGAAAAAAATGAAAGTTTTTTCTCAAAAAAGGGCAAAAAGTGTAACCCAACTTTTATTATATTTATATTTTATAATTTTTTCAAAAATCATATAATAAATTGTGATCGATAATATTTTTGATGCAGATTAAGTAACTTATTCATCCATAGAGGCATGCTACTTCTTAGTATAAGGGAAATTCGTAAGTGTAATGTAAGAAATTTTGTGACCAATATGTTGAATTTATATTAATATGAACATGTGGGAAATGTGTAAGTGTAATGTAAGAAAATTTGTCAACAATATGTTGAATTTATATAAATATGAACATGTTAGATCTATAAGATGTAAAAGATTTGTACTTAATTAAATAGTAATAAAATTTTAAAAGTATTATAGAGCCTATCACGGGGATATGTGGTATTGTGTGTAAAAAGTTAAAAATAACAAAATTCAATTTGTTATTTTTGTTATATTGTAAATTTTTTTTGTAAGCTTCGTAGGATTACATCTTCAACATGTGCAATATATCACAGCTAAATTGAACCCTTGAATTCACATCAAGGAGTGTCTTAACAGAACACCCAATGAATTTTTAGATAAAATGAAATCATAATGTACGTATCACATTAAAAATATAACTAGTAACTATATGTTAAGATATTTTTTACCATATAAATTAAAATAATAATGATGTATCCATATTTAAATTTAATTAATAAGCACATAAAAACATTAATACTTAACTTCTAACTATAGTTATAAGTTCTAAATATTCTTTGTTACAATATAGTGGGTCAATACTATGGTTCATCAATATCACATTCCAAAAACCATCTCTCATTACCCAATCAAAATATTTTATAAATTTTTTATTTGAATCTAATTTTATAACATTTTTTTAATTAAATTGAAAAACAAAAATATTATAATTACTTTTGAGATATATCTAAACTCTCTATCACATGAAAATATGTAAGATATAAATTATAACTATAAATTAAGATAAATTTTAACATACAAATTAAAATAATAAATTTGAAAATATATTTAAATTTAATTAAAAAGCACATAAAAACTTAATAGTTACAATACAACAATATTTTTATCCATGGATATTCGCCCCAAATTTACCATCAATTTCACATGCCCAAAACCATTTCTCTTTCACAATCAAAATATTTTATAAATATATAGATTTTAAAAATTTATTTTTATTACATTTTAAAGTTAGATAGACACTCTCTAGCCCATTATGGAAGATATATTGTAATTTAATATTATGTTATGTTATATAAACATCAATTTCACATGCCCAAATTTACCATTTCTCTTTCACAATCAAAATATTTTTTAAATATATAGTTTAAAAAAAAATAATTATTACATTTTGTTAGATAGACACTCTCCAACCCATTATGGAAGAGATGTTGTAATGTCATATTATGTTATGTTATATATAAATTTTGACTCACTGAAATTACATAAAAATTTAAATTAAATTAAACAATAAAATAAAAACTAAAATTAATAATTATAATTATTAATTATTAATATTTAAACCAACCTAGATTCATCTTAACATTGGATCTATCAAGCTTCCAGGGGATCAAATATCTTGACGTCAAAATCTTTTGTAACACCTATATTTGAGTTGTTATGTTATTTAATTTGATACATTCAAATTATTAAAGTTAAACTAGCTTAATGTGTTTCTTAAGAAAAATTATGAACAAAATTTTAAGTTTATGTTTATATATAAATAAAGATTAATTATGGAGTGGTTCCATAAACTCATGGTTAAGTGTCCATGTTACTAAAAGTAGTTACTTGGTAGCTACCTTTCCTCTCCGAATAAAAAGAAAACCCTGATGAGGAAAAGGGGTTCTACACAAGGAATAAAGGACATCATGAGAGTTACAAGGTGAGAGCATACAGAGCTCATGGGAAGTAGTGGAACTCTGACGAGCCTGACTGGAAGAGGATACTGGATGAAAGTCTTGAGGTCTCTCTTCAGAGAGAACTGGTAAGGGAATCACACTCTGGTGAGGAGCAGAGGCGCAGAAGAGGATGTAATAACCTCTCTCATGGTAGGGTGGAAACCATCAACACTACATAAGTGAATTAGGTACCACTAATTTGAAAAGGATAAATTAAATGTTCTTGTGTTTGCTAAAGGTATCTTCATTCCTGTAAATAATTCTATGTCGTGTATTTTCTGTGTATGGTAAATTTAGAAAGGAATAGGTCCTGTAATGAATGACTATTGTTAGTGAAATGTCAGTTAAATAGAAATAAGTGAAATCTGTAGAGACTATACCCTTTGATTTATATTAGGGTATTTTTGTCATGAAACTTTAAGAGAATTAAAATCAAGACCTTATTCCAAGGAACTATTTTAGGTGCTATTAAGTTATGAAAGAATAATGGGGTTGTTAGTCCCATCTAGAAAATTAACCCAGACAGGATAGTATGCCATAATTACAATGAATTCACAGACATTGGGTTTGGGGAGTAAACTTTCCCTTTAAAAAGGTGGTCCGAACACCTAGGAATATCAAGTACTGAGAAAACCAAATTCAAGAAGGCATGTTGTCATTGGAAGTAAAAACCAAATAGCATATACATTGTGTTATATTTTATTAAACATCAATACCAAGAAGAAACAAATTCACATAATATAACTGGTAGCAGAAAGAAGAAAATACATAATAATTCTTTCAGAAGGATCAATATATTAGAAAAGAGTAAATATGGAAGCGAAAATGCTAGAGATTAGAACAAACACAAAAATCATTCTTGTGGAGCTATACATATGAAAATTTAAGAGAGGTATCAGAGATAAAAACCCTATAGTGTGAAACCCTATCGATACACAAAACTGGAGAATTATACAGTTTTATACATTAAAGAAGAACTATGTAAACATCATAATTACTATTGTCATTTTCAGTAAGGTTTTCATTCCTAATGAATATACCATGTAGTAGAATCAAACCATTAAACATTAAAACATAGTTCGTTGAATATAGAAAATTTTCCTAGCAATTCCTTCTCTTTTACAGAATATCGAAATAGAGAAATAAGGAATATAAGTAGTTGGCGAAGACAATGTATGAATACATAGGACTAGAGACCAACCCATATTGAATGAACAACCCTGGTATAGTCAGACCTTTAAAAAACATTCATAATTAATACAAAATAAATTATAGCCGCAAGCCGTGGTCGGCTATGCAACAGACAATGTTAAACACCCTCGGAAAAGGCTTTATAATTACATAGCTTCAAAATATAAGAGCTGGAAGGGTTGAATTAAAATCTAGAGATAGTCTTGACAGAGACAACAGAGAATAAAACAAGTACCTAGCATAACAAATGAAGGTGCCATCCTAGTAGGGTAAAGAAAAAAGCTAACCATATAGTAGAGTGGGAGGTTGTATTTTGTACCTGCAACCGTATAGAAAACAACATGCTATTAGTAAACCCCCAAAATTTGAGACAAACATAAGTTCATATGCTAAAATGATATCTTGAGACAAAACTTACCTCATGACAGAATCGGTCATAAGCACTCCACCTGCAATAGAGGAGCAGCTAGCCATTTACATTGAAATGAGTAGACATGTACAAGAAACCTTGACTCTATTATTTAGATCTAAGTAAATTGTGGGGTTACCTAAAAAGTGAGCAGTCAGAAGCATCCCTCTATACATTTTCATGGTCTCTGTAAGGCAAAGATCGCGCAATGAGATAGTGGAGACTCTGCCTTGACACGTCATGCCATTCGAACTGTAACACAAAGAAGAACAACTAAAATCTACAGAGCCGTGCATTATAATTTTCCACGATATATATAGGAACATATTGCAACAAAAAATAATGGTTAGAACATGATGGAGAGTCCAATATTGTGATGGGGAGCTGCATAACAGAAAGGAAAACAGAACTAGGCTCGACAGTTGAGCCGACAGACTACGAGGGAGAAATGAAACTATTAGGGTTTGGAGGTGGGTAGGGTTAGATCCTAACCACCTCTCAACCCTTACCATCCTTCGATAACTACAGATCCAAGGGATAGGAGCGTTCCATCTTTTCACAGTGATATTTCCTCCTGTATGATACAATCAGAGGTGGGAATAACAAGATTGGGATAATAAATATACATATCTTAGTTCACCATGACCAAGGTGTTAAGTTGTGGCTAGATGGCATAACCAATATAACAATAAACCCAAATCGAATCAATAGATATTTCAAATAATAGGAACCTCTATATATACAATCGATATGATTATAATGCTATGTGTGAGATTCAAGAAAAACATGATTTGAATATAATACGAGACCATAACCTAAGGTTGTCAAGAATTTTCATTGAATAGGTGTTAATAACATTTCATGTTGCAATGGTAAATATATGTACCAGTTTATACATTTGGAAGTATGAGGATTTCAACCTTAGCTTTGTAATCATCTAAATAGTTAGAAGGGTAAAGGAATTATGTGCAAAAGTAATGCTATGGAAAAAATAATTTAGTATTTAAATTATAACCATGGTAAAAGTAATTCTTTTAAAATTTTGGTAATATCTTGAGTTTAAGAGTAGACGTTACATGTGGTATCAGAGCAACGTTCACATGCTAGGACCTAGTTGGGTCACCTAAATAACAGATTGATGTGTAAAATGTCCACATAAGTAAGAGGAATAATTTGAGAGATTAAAATGAGGAGATGCTCATTACATCAAACTCCCAAAAATACAGGGGAAGCACCTCGACACACAAACCCAAAAATAAATCCAGAAATGTGGCTGCACTTGAGCGTAGATCAACATCAACAAACCAATAGACTACACCAAGAAAAACAATTGCAGACAAGTAGGTTGATGAGTATTTTCCAACAGTTACAAGAATAGATGGATCGGGTGAGAAGTGATAATGAGAAGCTAATGGAAGAAGAATAAATAATTCTTAAGAGTCTTTCGATCAGAAAAAATCAAGGAACAACTTAGCCCAGCCCCGAAACAAACACCTGAGAAGAGGGAGACTAATAAAAACAAACTAATGATAAGTCAGAAAGTAGCCACACTTAGTGAAGTAATAAAAATAAAAATTATAATGAAGTCGAGTTAGGAAACATCTCAGATCAGGAAGAAAAGAAAAGAAAAAGTATAATTTCAGGATGAATTCCAAAAAATCAAGCTGCCTACATTTGAGGGAGAAGTAGAAGAGGTAGTGGAGCCATTTTTAATTAACATGAATAAGTATTTTCAAGTATATTAATATCATAGGAAGCTAAAATATTGCTTGGTTATATACTACTTATGGGAAAAGGGCACCTTATGGTGGGAGGAAGTAAAAAATGTAAGAGGTATTAAAGACCAAAATGTAAATTGGAATGAATTCTAGTATTATTTTAAGGACAAATATTTAACTAAGTGTTTCTATGATGAAAAGTCTCGAGAGTTTCATGGTTTGAGATTGGGGTAGCTGTAATATCCCAAAATGGGGATGCAGCAATACTTGAACATGATACTGGAATAGTAGCAAGAAATTAACTCAAAAAGTGTGTTAAAAACACCTAGCCATCAAATGTATGTTCCAGCAGCAAAAATATGATGCATTATATCAGCCAAAAGTGGGGAAAAGCAACAATATGCACCCTAGAAACGTTATTCCTAGAGAATTACGTTATAACAGGGAGAAATAACATTGAGATCCCTTAGATTATGCAATATGGGACTCACACCCAGAAAATATTCAGAAAAAGTCTTTTTGGGTTGTTTAAATAGATCTCCCAGTCCTGCTAGGGCTTAAAGACACTGAAATCCCATAACTTAGAGTATGCATAAATTTAAGAAGCATGCACAGTATAATTTAAAGGGGTTTTCAAATAAAATAGGATGTAGACAACATATCCAAAGTTTATTATATCAAAGAGTGAATAAAAATGAAGATCTACCTCCTTTTACACATCGTAAAGATAACCCGGCAAGGGTTTCAGGAGAGCACAAGTACAAAACACTAGATCTCCAGATCTAGATCTAAAATAATGCAGTCTACTAAAGCTATGAATACATAGGGATGAATCATGCAAGAAATTAAGGAATATCCTTCTTACAAACTTTCCAAGGGAAGGGTTGGCCCTTTCCCTAAAAAAGAAGCTCACAAGCAAGGGGTTTAACCCCTTCACTGCAAAACTGCAAGGAATGGCGCAATTCCTGCAAGGGACTGTGCTATAGGAGATGAAAATTACATTGGCCACATGCCAAGATCTGAAATGAGCTCAGAAATGTTCCTCACTGATCTCCCATAGAAAGAAAGGCTTCCTCCTCTGAAATACAAGCTCTGGAAGTGGTATTGTGATCCTTCCATTGCAACATCCTACAACACAAAATTATAGTGCTGCAGAAATAAATTTGTAGCTGAAGGAGGATTCTTGGCCTTAAGCCTAAATGTGGAAAACTAAAGTACAATGGTCCTCCAAGAGATCACTCAAGGGAGGAGAAGGAATCCCTAAGTAGGAATGCCTTGTGCTAAACAACACTGCAATCTCAACTAAACAATTAGAGAAGGCACAAAGTTCATGCAGACCATAAAATCAATAATCATCAAGCTAACCTTAGATGGCTGTCCTCCTCTTCCTTATAAACTATGTGAGCCTCCTCACCTTGGGTCCCACCCATTAGGGTTTCCAACATCACATAACCAATCTCCCTCCAAAACTACGTTGTATCTCCATCAAGACCACTCCTCCATAACCACACTGTTGGATTTGGTCAAAGATGACCTCTTCAACCTACTTCATCCATTTTCACACCCAATTGTCTTCAATCAGCTCTCATATGTTTGTCTAAGCTCATCCTTGTTCAGATTCAACTATTTTCACTGATGATCCACTTGTCTTCATGAATGTTGTTGACTTGGCCAAAATTGACTTTGTCCACATGCAAAAGTCCCTGTTCACACGTGAGGGTGTGAAATCCAACTCTTATGTTGATCCATTTTCACATTATGAGGGATTTTATTCAAAGTTTTATTATGCATGGCCCTCCTTACCCATTTATTCTTCTCCTAAGTGAAATCAGAAAAAATCAATATTCCAATTCATTGCATGCAAATTTTGGAATATTATAGTCCTCCCCTCCCAAATGTTGCTTGTCCTCAAGCAACTGCAAGGATACAACTAAGAAGTATTCCCTCCTCCTACTATAGCATCCACATATGATGATCTCCTCCAAGGAATGAGATGTTGTCTCATCAATGAATCTCCATATTGCCCCTCCCAAGCATGCAAGTTAGCTAAATAGCTATCATCATGAGCAAGTAGAGTACTCAAGAAGAAAATAAGGTGATGTCTAGAGGTCCCTTTGAGGAATGGAATCCGAAATTATGTGGGAAACATCATTCCCATGTGGATCCTCTATCCCCAAGCAATCATCCATACAAAGTGAGTCACCTCCCAACATGGCAACTCCATAAAATTCTCCTCCACCTTTGGCTATGCAAAGTAGGTGGGCTGAAAATCTGATCATGGTAGATAAAGTAGCCTACCCCAAGCTGTCCTTCTCTCCACTCATGATATGTGTAGAGCTTTTTCTGATCTTGGGCTGCAAATGAGTTGCCTTCAAGTGGAAATAAGAAGACTAGATCTCCAAATATATCCACTCCAACGTTGTGAATCAAGCTAGCCCAAACTATGCCGTATGTGAAGGATAGAAAATAATCACCATATGGTATCCAATAAATCTAATGGCCCAAATCATGGAAAAACAATTTTCTTACTGTAGTGTCCATATCATTTCTCATGCTCCCCTTGGAACATGGAATGAAAAAAGTGTGGGAAATTTCTTTCCCCAAGGACACATCCAACCCATGTGTCACTCCCACAATCATGCTCTCAATAAGAATAAGAACAATATCAGCAAATTAAATCATGATAAGAATCAAAATTAGGGAAATAATAAAGGTTTCATGTGGTGCTAGAAAGTACCAACAGTTTCCCAAGTGGTTCCAGCGCAGTTTTCCAAACTGTTGCTTCACAAAATTACATGGCAAGTTGTTTCTTGATACATGGTTCATTATGTATGTTATCATATCTAACAATGAATATTAAATGGTTGCGTACATTAATGGAACATACATAAAATTACAAAACACTTTCCCAAGGCCATATAAGAGATGGTTGTCTCCATCATACAATTTGGCCCTATGTTGACCATGGAGAAAAATGAAAAGCTTCCCCTCTTCTCGAGTAATGCACTGCATGGAAATGGCAAGAGTATGGAAATATTGTGTTGGACAAATAAATGGAAAAACAAAGTTCTCATCATGTACTAGAAGTAAGATGGTACATGAATCTATGAATAAGTCCTCCATAGGGGTTTGGCATACTCCCATGAAGAGGAATGAACCAGGTGCTGCATGAAAATCCTCCTTATTATGCTTGGAAATCCAAGTCAAGAAGAACATATCACAGTAATAGATGTCTCCATCCACTACTTCATCATTCTCACCTCCTCCTTGTTTACCACGTGCATCAAATGTGAAGTGATCCTGGGGACACTCCATCAATAATTCCAAGCTCCAAAGAGACAGCGTTGTTGGCCTATGCAAATAGGCTCCTGTCAATACATAGCTCCATTCTTTGACATGCTTATGGTCAAACACATCTCCCATAATGTTGCTACATACAAGAACTTTCTTCCAATGTGGAAGTAATTCCAGATCATTCAAGGCTAAGGAGTAGCCCCCTTGCACCATGATAGTGCCATCTCCTACTCTCGCAGCATCATGAAAAGTGTGAGAGAAAATATGCCCTTGCTCTCCCAAGAAAAACCAAAGCAACAAAATTTTTTGTTGCCTCCTCATACCTCCATCATACAAAATATGTGGTGAAGACATAATGCTTGGTATGAAGAATGTCATATCATCATAATGCATCCACACTCCTTTCTACCCAATGATGCAAGTATCCTGTCAAGTTCCTTCCACCCACAAACCCTTAGAAAAAGGATATGTCTCATGATGGCCAAACTCTCTCATGAGTAGCCATCGCAACTTTGCCTCTTTCTTTCCCATGTAATAAATTTTCTAGTGGCTTACCAGCCTCTTGCTCTCCACCCACATCCATTCAACCAATTATGGATGTCTCCTACTATTCTTCATATTGATACTCATCCAATGAAGACTACCATCCTCCCATATCAGATTTTTCCTCTTGCATTTCATGGGATGTTGAAATGCAACTCCTTGCAGATCTTCTAGAAAATATCTCTTCTCAATGATCGTATTGAATCCATAAAGATCCAAGTGTGATGAGGGAAAATCATCCTCATACTTTTGAAGAACCTTGCACTCCATGACATGTTAAAGTGCACCTCCAATGAGATCTCTCCATGATATATTCTTCTCATCAATTTCCTTCCAAAACCAATAATGTATTAGATCTGTTGCAAGTATAAGTTTCTCTTTGAGTTGTGAGATGTTGATTGAGAAAGAGTCATCTGGAAAGGAGAAAGTTTTTCTTATCTCAAGATGTCTACCATCTATCATTCTTTCTTGGAAGTCTTCAAACACCAACCTCAAGTGTGGTATGCAATCCAATAATGGCTCATGAGGATGATGGTTCACCTCTCCCTTGAATGACTCAAGGTTGCATAACGTAGTTCAATTCTGTTGCTCAAGATTAGCAGCATGCAATAGTGTATATCTCTCCATAACATTTTCTGAAATGATAAGAGATGGAAACTTAGGCATAGCTTTGTGACATTTGGAGGAATCTTGTATGGCTTCAAGAGTTCCTTCCTCCCATGTGTTGGTTTCCACAACTACTGAAGATGAAGGCTGCTCCTTCATGGTTGTGATAGCGTTGGTACATGTCTCCTCAAGTGGTGGTGAGGGCTTCTCTTTCTCTGATTTTTCTTCATCAAATATCGTTATCACCCTTTCAGTGACATTTTCAAAATTAGACACTCTTGCATGGCTCACATGGCTGAACCACCAAGTGATTAATTCACCTTCAAGGTGCAATGCTACAATTTCTACAGCCTCTCTCTCTACCACTGGATGTACTAGGAAGAATGCTTCTAGATTCATCACCCAAACCTCTGTTGCACATGTCTATGGTCGATCAAAAGTGGACAATAGAAATCTATTACCTCTCATTATCTCATTACTGTAGAGCCTCCTTTCTTCTTCCACCTGAATAAACTGAGGAAGAGATAGAGTCTTTTTGACAGCTCTAGACTGAGATTTGTATTTTGCAAGGTACCTTAGAATTTCAAATTCCAAGTGTCCTTCATGCTTCTTGTATTTTCCTCTTTGAGAATAGGAAGTACATGGCCCTTCCTATTCTTTAAACCCTCTAGGAGTCTCATTGCATCTCTTCTCCTTCATCTTCTTAACCTCCTTGGAGAGGTTCTTCTTGGATTTGAAAAGTGATGAGAGAAAGATCATGTTGAACCTTTAGTTAAACTAAGAGAGGGGGGGGGGGGGGTGAATCAGTTTAACACATTGCTGATCTTTTAGAACTTTTTATTAAAATTATTTACACTTTAATTTCATATCCAATTTAATGTGTGAGGAATCTTAGAATGTAAGCAACAAGTGTTAGTATAATATAGCAGTAGATTTAATATGAGAGCAGCAGGTATTAAGCAGATGATACATATAAGATGAATACATAAATATCATGCACAGAGACACCAGATATAAGTGGAAACCCATAAAGGGAGAAAACCACATATTATTATTGTTGTGATGCAAAGGTAAGCTCCAACTCCCTCTCACCACTGTTTTTCTGCAGGCACCAACCTACAAGAGGCACCAACCTCAATTCTGCAAGCTACAACTTGCAAGGAAGCACCAACTCCCTTCAATTTTCTGTAGGCACCAACCTACAGGAGGCTTCAACCTCAGTCAGCTACAACTGATAGCTATCAAGCTGCAACTTGATAGGGAAGCTCCAACTTCCTCAATTTATCAAACTGAAGGGTTGCTGATTTACCTCAGATGTCAACTCTGTTCTGTAGCTTCTCCTTTTTTCTCTTCTTTTCTTAGTCTTCTCTGTTTTATTCTTCTATATTCTGCATTCTCTATATTTGCTCTCTCTCTTACACCTCTCACTCTTTGAATATCAAGTTGATATTACTTATAGAAATTTCTTGATGACTGTTTGTTTTCCTTTAGGAATTCGAAATGGATGGTCATACCCCTTGGTCTTATGCCTCCTCATTTCTTTATCCAACTCAATTTAAAATCATAAAAATATGTACAAAATTTCATGCTACAGTAGGATTTTGACTTTTCCTTAGGATACTTGCCTTTGCATCACAAACAATAAAAAATTAATTACAACATTTACATTCACATTTTTAATTACATATTTCAATTTCACTCAGCTCCTTTTCTAGATTTTGGCTTTACTGGATTTGTCTTTTCCTGCTGCTGTTAAGAACTTGTTCTGCATATTCTTTGTTTTTTGCGCTTATTCACTTGTCCAACTCATTCCTGTAAATATTCCTGTCAAACCTGTAGTCTCTGTGTATCTCTGTCAGACCCATACTTTCATCCTTCTGTTTATTCACCTGTTCACTGTCTTATTTCTATTCTCGGGCTACCTGTCTACATTCTCTGTTTATATATGAGTTAAACATAATGGTTTGAAACTCACATTACATTTTCAGTTCATCTAACCTCATTCTCTTTTTCATTTTCTCCTGTATTCCATTCCGTGTTCATTGCAGTTATATAATAGCTGATTTTAAATCTGGGCAAACTTGAATTAATGCGGAAACTTCATTTTCCATGGTTATAAAATCATACATATGAATTCATTCATATTTCGATCATTACAATATTCCCAATCTGGGAAATCTCGTCACATTATTTTATTCTATGCTGGCACATTTAAATAAACAAGATTGAGTATTTTTAATGTCTCAATTCAGAGAATTGAGCTATTAATTCAACATTCCCACATGGCTATAACTCGACCATGCATCACATATAAAATCATATCATATACCCTCGATCTTTTAACTACGCGCCTAGATCATATTCAAACTTTGTTATACGTAATATTTTCATATATATTCCATCGGACCTTATAATGGGGCAGCTAGCATTAATAAACCAATTCTTTACATATATTTCCGCCCCGGGCCCACCTATGTAGCCAATCAAACGTATGCACCGTACCTGGCTGATTCCACGTGCCATAAAACGACTGTCATTGCATTGCCCGATCCAACGGATATCGCACGGGCTACATGCACGAAGGATAACGTGCGATGGCACGTCGTACTCGGGTTATCCTCCGCACATCTTGGTTAGACTCCGAGCAAGTTCTGCGAACGATCGCCGTCGGATAGCCCTCTTCCAGATCAACAGCTCGTGACAATTTCGCTCGCCATCTCTAGTATGAAGAATAACGTGTGATGGCACAGTTTAACAAGCGGTTTTGTAATGGGTCCATAAGCCACGTGTCGATTCCTGTATGGAATCGCTCGCAACTCCTCGAATACCGCCTTTCATATAAGAGTGGTGCGATGAATACCACCATCCAGTGCCAAACCGCCATCACTGTTCATATGGGTCACGGTTCCACTTCATTCCATGCAAGGTTCCATCGTATAGTTAAATACACCGTTTTAACGCTAATTTATTCGCATTAAGACTAACTCCAGGCAACATCAAACATGCGCTGGTTCCGTCTTATTTACATAAGGTTCCATCCGAATCTCCATTGTATTATCGCTCCGTTACATAGTTCATACATACACAGGATATGATTCTCCGTTACATAGTTCATACACACCCAGGATATGATTCTCAGACTTTATTTATATATATATATATATATATATATATATATATATATATATATATATATATATATAAATAACGCTCGACTTGGAATTTTATAACTGCTCTGCCTCTGCTGCTTCTAATAACGGTTCTGCCTCTTATTATATTCGCTTTCTCTGCCTCTGTATCTATTTGTCTTATGCTCTCTCTCTTTATTTCATGTTTGTCACTTTGCCTCATTGCCTCATTGCCTTATTTCCATATTGCCTTATTGCCTTATTGCCATTAATGACAATATTTCCAACAATCTCCCCCTTTGGCATTGATGGCAATAACCTCTTTTTTCTTTTAGAAGCCCCCCCTTTTTTTTTTCTCCCCCTTTGACATCAATGGCAAAGGGTTGCTCATTTCCTGATCTACATTTCCTCTCTTTGAGTTATGTTTAGGCCCTCTTCTACTGAATTTGTACCATGCTGCTCCAGACTGATATATAAGACTTGTTGAGAGAACACTTTGAAGATTATCAATCTTGAATATACACTTGGTGTTCTTTTTCCTTAATCCTTTGATCATGAGGACCTGTATTATACTTTCCCTATTGGCTGATCTCCCCCTGGAGTGATATTTTCGTTTTTGTTCTCCCCCTGAACCTGTGCTTTCTCTTTATCTCAGAGAGTAGCATCAACAGATACTACCCCTAGTTTATCTCTTAAATATTCAAATGGTTCTCTTGCAAGTCGTTTGGTAAATATATCTGTTGTCTGTTCTTTTGTTGGTACATACTCTAGTTTTACTGTTTTCTGAGCTACTTGTTCTCAGAGAAAATGATACTTGATTGGAATATGTTTGGTTTTTGAATGAAGCACAGGATTTTTAGATATACTTATCGCACTGGTATTATCACATTTGATTGAGATAGGTTCATTAATGCTTACCTTCATGTCTTGAAGAGTTTTCTTCATCCACATGACTTGTGTACAACATGCTGCTACTGCAATATATTCTGCTTCAGCTGTAGACAGAGAGATGGATGTTTGTTTCTTGCTTAACCATGCCACCAGAATTTATCCTAGATAGAAAGCACCTCCACTTGTACTTTTCTTGTCATCAACACAACTGGCCCAATCTGCATCTGTGTATGTTGTTAAAGTGAGGCTTTTGCCTTTAGGATACCAAAGTCCATACTGTGTTGTTCCTTGTAGATATCTGAGTATTCTTTTTACTGCCAGAAGATGGATTTGTTTAGGTGTTGCCTGATATCTTGCCACTAGTCCTACTGCTAGCATGATGTCTGGTCTTGATGCTGTCAGATACAACAGGATTCCTATCATGGATCTGTAGAGTTTTTGATCTACATCTGCAGTCCCATCATCAGCACACAGCTTGCATCCTGTGATCATGGGGTTTTTCATAGGTTTGCAGTCCTCCATTTTGAATTTTTTCAGCATTTATTTTAAGTATTTTTCTTGAGAGATGAATGTGCCTGTGTTCTTTTGTTGAATTTGCAGTCCCAAGTAGAAACTGATCTCTCCAACCATAGACATTTCAAACTCTGTTTTCATCTCTTCAGCAAACCCTTTTGCTAGTTCGCCTTTGTTTCTTCCAAACATAATGTCATCAGCATACACTACAACAATCAGGAGTTCATTTTCATGGGCTTTTATGTATAGATTGCTGTCTACTCCACCTCTCTTAAAACCATGTTTTTGCAAATATTTATCCAGTCTTGAGTACCAAGCACGAGGAGCCTGTTTTAGTCCATATAGGGCCTTCTTCAGTCTGCATACATAATCTCCTTTGTCTTCCAATGAGAAGCCTTCTGGTTGTTCCATGTACACTTCTTCTTCTAGATCTCCATTAAGAAAAGCAGATTTTACATCCATTTGATATACCTTGAAGTCTTGGTAGCATGCAAATGCCAGGAACATTCTGATAGCCTCCATTATGGCTACAGGGGCAGATGTTTCATCATAATCAAGTCCTTCAATTTGTGAGTATCCTTTGCAGACAAGTTTGGCTTTATTCCTGATTACTTGACCTTCTTCATTCATTTTGTTTTTGAATACCCATTTTGAACCAATGATATTCTTCTCAATTGGTCTAGGAACTAGTTCCCAGGTATTGTTCTTCTCAATTTGGTCCAATTCTTCATTCATTTCTTTTACCCAATACTTGTCCTTGCTAGCTTCTTCAAAATTCTTTGGCTCTATTTGTGATAACATTGCTATGTATACTTCTTCTGTCTGTTCAGTTAGTTGCCTTCTTGTTTTCACTCCTACACTCTTGTCTCCTATGATTTGATCTTCTGGATGGTTCTTTTGAGTATATCTTGAGGGGGTTTTTGAGTTCAGTTCAGCATTTTCTGATGTTTTGCTTGTTTCTTCATCATCTTGGTCCTCTTCTTCATGATTTTCAGGATGGCTGCTGCAATCTATATCTCTTGTCTTGTTTGGAAGTTCTTCATCAAATCTTACATCAATACTTTTTACAATTTTTCGAAGAGTCTTGTTGTAGCATCTGTATCCTTTACTCTTGGATGCATATCCTAAGAGTATTCCTTCATATTCTCTTGCATCAAACTTCCCCAGATTTTCATCATTATTCTTTACGTAGCACTTGTTGCCAAAGACTCTAAAGTGCTTGATTGATGCAGGTTTACCATGCCATAGCTCATAAGGTGTCTTGTCACTGTTAGGTCTTAAATGAGCTTTGTTTAGAATATGTACTGCTCTGTGTACAACTTCTGACCAAAAGGTTTGAGCAATATTATTCTCTTGCATCATGGCTCTGGCAATTTGTTCAACAGATCTGTTTTGTCTCTCTGCTACTCCATTCTGCTGAGGTGTCCCTGCAATAGTAAATTGTTGTTTCATGCCATGTTCATTGCATAGGTCTGCAAAGTCATAATCAGTGAATTCTCCTCCTCTATCTGATCTGATACATTTTAGCTTGTATCCAGTTTGATTTTCTGCTAATGCTTTGAATGTCTTAAACTTTTCTAGTGCTTCTGATTTGTTCTTGAGAAAAGCAACCCATGTCATTCTGGAGAAATCATCTATTATCAGCATGAAGTAGGATTCTCCACTTGGTTTTTTAGTTCTTGCAGGTCCACACAGATCCATGTGCACAAGAGGGAGTGGTCTTCTTGTTGATAGCTCATCTTTAGATTTAAAGGATGTGCGAGTCTGTTTCCCAAATTGACAAGATTTGCATATGGTATTTGAAGGCCTTTTTATTTCTGGCATATCTCTGACAGCTTTCTTCTTGCTCAGTCTGATGATATGGTCGAAGCTGAGATGTCCCAATCTCCTATGCCATAACCATGACTCCTCATGTTTTCTTATATGGCAGGCTTCATCCTCCTCTTTTACTATGTAAACATTACTCTCTATTCGAACACCTTTGAGCACAGTCTTTCCTGTTCTGCTTGATCTGACTTCACAATCTTGTTCTCTAAAGAGAACTTCACAGCCTTTGTCACACATCTGACTGACACTCAATAAATTTTCTTTCAGCCCATCTACAAATAGTACATCTTGGGCCTTTCCTCTTCCATTATCTATGCTGACTGAGCCTTTTCCCTTGATCTTATGTGATTTATCATTGCCAAAAGTAACATTGCCAGATTTCTTTTAATAAAGAGTTATAAACTTGCTTTTGTCTCCTGTCATATGTTTTGAGTAGCCACTGTCCAGGTACCACTGACTTTTCAGGTCTTGAGCAGTTAGGGCTAGGTCACATTTATTCTCCTTCTTTATCCACTGGAAGCACCCTTTTGTTTGGTATCTTTTGTGGGATGATGGACTACATTTTCTTAGAGGACATTTAGAAGGTATATGTCCAACTTGATTGCATACACAACATTTGATCATAATTTTTGCAGAGTTATGAGTATGAACAAAATTTCTTTGAATCATAAACCTCCTTGAGGTGTTGAACATCAATGTTTGTCCATACTTTCTACACTCAATGATTTTATGACCAAATTCCTTACAATAAAAGCAGTAACCATAGAAGCTATTTGCATACCTGATGTAAGGTTGTCTCTTCCATTTGTTTGCTTGAGGCAGTCTCTTCAATGTTTGCATCTTTTGCTGGTTTGAATTACTCCTTCTTGCATGACAATATGCAGCAATGTGTCCCAACTTGTGGTAGACATAACATGTGGCATTCTTCATTGGAGGGAAGAATCTTCTTTGATGGTTTCCAAATTTTACATATTCAGGGGTCTTATTATTTATTACATTCTTTGCTACTAGTGGTTTCTTCTGTTCTTTGTCTTCCTTATTGTTGATTTCTTCTTTTGTAGGAATTGTTTGAGCTACTTCATCATTCTTCTTTGCTTTTACAAAAATAATATTTTTGTTTTCCTTTTCTTTTCCTTTACTCGATTCTCCTTCATAGCCTATTCCTGTTTTTATCATTGGGGATCTTTGAGCAACTAGAATTTCATTCAGTTTACTAGAGCTTGTTTGAGAAGAGTTTATAAGCACTGTCCTTTGAGCATTTTCTAGTTTCTTCCTGAGACATACTACTTATTCTTCCAGTTTCTCTTGTTCTCGGGTTTTATCCTTGATTTGCTGAAGTAACATGTCTTCTATCTTCTTGGCTTCTTCAAGCTCTACCTTTAGCTACATGAGGACTTTTGAGTTTTTTTCTTCTCTTACATACTTAAGAAGAATGTCCTTTTGTTTTCTACACTTCTGTTTGAGTCTGTCAATCTCTTCCAGAGCACTTCTTAGCTCCCCCTCAAGGTCGACTTCCCCTTCTTCTTCTTCATCTTCTAGAAGGAGTCCTTCAAGATCTTCTATGGCCATCAATAAGAATTCGGAGGTTCCTTCTTCACTTGAGGGTTCATCTGAATCTTCAGATGTACTGATGTCTTGTTGAGCATAGAAGGATTTTCTGTTGAACTTCTTTCCTTTCTGCCAGTTCTTTGATTTATTTTTCTCTGACTCTTGAGCCTGATTCCTTATTTTCTTGTGAGGACACTTAGCAGCATAGTGTCCCACTCTTCCATAGTTAAAGCATTTGAAGGGAGTTTACCTTTGTATTTACCTGAGCCTCTGTCCAATTTCTTGACAAACTTTGCCTCTTCTTCATCTGAGCAAGAGCATATGTCTCCCTCTTCTTCTTTCTTCTTTTCTATTTTAAAGGCTGCTTCCCTCATACATGGCTTCTTCTGTGGGAGCCTCATTTCATAAGCTATTAGATTTACAAGTAGCTGGTTCATGGTCAAGGTCTCCCAATCATTTGTTTCTTCTATTGCAGACACCTTTGGATTAAACCTGGATGGAAGAGATCTTAGAATCTTTTGCACAATTATACTTTCTGACCTTTTTTATCCAAGAGCTTTCATATTGTTAATAATTTCTGCAGCTTTTAGGAAGAAACTGGCAATTTCTTCATCATCATTCATTTTTAATTTTTCAAACTGGGCTCTATAGACTTGAAGTTTGGCAGTCTTTACTTTCTGGTCTCCCTCACGTATGTTTTCAAGAGTATCCCATATTTTTTTGGCAGTTTCTTTGTGCATTACTTTAATAAAGTCTGCTTCACACAATCCATTCAGGATGGCATTCATGGCTTTTGCATTAGCCACAAAATCTTGTTTTGTTTCTTTTTCTGTGTCAGTTGCCTTTGGGGCATATCCTAATTCCACAGCAGCCCAAACTTCTATTCCTAGAGACATTATGTATGTCTTCATTCTGATTTTCCAGAAAGCATAATTTTCACCAGTGAAGAAAGGGGCTTTATTGGTTGAGCATCCTTCTTTACTAGCCATCTTGGGAACCTAGGATCTCCTTTTAGTTGTTAGACTTGAACAAAGGAACCTGCTCTAATACCAATTGTTGAACCTTTAGTTAAACTGAGGGGGGGGGGGGTTGAATCAGTTTAACACATTCCTGATATTTTATAACTTTTTATTAAACTTATTTACACTTTCATTTCATATCCAATTTAATGTGTCAGGAATCTTAGAATGTAAGCAACAAGTGTTAGTATAATATAGCAGTAGACTTAATATGAGAGCAGCAGGTATTAAGCAGATGATACATATCATATCAATACATAAATATCATGCACAGAGACACCAGATATAAGTGGAAACCCATAAAGGGAGAAAACCACATCTTATTATTGTTGTGATGCAAAGGCAAGATCAAACTCCCTCTCACCACTATTTTTCTGCAGGCACCAACCTACAGGAGGCTCCAACCTGAATTCTGCAAACTACAACTTGCAAGGAAGCACCAACTCCCTTCAATTTTCTATAGGCACCAACCTACAAGAGGCTTCAACCTCAGTCAGCTACAATTGACAGCTATCAAGCTGCAACTTGATAGGGAAGCTCCAACTTCCTCAATTTATCAAACTGAAGGGTTGCTGATTTACCTCAGATGTCATCTCTGTTCTGTAGCTTCTCCTTTTTTCTCTTCTTTTCTTAGTCTTCTCTGTTTTATTCTTCTATATTATGCATTCTCTATATTTTCTCTCTCTCACACCTCTCACTCTTTTCATATCAAGTTGATATTACTTATAGAAATTTCTTGATGACTGTTTGTTTTCCTCTAGGAATTCGAAATGGATGGTCATACCCCTTGGTCTTCTGCCTCCTCATTTCTTTATCCAACTCAATTTAAAATCATAAAAATATGTACAAAATTTCATGCTACAGTGGGATTTTGACTTTTCCTTAGGATACTTGCCTTTGCATCACAAACAATAAAAAATTAATTACAACATTTACATTCACATTTTTAATTACATATTTCAATTTTACTCAGCTCCTTTTCTGGATTTTTTTTTTACTGGATTTGTCTTTTCCTGCTGCTGTTAAGAACTTTTTCTACATATTCTTTGTTTTCTGTGCTTATTCACTTGTCCAACTCATTCCTGTACATATTCCTGTCAAACCTGTAGTCTATGTGTATCTCTGTCAGACCCATACTTTTATCCTTGTGTTTATTCACCTGTTCACTGTCTTATTTATGTTCTCGGGCTACTTGTCCACATTCTCTATTTATATATGAGTTAAACATAATGGTTTGAAACTCACATTACATTTTCAGTTCATCTAACCTCATTCCCTTTTTCATTTTCTCCTGTATTCCATTCCCTGTTCATTGCAGTTATATAATAGCTGATTTTAAATCTGGGCAAACTTGAATTAATGCGGAAACTTCATTTTCCATGGTTATAAAATCTTACATATGAATTCATTCATATTTCGATCATTACAATATTCGCAATCCAGGCAATCTCGTCACATTATTTTATTCTATGCTGGCACATTTAAATAAACAAGATTGAGTATTTTTAATGTCTCAATTCATAGAATTGAGATATTAATTCAACATTCCGCCATGGCTATAACCCGATCGTCCATCGCATATAAAATCATATCATATACCCTCGATCTTTTAGCTACGCGCCTGGATCATATTCAAACTTTATTATACGTAATATTTTCATATATATTCGATCAGACCTTATAATGCATCAACTAGCATTAATAAACCAATTCTTTACATATATTTCCACCCCGGGCCCACCTATGTAGCCAATCAAATGTATGCACCATACCTGGCTGATTCCACGCGCCATCCAACGACTTTCATTGCATTTCCAGATCCAACGGATATCACACGGGCTACATGCACGAAGGATAATGCGCGATGGCGTGTCGTACTTGGGTTATCCTCCGCACATCTTGGTTAGACTCCGAGCAAGTTCTACGAACGATTGCCATCGGATAGCCCTCTTCCAGATCAAAAGCTGGTGAAAATTTCACTCGGCGTCTCTGGTATGAAGAATAGCTTGCGATGGCACAATTTAACAAGTGATTTTTTAATGGCTCCATAAGCCACGTGTCGATTCCTGTATGGAATCACTCGCAACTCCTTGAATACCGCCTTCCGTATAAGAGTGGTGCAATGAATACCACCATCCCGTGCCAAACCACCATCACTGTTCATATGGGTCACGTTTCCGCTTCATTCCACGCAAGGTTCCATCGTACAGTTAAATACACCATTTTAATGCTAATTCCTTCCCATTAACACTAACTCTAGGCAACATCAAACATGCGCTGGTTCCGTCTTATTTACACAAGGTTCTGTCCGAATCTCCATTGTATTATCGCTCCGTTACATAGTTCATACATACACAGGATATGATTCTCCGTTACATAGTTCATACACACACAGGATATGATTCTCAGACTTTATTTATATATATATAAACAACGCCCGGCTTGGAATTTTATAACTGCACTGCCTCTACTGCTTTTGATAACGGTTCTGCCTCTTATTATATTCTCTTTCTCTGCCTCTCTAGCTATTTGTCTTATGCTCTCTCTCTTTATTTCATTTTTGTTACTTTGCCTCATTGCCTCATTTCCTTATTGCCATATTGCCTTATGCCTTATTGCCATTAATGACAATATTTCCAACAAATCATTCTTTCCATAATCTTGATATTTGGTCTTCTTCTTTGTCTTCTTATTCTTCTGATAGCATAATGGCTGGAATTCACAGGAAAGCACAGGCTGTGCCAAAGTAGTTGCTATGATACCACTGTAATATCCCAAAATGGGGATGCAACAATACTTTAACAAAATAATGGAATAGCAGTAAGAAATTAACTCATAAAATGTGTTAAAAACACCTATCCATCAAATTTATGTTGCATCAACAAAAATATGATCCATTATATCAGCCAAAAGTGAGGATAAACAACAATATGCACACTAAAAACGTCATTCCCAGAGAATTGCATTATAGCAGGGAGAAATAATGTTGGGATCCCTTAGATTATGTAATATGGGACTCACACTCAGAAAATATTTAGAAAAAAAATCTCTTTTGGTTGTTTAAACAGATCTCTCGGTCCTGCTGGGGCTTAAAAACACTGAAATCCCATAACTTAGAGTATGCAGAAATTTTTGAAGCATGCATAATGTAATTTAAAGGGGTTTTTTGATAAAATAGGATGTAGACAACAGATCAGAAGTTTATTATATCAAATCATGGAGAAAAATGGAGATCTAGCTCCTTTTACACGTCATAAAGATAACCCGACAAGGGTTTCATGAGAACAAAAGTACAAAACACCAGATCTGCAGATATGGATCTAAAATAATGTAGTATACTGAAGCTTTGCATACATATGGTTGAATCATGCAAGAAATGAAGGAATATCCTTCTTAAAAACATTCTGGGAGAAGGGTTGGCCCTTTCCCTAAGAAAGAAGCTCAAAAGAAAGGGGTTTAACCCCTTCATTACAACACCAGAAGGAATGATGTAGTTCCTGCAAGGGACTACACTGTAGGAGATGAAAAGTACATTGGCCACATTATAAGATCTAAAATGAGTTTAGAAATCTTCCTCACTAATCTCCTAGAGAAGGAAAGGCTTCCTCCTTTGAAATACAAGCTCCAGAAGTGGTGTTGTGATCCTTCCACTGCAACACCTTGCAACACAATGTTATACCACTGCAGAAATAATGCTGTAGCTGAAGGAGGATGCTTGGCCTCAAGCCTGAATGTGGAAAATTGTAGTACAATGATCCTCTAAGCGATCACTCAAGGAAGGAGAAGGAATCTCTAAGGAGGAATGCCTTGTGCTAAATAGCACTGCAATCTCAACTAAACAGTTGGAGAAGGCACAAAATTCATGCAGACCATAAAATCAATAATCATCAAGCTAACCTCAAATGGCTGCCCTCCTCTTCCTTATAAACTATGTGATCCTCCTCACCTTGGGTCCCACCCATTAGGGTTTCCAACATCACATAACCAATCTCCCTCCAAAATTGTATTGTATATCCATCAAGGCCACTCCTCCATAACCATGCTATTTGATTTGGTCAAAGTTGACCTCTTAAACATACTTCATCCATTTTCACACCCAAGTGTCTTCAATCAACTCTCATATGTTTGTCTAAGTTGATCCTTTTTCACATTGAGCTATTTACATTGACGATCCACTCCTCTTCATGAATGTTGTTAACTTGGTCAAACTTGACTTTATCCACATGAAAAAGTCCTTGTTCACACATGAGGGTGTGAAATCCAACTCTTATGTTGATCCCTTTTCACATTATGAGGGATTTTATTCAGATTTTTATTATGCATGGGCCTCGTTACCCATTTATTCTTCTCCTAAGTGAAATCATCAAAAATAAATATTCCAATTTTCTACATGCAAATTTTGGAATATTACAATAGCTAGCAATGGATGAGTTCATTACGAAATTCACCTCCCTATTAATGTATCTACCGTACCTAAAAGATGAAAAAGCTAAATTACAATGATTCTTCAAATCTTATCTGCCCATATGAAGGAAAGAATCGAGTTTGTAAATCCAAAAACCATGGACAAAAATGATCCGGAAGGCACGTATGTGGTACCAACAATCCAAGGCGAAAGGAGAAAATGGTAGGAATTGGCCGCCCAAAAAGGCACAGAAAAATAACTCTACTTTTAGAAGCAATAGATGTGGTTGTTATAAAAATATTGCGAGAAACATAGTTAATAGACAACATCGAAGGAATCAAAAAAAGACCATATGCTCGGTTGAAGAGCGCCCCATGGAAGCTTCTAGTAGGCCAGACCATAGACAAAACAGAAACCATCGTTACAATGTTGGGTATGCACTGAAGCTCACTACTTCAAGAATTTCGTCACTGTGGAAATAATTATATTGTTGTTAATTTGCAAGAGGCATCTACAGTAGGGGACGTGGCCTGAAACATACCAATAATTAACACAACACTTGAGGATTGGCAGGAAGATTATCAACCAACCATGATTGAGCTATAGGATAAGTTGTACTCTCAAAATGTTTTAATTTTGGTTGATCCTGGTGCCAGTTTAAGTTATGTAAATCCTAGAATAGTAGAAAAGTGTGATTTGCAAAGTCAAAAGTGTAAAAACCTTTAGTTGGTACAATTGGTCACAGGGGCCAAAAGAAGGGTTATTGCTAAAGTTTCCAACTTCCCCCTAGAATTTGGAAACTAACACACATATGTTGAGTTGAACATCCTTCCTTTAGGCTCCTATGACATTTTTCTATGAATGGATTTGCTGGAAGTTCATTGGTCACTAGTAGACATCAAGGATAATATTATTTATTATAAATAAAAATATACAACACGTCAGGAATTGCAAGGAATTAAGAAACCAATTTAGCTGTGACCTATTACTAAATCTCATAAATGCATCCAAAAATGTTTTCATATTTATGTCATTCAAGTGGGGTTTGTTAATTCTATACATAAAACCCCTATGATGGAAAACATACCAGTAGTACAAGATTTTATTGATGTATTTCCAGAAATTATATTGGGCTTACCTCTAAGGGAAATCAATTTCACTATCTAATTAATACCAGGCGTTTCACCTATTTCACGTGAACCATATCGAATGAGTTTACTTGACTTGACCGAGATGAAAAATGAAATTGCAGGAATTGCTAGAGAAGGGATATATTTGTCCTAGTGTGTCTCCCTGGGGGGCACCAGTATTGTTTGTGAAGAAAAATGATGGTACTATGAGAATGTGTATGGATTATATGAAGCTTAACAAATTAAGTGTTAATAAGAAGTACTCAGTGCCACGGATAGATGATCTATTTGACTAGGTTAAAGGTAAAAATGTCTTTTAAAAAATAATCTAAGATCTCGGTACCATCAAATATGGATAAAGGATGAAGACATATATAAGACAACTTTCTGTACCCAATATGGGTACTACTAGTTTGTGGTTCTACCCTTTGGTTTAACCAACGCACCAACAACATTCATGAGTTTAACGCATGGCATATTTCATTCATTTTTAGATAAGTTTGTTTTAATATTTATCGATGACATACTTATCTACTTGAAAACTATGCAGGAACATAACATTTAGAAATATTGTTAAAAATGTTGAGAGAACATTAGCTTTATACCAAGTTCAGTAATTGTGATTTTTATAAAGAGCAGATTCAATATTTAGGCCATGTTATTTCTGTTGAAGTTATAGGGGTACATCCTAAAAAGATAAGAACCATCATGGAGTGGAGAGTGCCTAAGAATTTCGTAGACATACTATCTTTCATGGGTTTTGATGGTTATTATCGATGATTTATTGAGGGGTTATCTAAAGTCGCTTTTCTGGTAACTTCATTACAACAAAAAGGATGAGTGTTTAATTGGACCAATGAGTGCAAAACCAGTTTTGAGCGGTTAAAATAATTGTTGATTGCAACACTTGTGTTAAAGATCGCCGATCCAAACAAAGAATTTTAAGTCTTCACTAATGCATCCAAAGAAGGAGTGGCATTTATATTGACACAAGACCATAAGGTAGACGCTTACGAATCAAGAAAGTTGAAATATCATGAAAAATGGTATTCTACATATGATCTAGAATTGACTGTTGTAGTGCATGCATTGAAGGTATGGAGACACTACTTATTAAGAAAAATATTTGTGTTAATAACTCATCACAGTAGGTTGACCAACTATTTTAAACAAAATGATTTGAATTCCCGTCAAGTTAGGTGGAATGCATTTTTTAAGTGAATTTGATTTTTAAATATAGCATGTTAAGGGAAAAAAAAATTGTGTCGCTAATGCTTTAAGTAGAATATTACGGTACGTGTATGAACTCTATTTTAACTTGGAAGAATTTAAGTTCAAAGAACAAGTGAAGGAGGTTTTGGAGCAAGATCCAGAATATCGATTCCTATGGAAATAAGCCCAGCAAGCATAAGATAAAGGAAAGAAAACAAAGTGCAAGATCAATAGTGAATGATTACTAACATTTCGAGGGAAAATCTATATTCCTAATCGAATGAGATTGAAGGAACTGATTCTAAATGAATATCAATGAAGTTCCTATTCATGACACCCTGGTTATCAGCAAATGTTAACAACAGTCAAGAAATACTAATTTTGGCTAGGAATGCGTAAAGATATTGTTGAGTATTTGAATAAATGTTTGGAATGTCAGCAAGTCAAGGTGGAGCATCAACACTTAGCAGGGTTATTGCAACTAATTCCTGTACCGGAATGGATGTGGGAATTTATATCATTAGACTTCATCACAAGCCTACCAAGAACAAAGCAACATAATGATTCAATAATGATGGTGGCCGATTGGTTGAGCAAAGCAGGTCACTTTATTCTAGTACAATCAAATTATAAAACTGTATAAATTGTTGATATTTTATCACAGAAGTGTTTCTATTACATGGCATACCCAAGACAATCATCTCCAACATAGATTTGAAGCTCACCTTCACATTTTGGAAGGCTTTATTCACTAGATTAGACACCATAATCCAATTCAGTACCAAATACCATCCACAGAAAGATGGTCAAATGGAAAGAGTGAATCAAATTTTGGAGGATATGTTACAAATGTATGTAATGAAACAACCTACAAAGTGGGAATATTACTTGCATCTCGTGGAATTTTCTTATAATAACGGATACAAAGAATCCCTCGAGATGATTCTTTTCGAAGCATTATAAGGCAGGAAATGTCAGACACCCATTAATTGGATTAGTCAAGAGACAAAGTTAATTCTTGAGCCAGAAATGTTGGCCGAGATTGAACAAGAAGTGAAAAAATCTGACAAAATATGAAAGTTGCACAAGATTGACAAAAAGTGTATGCAGATCGGAATATAACCTACTGGGAGATTGAAGTGGGTAATCATTTTTATGTTATAATAAAAACGAAGAAGAGCACCCTTAGGTATACCACCTACACCAAGTTGGCCCCTCGGTTTTGTGGACCTTTCCAAATATTGGAAAGAGTCGGGCCAGTGGCCTATCGGTAGCTTTACCAGGACACATTTGGGTACACATTGTGTTTCATGTGTCTCTCTTTAAAATATATGTGCATGATCCAAAGAAACAAATATAGTGGAAAAACATTTAGGTGGGAATGAATTTGAAAACTAAAAATCATCTGAAGATAATAATTACTTTAACTAATTTAGAAAAAATGTGTTGGATGCATGTCGAACTAAACAATGAGTTTCTGGTAAAACCTCACCGCATTCTCCAGAAGAGAGAAATAACGCTCCGGAGTGAGCTATTACCCAAGTTAAAATGTAGTGGAAGCACTTTAACCCAGAGGAGGTTGCTTGGGAAGATGACAGATTTATACGTGAGTCCTATCCAAAACTATTCACTGCAATGGAGTAAAATACTGATGAAATTTTTCATTTCAAGAGGGGGATGATGTAAGACCTAGATTTGAGTTGTTATACTATTTAATTTGATACATTTTAATTATTAAAGTTAAACTGGCTTAGTCTATTTATTAAGAAAAAATATGAAAAAAAATTTATGTTTATTTTGTATATATAAATAAAGATTAATTATGGATTGGTTCCATAAAATGATGGTTAAGTGTCCAAGTAACCAGAGTGCTTAGATTAAAAGTAGTTACTAGGTAGTTAACTTTCCTCTGGGAAAAAAAGAAACCCTTGATGAGGAAAAGGGGTTCTACACAAGGAAGAAAGGACAACATGAGCACTGGAAGGTGAGAGTATCCAGAGATGGTGGGAACCAGTGGAACTCTAACGAGTCTGACTGGAAGAGGATATTGGGTGAAAGATTTCAAGTCTCTCTCCATAGAGAATTTTTAAGGGAATGCACTCTGGTGAGGAGCACAGGGGGAGCAGAGGACATAATAGCCTCTCTCATGGTTGTGTGGAAACTATCAACACTTCATAAGTGAAGTAGGTACTACTAATTTGAAAAGGATAAATTTAATGTTCCTGTGTTTGCTAGATGTATCTTGATTCCTGTAAATAGTTCTATGTGGAATAATTTTTGTATGTGGTAGATTTAGAAAGGAATAATTTATGTAACGAATGACTGTTATTAGTGAAATATCAGTTAAATATAAATAACTGAAATATATAGAGACTATACCCGTTGATTTAGGTTAGGGTATTTCTGTTAGGCAAATTTACATGAATTAAAATCAAGACCTTATTTCAAGGAAATGGTTTAATTTATTTTAAGTTATGAAAGAAGAATGGGGTAGTTAGTCCCATGTAGATAATTAAACCCAGACAGGACAGTCTGCCATCATTACAATGAATTTACATAGACACTCAGTTTGGGGAGGAAACCCACCCTTTAAAGAGGTGGTTTGGACACCTATGAATGTAAAATCCTAATAAAACCAGAGTCAAAAAGACATGATGCTCTTACAATTAAACAATAAAGCAAACAGTAAAGAAAATGTGTTATATTTTATTAAACAAAAATACCAAGAAGAAAAAAATTCATAGAATATAACATGTAGCAGAAAGAAGAAAATACATAATAATTCTTTCAGAAGGAATAATATATCATAAAAAAGTAAATCTAGAAGTGGAAATGCTAAATATTACAACAAACACAAAAATCATTACTCTATCTATACAAATGAAAAACTAAGAGAGAAATCAGAGATAAAAACCCTACAGGCTAAAACCATGTCGATATACAAATCTATAGAATTATAGAGTTCTATACTTTAAAGAAGAACTATGCAAACATCATAATTACTATTGTCATTTTTAGCAAGATTTTCATTCTTAATGAACATCCCATGCAGTAGAATCAAACCATTAAACATTAAACCATAGTTTGTGGAATATAGAAAATTTTCCCATAAATTCTTTCTCTTTTACATAATATCAAAATAGACAAATAAGACAGATAAGTGGTTGGCCAAGACAGAGTATGAATGCATAGGATGTAGGACCAACCCGTATTGAACGAACAACCCAGTTATAGTTAGAACTTTAAATAAAATTCGTATTTAATATAAAATTAATTATAGTTCTGCATGTTGTACTAGGCTAGGCAACATATAATCTTAAAATCCCTCTGAAAGGGCTTTATAATCACATAGCTTCAAAATATAAGACTTGGAATGGTTCAAGTAAATGCTAGAGCTAGTATCGACAGAGACAACCGAGAATAAAATAGGTACTTGACATAACAGATGAAGGTGCCATCTTAGTAGGGTAAAGAATAGAGATGACCATATAGTAGAGTGGGAGGTTGTGTTTTGTACCTACAACCATATATACAACAACATGCTGATATTAAACCCCTAATATTTAAGAAAAACATAAGTTGAGATGCGCAAATGGTAACCTTAGACAGAACTTACCTCATCACAGAATTAGCCATAAGAACTCCACCTGCAAAAGAGGATAAGATATCTATTTTAGTTGAAATGGGTAGACATACAAAAGAACCCTTGAATCTATTATTTAAGACTGAGTAAATTGTGGCGTTACCTAAAAAGTGAGCAGTCGGAAGCATCCTTCCAGGTTTTTTCGCAATCTCTGTAAGGCACATATTACACAATGAGACAATGGAGACTCTTCCTCGACAAGGTTCAAGCCATCCCTACTATAACATAAAGAAGAACAACACAAATCTATAGAGCAGTGCATTACAAGTTTCCATGATCAAGACGGGAACATATTGCAACACAAATGAATGGTGAGAATGATATCGAGAGTCCAACACCATGACGGAGAGCTGCATAATGGAAAGTCGAATAAAGCAAGGCCCGAGAGGTGAGCCGGAGGACCGCGATGGAGAAATGATACTGTTAGGGTTTGGAGGGAGGGGTAGGGTTACACCCTAACCACTTGTGAGCCATTACCATTCGTCGACTACCGAAGATCCAAGGGACAAGAGCGTTCCATCGGTTGAGAGTCAGATTCCATGGTGTATGATACAATCGAAGGCAGGAATAACAAGATTGGGATAATAAATATGCGTACCTTAGCTCATCGTCATTGAGGTGTTAAGTTGCGCCCAGATGGCGTAACCAGTATAACAATAAACCCAAACCAAATTAACATTTATGTCAAATAATAGGAACCTTTATATACAATCCGTATGATTATAATGTTGCGTGTCAGATTCAAGAAAAACATTATTTGAATATAATGCCAAATCATAACCTAAGTCGTCAAGAATGTTCGTTGAATAGGTGTTAATAACATTTCATGCTGCAATTGTAAATATATGTACCAGTTTATACATTCGGAAGTATGAGGATTTTAACCTGAGTTTTGTAATAATGTAAATAGTTAGAAGGGTAAAGGAATTACGTGCAAAAATAATGCTATGGAAAACATAATTTAGTATTCAAATTATAATCATGGTAAAATTACAGTTTTTTTTTTTTTTGGGAATATTCTGAGTTTAAGAGTAGATGTTTCATCCTTCTTCAAGTTTTTCACTCAAACAAGAGGTTTACACATAAAGAGATTTGATCCCTCTATGATAGATCAAGAGTTAAAATGGATCTAGGCTGGTGGAATACTATCAAGGTTAAATCAACCTTCTTAAAAATGACACAGAGAAAACAAGGCCAAAAGGCCAAAATAAAAAAAGGCAGAGAGACAACAAAAGCCAAAATCATTTCAAAGATCAACACAACAACATTGTTAAAAATGAAAAAAAAAGGACAATAAATTTAAAATCATTCATAATAAAAAGACATTCAAAATACCTTACTCTCTTTTGTTTTGAGTTAAAATTCTAATTTAATTATTTTGTTAATTAATGAAAATCATAACTATACCAAATTAAATTTGTTTATCAATAATGGAATATATTTTGATTTTTTGGAATTTTATTTTACATTTTAAAGATAGTAAACTAATTAAAGCTCAAATTTTATATAGCTATGTGCCAAACATACATGTGGTTAAATGTTTTTGTCTCAAAATCCTTTTCTCTTAGTTATGGTGATGGGTATTTCTATTATTGAATTTCAATATATTAATTTCTCTCTTAATTATAAATCTCAATTTTATCATTTAAAATGAAATATATTGGTGTATGTTGGTGTATTTTGGTCATCTATTTAAATTAATAGGTAGAGTTTTCAATAATAATTAGCTCACATTTCCAAATCCATATTTAAATTTTCACATTTACTTAATATTATTATAAATTTATTAATTATGATTATTGATCAAAGTTAATAAAAAATAGAATCAAAACATACATATACACCATTTAAATTTGTGAAACTTAGTTTATAACTTGGGTTATGAAACATTCTTTGTCCCTATTCTTAATTTTTGTTCTCTATTTCTTGTGTTGTGACACATGATCCCTGCAATAGTAACATAACACAATATGAAAATTGCATGTCTATTAAATCCATTTTTTTTCTTGTATGGTTAATAATAAGTTATTGTATTGATTTTAGTTAATGTCATTTTTAAATTACGGAATTTATATTAATATTCAATTATATAATTAATAATATCAATATTATTGATGTTAATAATATCAATATTATTGATATTAATAAAATCAATAATAATATATTAAGAAAAATATTAATAATAATATAAAAACATAATATTAATAGATTAATGTTACTAGTTTTTAATAATATTAATAATAACATGAAAAAAATAAAATTAACATGGGTTTAATATAAATTGATTCCCCATATTTTCACTTTTATATTTTAAGCATCTAAAAATGGTGTCATAACTAAAATCACCATACTCGTAAAAAAATCAACTTCTCCATATTGTGAACAAATCCACTTCTCCATCCTGTGACCACGTGTCTCTATACTTTATGTTGATACTTTATTAGTTCCTCTATGCAAATGATTTGTTCGAATACTTCATGTTAATACTTTATTAGTTATCCTATTATATATGAGGGTTGTGCTGGCCACATGGTGCCTTTTGGTTTGTATTGTTTAAATAGGTATAATTTTGAGTCGGATCGTGTTTGAATGATAATTTGTCGTGCCCTCCAACGCGTCTTCTTTTCAATTCTAATAGTGTCAATTTCAACTTTTATATATGTTTTCTAGGAAGATGCCATTGTAAGTGACAAGTCACACTCGAGGGCCAATTTCTCCCCCAAGATCTTTGACTATCATCATGAGCGCATGACTAAGATATTTGTTTTTGGAGTTGCGAATATGAGCCGTCAACATATCTAATTGCCCTTGATTTCAGATTTTAAATATTTGGAAAAATTCTACTGACCCTTGATTTCAAATTTAGAGTATTTGGAAATCTGATAGGATTGAGGTTATTTATTTGACCTTTCTCATTTGCATTAGATTTTTGAAATATTCCAAGATTTTAAAAAATTCCAAAATTAGACCATTCGTCAAAAATGGTCGGCCTATAAACTCGCTCTCGGAGATTTGCGAGCGTATGTTTGACCTAGCCAGAACGTCACATATTTCCGAATAAAGATGGAAACTGTCCACTATGCTTCTGTTATCCAATCAGCCGGACAGAACGTCACATATTTCCGAATAAAGATGGAAACTGTCCACTATTATGCTTATATTTTTCTGCTGAATATTTATAAAATCAGCAATCGACATAAACTCAGGATTCTGAAAAAAGTGTGTTTAGTGAGTATACAGTTTAATATTTATCAAAATCGAGTTTCAATTTGAATTTGAATTTAAATTTGAATTTGAATTTGAATTTAACTAGATTTGGAAAAAATTTGACCATCTTAAATTCAATAAAAAAAAAAATTGGAAAGTATGCATCATACATACACTTGTGTTTTCAAAATTATTATATTCAAATAGGTAAGAAAAACAATTAAATCTTTTCTCACAAGAATAGTCATGTTTACTTATTTCTAACAATTGTCTAAGATGTTACAACCCTTCTTATTTGTGTGCAAGAATCAATGCAAAATGCTAATAAATCGGTTGCTTGTTTATGATCAATGTTCCCAGATTGGAACATTGCAACACGGGATGCCATGGACTTATCCGGAGGGGAGGTAGTTCTGTGGAATTCAGCTGTCGGATCTTTTAAGGCATATGGTTTCTTCGGGGGAATTATCCTCTCGGGACACTTCCGAGGTTTTAAACAAAGGCTTCACATCATTAATATGTATGCCCCTTATCGGGACAGAGTGACATTCTAGCGGAAAATGGATTCCTGTGAGATACTATCTCTATCAAACTTGATTGCGGCAGGGGATTATAATGCCACATTAAACATAGGAGAGTCTTGGGGTGCTTATGGACGAGCAGATCCAGTGGCGGACTTTCTCAGACGCTTATTCATTTCGAAAAATCTTTGTGATCTTAAGATGGAGGTGCCGGGACCAACATGGTTCAATGGCAAAAGGGGTGGTGTATCCATATGCAAACAGATTGATCGCTTCTCTATAAATTCTCATTTGTTGTATATGATGGGGAAGTGGACTGCCACCATAGGTGACATGGTTTTTTTTTATCATCGACCCATCATATTGGGCTGGAACTTTGACAAGGCAGATGGAGGCACACCTTTTAAGTTTAAGAGGGTATGGCTGGGGGATCTGAGCTTCAACAGTTTAATGATGGAGTTCCTTCGAAAAAATCCAAGAGATGGGTCCTCCTCTGCTATGGATCACCTCATGAACATGTTGAGGGGATTAAAGAAGGAGGTAAAGAAATAGGAAAGGAGTAAGAAGATGGATCTGAAAGCTCATTTAGTAGCATTTGAGGAGGAAACCACCCGTTTAATGAAAGGATTGGAAGAGAGGTGTCCAGAAGATGATTTATGGGATAAAATAAAGCAAGTGGAGAAGGAGAAGAGGGAAATTGTCCTTATAGAAGAGCAAACATGGCGGTTGAAGAGCAAGGCGATTTGGCTCGCAGAGGGTGATAAAAATAATAGATATTTCCATGCTTTTGCAAATGGGAGAAGGAATTCAAATGCTATATGGAAAATTGAGGATGATGAAACTACTTATAATTCTACAGGTGGTGGTTTTTCATCATTTCGAGGCTCTCTACAAGGCTAGGGAGGCGGTTTGTTATGCTAATCAAATGTGGGCGATGGAGGATATCCCACGGACGTTTGATGAGAGTGTGTTGATGGATTTCTATAGGCAGATCATGAAAGAGGAGGTTATCACAGTGTTAAAATCATTTGCGGTGGATAAAAGTCCAAGGGTAGATGGCTGGACCCCGGCTTTTTTTCTCCATTATGCTGACTATTTTGTGCCTCTTATAACAAACATGGTGAATGAAGCTAGAATATCAGGGAAGATTAGTGGAGCCATGAGCTCTACTTTTATTGTGTTAATTCCCAAGAAGCAGGATGCAAAGTCTTTAAATGATTTTCGGCCTCTCTCTCTATGCAATATGCTTTATAAAATAATTTCGAAAACTATTGCAGAGAGACTAAATAAGGTTATGTCCCGCTTCATTTCGCTTGAGAAGTCTGGGTTTCTAAAAGACCAAAGCATCCATGATGTTGTGGCCACAACACAAGAATCAATTCACTCCATACATTTGAATAAAATGAATGTTATGGTCATGAAGATCGATATTTTAATGGCATACAACCGGGTCGACTCGAGGACCCTTAGAATGCTATTATTTAAGATTGGACTCGACAAGGTTTCGGTTCAATGGATTATGGGTTGCATTACAAATTCTTGTATGCCTGTTATTGTTAATGGTGTTGCTTCTTGTTTCTTTACGCCCAGGCACAGACTAAGACAAGGATGTACACTTTGCCCCTTGCTCTTCATTCTGGTCATGGATATTTTGAGCACTATAATTCTAAGTGGGGTATCTCAGGGTCACATCAGAGTTTTAAGGATATCAAATTCTAGGGAGATCAGTCATAATCTATTTGTCGACAATGTATTACTGTTTGGTTTGGTTATTAGATCTGTTTGGAATGCCTTTCATTATATATTAACTAGATTGCATGCGGCCACTGGTATGATGGAAAATTCCAAGAAATCTTACATCTATTATGAGGATAGCGGGAATGTGGTGAACCTTGATTTGATTATGGAGATTGTTGGCTTATTTGTTTTTTCTTATGAACCTTTAAGTGTTGGGTTTAAATATCTGGGATTTAACTTGAAACCAAATAATTATACCTCTAGGCATTGGCAGTGGATGGTGGAAAAGGTAGAAAAAAGGATAAGGGGCTGGTCAACTAGATGGCTATCAAAAGGGGGCAGATTTATCTTGATCCAGGTAGTAATACAACACTTGTTGGTGTATTGGGCACACATCTACATCATCCCCAAGAAGATATTGAATGAAATCAGAAAGTTCAAGATGAAATTCCTTTGGAGTTGAGGAGAGATGAAGGGAAAGTACCATTTGGTAAGCTGGGATCAGATCATGATGCCAAAGGAATGTGGCGGTTGGGGTTTGAAGAACCTGGAGACTTTTGGGAGGGCCCTTCTTATGAAATCTATGTGGAGCGGTATCATGTCAGATGGAATATGGAGTGAAATAATAAGATTTAAGTATCTAAAGGACAAAAATATCAAAGATTTATTTGAGTTAGGCTGGTGCAACTCTAAGTGGGCTTCCATTATATGGAATGGCTTCAAACACTTATGGCCTATATCCTCAAAAAATTTAAAGTGGAGGTTTGGGATGGAGGAAAGATTCTTATCGGACAGGTGAGCCTATGGGGAGGTCTGGGCCCATATCACAACAACATCCTACTTATAGGACATTTAAATGGAAGGGGCATATTTTACAGGTGTAAAATTATAAAGGAGCAGGTCGGAGGTATTCCAATTTGGCTATCAGCGGATTTTCTCCATATTTTGGAGCATTTGAAAAGCGCATGGAATGACTATCTGAGAGATCTGGTTAGGAGAGGACTACTGTGCACACAGAGTGGAGACAAAGTGGCTTGGAATGGGCAGATGAGGAATGGAGCATTGGTGGTTGAAGACATTTATAAAAAACCACTTGCTCAAAATCTACAGATGAACGAGTACAAAATTTATTAGGGGATTTGGGAGAATAATGCCCAACTAAAAATGAAATTCTTTGTTTGACTAGTGCTTAGAACACAAATCTAACATGGGATAACCTTATGGGGAAAGGCATGGAGGGACCTGGTATTTGCAGTCTTTGTATGAATGACGGTGAAGATAACTTGCATTTATTTTATAAGTGCTCTTTCGGGAAACAGGTTTTACTGGTTATAAGTACTTTTTTCAATTTTGAGATCCCACATCCGGAAAATACTAAAAATTTCATTCGTTAGGGACAAAAGAAAAATTATATTTATAGTATAATGCTAGCATTATATCACTGGTTCATCTGGATTCAGGGGAATGGAGGTATTTTTGAGGGGGTCAGATGCAGCCCTGAGGACACAACTCGAAATATTATCCATCAGTGGGAGTATCAGAAATCAACCCTGAGGCCTCTAGTTGATCTTTCTAAGCATATGAGACCTTTTGAAATCAAGTACCTTACCGGGTTTTTTGACGGTGCTTCACAACAGTCCAGGTTTGGGTGTGGGGCATGGCTGAAGATATAGCCACAATATCCTTATAAGATACACTGGTTTGGAGGTATTGGGACTAGCATGTGGGCCGAAGTTCTGGCAATGTGGGGTCTCCTTTGGTTTGCGTCTCAGCTGAGAATTGAAAACCTGTGGGTGTCAGGTAACTCTAAGGTTTTGATTGATCATCTCAAGAAGGGCTCCGCTCTTGATCCCAGACATATTTATAGGTAAAAAAACTCTCAGGCGGACATGTTATCGAAGAAAGGACTGACCGGGATATTTGGGGTTATGAACTATGAATTGATAGACAAAGAAGGGTAGGGTGCAGTTGGATCGGTAAACTTCTTTTGACTATTGGTTTTATACCTAATGTTCTAGTTTTTTATGTTTTTATGTTTTTATTTTTATGACTAGGAGCAAAGGCTAGTATAATTATTCCTACTTGGATATTTTTTGAGTGATATAGTTACATCCCATGTTTTATTTGATATTTTTGAATTGTTCGGTATGGAAAATAGAAATTTCTATTTCTATTTTGTATGGCCCTGTTTGGGCAAGTATGAAGAGATATGGGCCGGAAATCGTATTTTACAGATAGCATACAGAACAGGGAGGTTGATCTAGGCTATAAAAGTTTGCATTGTGAAGTTTTTCTATTTGGAAACTACATAGAATGCGATAAAACACCCGAGGACAGGGAGGATTATTATCAGTTTTTGAAGTACTTATCTCATGTATAACAGTTTCATATTATGATGATAGATTCCAAGGTTTAACCATGAACTGGCACATTATATAAGCGAGAGATTTTTCTTTTCTGGAAGAAAAAAAAAAAAAAAAAAAACCTTCTTATTTCGGATGATAAAAAACAAATGAGAAAGAAATTGCTGAAAACATGTAAAGTAAAATCTAAAATGAAAACACAAAAGTAGAATCTTATGTAAAAAATGAAATACGAAATATTAAAAACAAACAAGTGATCTTCACATATTAGAAAATTTTTGTCTCCTTGCTTAGACAAATCCAAATAAACTTTGAAAATGTAAAGAAATCAAGGCTAAATTATCAACTAATAAATCAAGGCCTAAATACAATGAAATATCAAATTATTAAATAAAAAGTTCTAATAATTATATAAATATTTGATACTAGAGTTATCAAATTTTCCAAACAAATTTAAAACTTCAACTTTATTTAACCAAATCTCTATGCAAACCAATAAAAAATAATATTAATTACTCTTTTTTATAATATTAACCGAATAACTTTTTACTATAAACGGTAAAAAATAACCTTTATTTGAATTCCGTAACAGTAATCCTAATCCTTAATTGTTTAGCTACAACACTAATCATTGCTATCCTCCAAGATTGGTGATTATGCGAGCAAAGTGTTCCAATTTTGTAATATAGAAGTTTCTGTTTGTTTTTTGGGCAATGCTTTGAATAAAAAATGTTTTACATTTATTTAAATATAGAATTTACTTTTGTTCCAAATTTTGAATTTCTTGTGAACGAAAAACCTAACTTCACGAATTAACCGACGAATCAGACCGAACCAATGAATATTTGGATTTTTTTTTTTCCCAATTTCGCCAAATTTGATAACTATGGGTTAAAGCTTTTCAAAAAAATTAATTTAAATGAATAAACAAAAGTTATATAAAATTGTTAGATAGCAAATTTTTAGCTTTTCATTATCAAATATCTTCATCTATAAAAACTCATAAATAAAAATTCATAAATGATAAACAATTTCATCAATTCCATTTAAAATTAAGGTTTTCATATTTTTCTTGTTTCTTTCATTTATAAGATAGAGGAAAAATAATATATCTGAATTTTTTGGATTTGAATATTTAATAAATATTTGAGTTTTGATGGTATAAAAATATATATGAATTTTTTTGACAAAAAAAGGTGTTTGTCTTTTCAAGTAAATGTGTATTTTTTTTCAATAAACAATTTCATGAATTCACTTAAAATTAAAGTCTTTATATTTCTTTTTTATTTTATTTATAAAATAGAGAAAAAATAACATATCTGATTTTTTATTTATTTGAATTTTTAATAATTATTTGAGTTTTGATTGTATAAAAAATATATAAATTTGGAGTGGACAAAAGTTTGATTGTTTTTTTTTAAAGTAAATGTGTATTTTTTTTATATTTCAATTTTTGAAGTAAATGTGTATTTTTTTTTATATATATATTTCAACATATGGTTATGGTATAGTGTTTGAAAGTGTAAATATAGTTTAGTAGTTGTAAATGAACATAAACATTTAAATATCAATTAAATATGAAAAATATTACATTAAAAATTAATAATAAAGTACAATATTAACTTAACTAAAAGTAATAAAAATAATTAATTCATTCATTTCAATTTGCTATATTCTAATTTATTTTTTATTAATAAAATTACAAACAATTTTTTTGGGAAGAAATTATCATTCCATTAAAAATAATAATAATAATAATTATACAAAATAAATCACATTTAAAATCATCTAAAAAGGTAATTAAAAATTAGAATATTTCTAAATATAGAAAGGTGAAATATATATAAATATGTGTGTGTTTTTTATATAAATTAGGTTTCATTTATATATTAGTTATAAATTTAAAAATAGTGATTTATATTCCTAATTAGAGAATTGAACTCATGATTCGTCCAACTGAGCTAACTTTCTAGGCTATATTTATAGCCATTATATTTTATAACTTCATATTTTTTTATAATGGAATGCGAATTTTTGGAGAATCAATAACTCCCTAGATTACACCACACACAACTTTTTCATAAATGCCACAACATGTGAGTTACATCATGTATGACCTGAACCCATGTGCTTGTGGAAATGGATTATTCACCAAATCATTTGACATTTCATCACTTCTTATTTAAAGTGTGTAGTAATAACTCGGAATGTGTTGCTATAGACACAAATTCTTCTACTAAATTTGGTGCAAGGAAAAATGATAATAGAAACACATGTAATCATGCTGTCACAATGAACACAGTTTCTACTCGGGAACCCAACTCAGAAAAACCATTCCTTTGTTTGTGTTATATTAGATGAAAATAATTATCTATTACAATAACAACTTCAATCCTTGAAGCTGATTACAATAACAACTTCAATCCTTGAAGCCCAACCTACATTTCAATATTGATGTCCTCCTCCATAGTTTTCTCTGCCCAATACTTAAGCAAAATATGTCTCCTAGTTCCTTCTATTTCCTTGTGCAATTATTGCTCCTAAAAAATAAGGAAGCTTTTATTTCCTTACACAAATCCCAAGAGAATTGACTCACATACTTAATTCAAACTTTTTACACTCACTAGAATACAATAATGATTAAAATTATGCATTTTCCTTCAAAAATTACTAGGGAATTCGAATTGCGTGCATGACTAGGTATTTTTTTAGTAAATTGACTAGTTAGCTAAGAGACCAGCGAGTTAACAACAGTTACAACTGCTCAATGGCACTCATATTGACTCGATTCTAGACCAGAGCTCAAATAACTGAGTTTCACTAAATAAAATTCCACTAGATATCTAGATCTTAGCAATAAACTCATGCACAACTATACTTCTTGCCCAAAAAATCGAATTGACTGACTTAACTGAGTGATTTTTCTATGTAACTCCTTCGAATTGCAACTCAAGCCATCCTGTTGAAGTGAAAATTCAAATTTCTCCATTTGTCTAAGGCACAAGTCAAATGAAGCCTTTTCTTGCTAGAATTTAACACTCCCTCTTAGAAAGAAAATGGTTCTTAACAAACCCAATCCTACTCCTGTGAAACTTGAACTTGCCACTTCAAAAAACCTTTGTCAAGATGTATGCATCTTGCTCCTCTGTAGGAATGTACCATAACTTAAAAATACTCCTCCACACACAATCTCTCAAGTGATGGTACTTGATGTCTATATTCTTGGACCTACCGTGAAACACTTGTTTTTGAGAGAGTTTTATACAACTTTGATTGTCATAGTGGATCATTGTATGCTCTATCCCTTGAATTAAGAGACCAACCAAAATCTTCCTCGTCCAAATAGATTTTCATGTTTCTTGAATAGTAGCCATATACTTGGCCTCTGTTGAGTTGAGTGCTACAAATTTTTGTTTCCAATTGTACCAAGAAACTGTTGCTAACCCAACGCTAAATATTTTTTTTTATTTTCTCTTCTTATCTGAGGGAATCCCTACCCAATCTGCTTCTGTGAAGCCTTGGAGCTTCACTCAAAATCAATCAAAATCAAAATATGTCATCCCTCTGAGGTATCTCAAAACATTTTTTTCCGCTTTCAAGTGAAACTTGGAAGGTTCAACCATGAAATGACTAACATAGTTCACTGGAAGGAAAATATTGGCCTTGTGTTCACCAAGTACATCAATGAACCCACCAACCAAAAGCATCATATTTATTCTAGTTAGTACCTAGAGGAGTATCCATGGGCATGGAATCCTGCATATGGAATATATGAAGGATTTTAGAGGTGTTCCTCCCTTATCCAAAAAATATCTCTCCATCTCCCCACCACACCTCCAAGACAAGGAATTAGTGCATCAAACCCACAACCTTCATCCTGAACTTTCTTACAAGACCCTCATTGCAAAAATGGATCAACCTGCCATCTCCTTTCAATATCAGATCATCCACATAGAGAAATAAGATTAGTAGGCTGATATCTACCATAATGTAGTATATATTGGCATCAGCCTCACTCTCAGTGAAGCCCAACACATTGAGGTAAGAATCTATGAGAGTGTTCCAAGAAAAAGCTTCCTGCTTGAGAGAATATATGGATCTCTTGAGCCTACACACATATGTCTCCCTACTAAAGGTCTCGAACCCCTCAGGCTGCTCAATGTAGATTTCTTCCTCAATCACTCCATTAAGGAAGGTAGTCTTAATATCCATTTAGTGGTTCCTCCACCCAAACTAGGGGAAAATTTCTCCTCATAATCAATCCCCTCCACATGTGAGAATCCTTTAGCCACCAATATGGCCTTGTACTTCTCAATACTTCCATTCGCTACATTTTTCACCCTATACACCCACCTTGAGCTGATAATAGATTTTCTCCCAGGCCTAGGCATAAACACCCAAGCATCATTCTTCATGATGGATTCATACACGTCCACCATGGAATCTACCCATACCTACTCGTAAAATACCTCTTCAAAAGAAGATGGATCAAAACCTCCTCTCTCTACATGAGGAACTAGGAACTCTAACCTGCTCCTAAGCTTCCTCCACCAACCTATCAACCAAATTTTTCCTCTTCCTCCCTTCTTTGGAAGGCTCTGTGTGAGTGGGTTCCTCCACTTCGCCTACTCTCTATTACTCTACTTGTGAAGGATGCACAACATCTTCTTGGAATCTCCTCTTTCCTTTCAGAAAGATCAGACTTTGTTAGGGACAATTTTAGTGGCTAATATTCGCAGGTGGGCTAATATTCCATGTTTTTTCCAAAAAAAAAAGATTCGTCAAATTCCATTTTTCTAAAAATGAATTCGCCCAAATTTTATAGTATAAAATTATTTTACCCTAAAAAACATCAATATTATATATTGTCTAATATAAAATAATTATAAATCTATTTTTTTTTTCAAAATTATCATCAAGCATTTTAAAATTTGGATATTAGGGACTAGTAAGATTAGCCAAGGTTTTTAAACTTTAAGATAAAATTACGTCCTTAAAATTTTCCCTCGACTCTGTGGATCTCCTTGAGCCTCGTTTGGAACTAGAAGCTCCTCTTGTGGTGGTATGCTTAGCTCTCACTCTAGAGAAAGCCCCATGATTTTCTCCTCATCAGATCTCACATCCCTCCTTATAAAATTAATCGTGAGTGAGGGCATGTACAGTTGGTAAATATGAGGTGTCTCAATATAGCCTACAAAGATACCCCTCTCAGAAGTGGGCTCCAAGATTTTCCTGCAATCATTGGAGACTTGAAAATAGATTATGGATCTAAAAATGTGAAAGTGGGAGACATATGGCTTACTCCTGTTGAAAGCCTCTTCACGTGTAATCATTCCAATAATTTTTTGAGGGCTCCTGTTATGCAAGTCAACCGTTGTATTGCAAGCTTATTCCCACAAAGATAGCTGAAAACCCTAGTCATGCAACATTGCTCTAACGACTCTTACAATAATTCTATTTTTCCTCTCTGCAACCCCATTTTTATGTGGGTTATGGGGTGAAATAAACTCCCTTATAATACCTTCCTTGGCAATAATTCTTTGAAGGAATTAGACACATACTCTCCTCCATTATCACTTCTTAGGGAATTAATTTTCTTTCCAACCTCATTTTCAACTAAGGCTTTAAATTCAACAAACTTTGAATAAACCTCATATTTCTTCTTCATGAAATATATGCAACATTTTCGGGAAAATTCATCTATCAAGATCACATAATACATATGCTTTGCAGTTGAGACTGTGGAAAATGGTCCGCACACATCTGAGTGAAATATCTCCAAGGTTTCTCCAAATATGTTATCTCAGCCCTAGAAGAACGATTTAACATATTTTCTAAGGGTACATCCCTTGCTAATATCATGTTGATCAAGGGTGCATTTTGGATGTCCAGTGGTGATATACTGCATTATTTTCAAAGCTCCATGGTGCAGGTGTCCAATACACCTATGCTAGAGCTCTCCAACATATCGACCCTAAGCATGTTCTTCCTTTCCACTCAATGCAACACATTCCTCCACCTCTAGCTGGTAAATATTTCTAACATGAACACCATTTTGTTTTACTTGTCTAGTAGGAACATGATTTTGATAGGTCTTCCATTACTGAACACCACATCATATCCTTTCTCTTCTAGTACAACTATAAAAACTAGTTTTCTCTTCAACCTAGGAACATACATTACATTTTTTAGTTGAATATGGGATCATCACTCCCTATTAAAAGTGGGAGTTTCAATCCCTTCGGTACTATACCTTCGATCATATCCAAGCTCTAGTTGCAATTTTTCATCCTTCTCCTCTCAGCTATTGAATAAATCCTGATTTCATGTCATATGAAATGAAGCACCATATTATGAGTAGCATGCACTACCTCATATAGTACTTCCCATGCATGCAATGAGGGTAAAATCTAATTTGAATTATGATGTGAGAGCATCTACTCCTGCTCCTGCTACAAGCTTCTTACTAGATTTCTTGTGTGGACATTTGGTTGCACAGTTTCCATACTCATGGTAACGAAAGCATTTTATTTTACTGAGGTCTTTATTCTTACCATGGTTCTAGCCAGATTCTGCATTACCCTCAACCTTCTTGCCTTTGGATTTCTTCCATTTTCTTTCTAATGCAAGGTTTTCTTCCTCATCAATTCTAGATGTTACACCATCGCTAGTGTTTCTTCGAATCTCCTCGTGCACCAAGTCAAACCAAAGTATCTCCTAATCTACGAGCTTGTCTCGACCATTAACTAAATCTTGATAGTCGTGTTAGGAATTTGGAATGCCAAGGATTACTAAGCTCACAAGTTTATATGGAGGATCAATCTCTCCAACTCCTACAAGTCCATCTCTCACCTGAGTGAATTTGGATAGGTATTGGACAATAATTTAATTTTTACCCATTCAATTGTTACCGAGCTTATCTCTCAATTCCAACTTCCAGCCATCACTACTCCTTTGGAATAGGTCTATTAGGGCTTTCCATATTGTATAATCGGATTCCTTTCTATGAAAATTTGAAACCACATGGTCTCTAACTCCCTCTAAGATAATCCTCCTAAATTTTTCAGTATATATTTATTCCACTGAGCTAGCAACTATGCATAATTTAGATGTTGTTGGTTTTGGAATATCTATTTTGGTGTACTTTAATACTCAATTTTCATCTAACACAGATTCCATTTTTTCTTTCCAAGAACATAAATTCGAGGTTCCATCCAATTCGTATTGAAGCTTCAATCCATTGAAAGACATTGTTTCTACATTGACGAAATACCTAAACCACAAATCCGTTATTCCAAATTTCTTTGAGATATGATCAAGAACCTAGTTTGTATGTATTTTTCAAGAGATTTAATACCATGTACAAATAAATTCAAATTTGTAATTGCTAATGAATTCAGACTTAAATCAATAGAAAAAAATTTATTCTACTAAATTATACAGAAGGAAAACTAACAATAGAAACACATGTAATCATTCATTCACAATGAGCACAAATTTTATTCGGAACCCAACTGGGAAAAAGCCCTCTACTATTTGTGTTATATCATATAATAAGAATGATATATTACAATTAAAACTTCAATACTTGAAGCTCAACCTGCATTGCAATATGGATATCCTCCTCCCGATTCTGCTTTGCCCAATACTTGGGAAAAATAGGCCTCTTTCTTCCTCCTATTTCCTTGCATAATTCATGCTCCTAAATAATAGGGAAGCTCATATTTCATTTTGAAAATCCAAATATAATTGACTCACACGCTTAATGCAAACTTTGTACACTCACTAGTATACAATAATGAATAAAATTGTGCATTTTCCTCCAACTTCACTATGCAATTGGAATTACATGCATGACTAGGTCTATTTTTATTGAATTGACTAGTTAACCTAGATATTAGTGAGTTATCGACAATTACAACTATTCAAATAAACTCATCTTGACTCTTTTATAGACTAGAGCTTAGATAACTGAGTTTCATTAAATATAACTCCACTAGATATCTAGATATTAGCAATCAACTCATGCACAACTCTACTTATTTCCCAAAAACTTGAATTGATTGACTTAAGAGAGTGGTTTGGCCATGTCACTCTTGCTAAATACAACTCAAGTCATCATGTTGAAGTAAAAACTTGAATATCTCCATTTGACTAAGGCACAAGTCAAACGAAACATTTTCTTGCTACAATTTAACAAAATTATTTAATTAACACATAAAAGTTCAATATTTACAATAACCATTTTTTTCTAAATTATATATGTACCTATATATCTATGTATATCATCAATGCTCTGCATATCACATTAAAATTTTAAATTATAAAGATTATAAATCATGTAATTGTATGTAGATAGATGTGAAATTTGTATAAATATAAATAATATTATTCGGAAACAACAATGATCCATCTTAACTTGTGATCTACTAAATTTCTCAAGGTGAAACCCTTTCCTCAACTTTTCCTCTCAAAAAGAGGTTTGCATCTTGAGAGATTTGATTCTTCTTGGAAGTTGATAGATTCATAGTTAAAATGGATCTATACTAGTCATAAATAAATTAATATCTTAAATAATATAATTTTATATCAATTTTAGAGAGAAAAAATAATTGTATATTAAAAAAATAGTGGTTTTTTTTGTGAGTGATTAACATGGAGGCAATGTCATATTCAAATTGAGATAGTGGTTTAACATGTAGTTACACTCAAAGACATTATATTAAATGATCTAGTGACTAATGCACATATAAGTGAATCAAAGCCTGCATCGATGTCCTTTCTAAAATTAAACTCACATAACATAGAATAATTGGTGAATGGGTGCACTATTAAGACCTAGTCCACTACCTAACCTTACAAAAAAAATTATTATAGCAACACATAGCATTTAAAAAAAATATTAGTAACATTTTTTCTTTAATGTGGACTATATATAAAATCTTTGAATTTTAATGAATATATTGATAAAATATTTCAATATTAACTTCATCTTCTCTTTCACATACATATTAAATTAAATTAATAATAATAATTATTTTGTAAATCTAAAAATTCTATTGATCAAACATAAAAAAATTGTATCATTTTCCATCATGATTCTTTTTCTGGCACAATTTTCCCTATACTAGCAGTATCAAAGCATAGATGACTAGTACAAAGAATATCAAAGTAAATGTAAAGAGACATATGACACAACTAGAGAGGAGAATAACCCAAATTACTGTTGATCCTCAAGGAAACATTTCTTTCCTTCCATTTTCAAAAACTTTACCTAACCTTCCGAAGGAGGTGTCATCATAGAAATATGTAAATTATCATATTGCATTGAAAGAGATTCCCTACGAGAGTCTGAAGAAGTTAACTCATGAGCTCATATCAATATAGCCAAAGAAGCATTAATATTCAATATTTTTGTGCTTGCTGAAGGAGCATTGTCCACACTAGGAACCAAAAGAGATATTTGAGGCCTTGAGTCTTGGACTTTGTTCCACGAATGGATTTCATCATCATTTTATTCATCATCCTTCTCCAACATAGAGGCCTTTCCCTCCATAGAAGATTATATTTTTTATCTTTTTACCTTTTTACTCCAAAAATGGTGAATCATCCCCCATGGTGGAAATCATCATATTGAATCCTATTGGTTTTTATAATGTTGATTTTTGGTGTAAATTTTTGTTTTGAGACTCATTATTTACCCCAGAATTTCTATGTGCAAAATTAAAGTTAATTATGAGTAAAAACATAATCTGCAAGTTGAATCATTCAATTCGACCTTGAAATGAAGGTTGGGTGTGCATTTTTGTGAAGCACGAAAATATTGCCTTGCATCACTAAAGTACATGTCCATACTTCATTTATCGACCATTCCGATTGATTAAAATTGTAGAATGTTTATTTAATTATTTTACAAACTTTTGAATTATTATATGTTTACTTTGATCGTTAAATAATTATGCTTCAGATTTCATACAACATCCCAAGTTTTGCTTCAAATTGAATCATGTGAAATTTGTGTATATTTTTGATCTAGGAGTATCTTGTTCAGTATAGATCAGCAAAGAAGTCTAGTCAACTCCAGCAGTCCAAAGATTGGTTCAGTCATCAGTTTCACCAGTGAAAAATACCTCAAAATGTCATGTGTTTCGAAATTTTTGATGTAATGGTGTAAAAGGGTCCTAGATTACCTATGGTAAAATACCTTACAAAATGTAATTCTATAATCCTAAGCATCTAAATCCTATGTAAGACCTAGCATTAAAAACCTAGACCTAAAGTCCTAATCCTAAGACCTAAGTCTATCGTCCAAAACTTAGCGCAAATGTAATTTCATGTTTAAAACACTTTTCAGACTTGATGTTAAAAGCACAGTCCTAACCGCCGACAGTAAACTGTGTTGGAGCTGTAGGAATGTGAATAGTTTTTGTTTTGACTGCGACAGAAAACGATAACAGTTGTAAAGCTGTGTGGATTAAAAAATGTGACATAATGTGAACAAATCTTAAAGTGTGGTGGATAAGGGCTTAACTGTAACCACCAGGATCATGTGAACAAGTGAAATAGTTTTTTAGCTGAAACCGTTGGTTCTAACCTTGACCGTCAGGCTGTAACCACCAATATCGGCATTGATCACATGAAAAAGGATCTACCTCCCCTCGGTTAGCTAGCCACCAGGCTAAATTTATATCATAAAGTTTAAATACGGGTTTTTATATTAAATTAAGTGCTAAGGTCAAACAACCATTATCCTAGGTATTAATTAGAGAGATAGGATTTGAGACTTCATCACTTAATTTACTCAACTAATTTCTAAATGAGGCATACAGAGGTTCGAGATCATTTTAATTAAACCATGAAATCTTCTTCATGAGGGACATAGAGAGAATTTGAGTTCAGTTTCATAAGGATAGAGGCAGTTTTGTTTTCATCATAGCTCCACCATCTAGAGGCGGAACTGAGTGCAGAGACAGGAATTGGAAAGATGAGAGAGAGATAGCTTCATGTTTTCAGAGACTAGAAGTGAATGTGATCACGATCAGTCTTGTGTTTTTTCTGTGTAAGCACTTCCTCAGATCAATCCTAATAAAGCAAACGCCAACCTGAAAGCAGACCCGGAGATGTAGTACACTAGGGACGAACTCGGTAATAAATATTTTCTTCTTCTTCTCTTTGTTTTATGTTGTATTTTAATCATTTATTTTATTTTGGTTTATGTCATATTTCACTTAAAAATCTCTCTTCAGTTAAAAATAAATCTTAACGACAAACTAATCAAACTACCTCAACACTGTATTGATCACTTTCACATCATTTTGGTATCAGATCAGGTTGTACTTTGTAGTTTGTTTGTCAGTAGATGCTAACTAGGTTGGGATTACAACATGGAAAAGGTGAACTAGATGAATTCAATCTAGATATTGGAAAGTGAAAAGTCATTCATCAATCAATGATGACAGGGAATTAGAACTTTGAGACTCCTGAAGCTCTTGAATCGAAACCCATGGATGGAAATAAAATCCATCATATTTTTTTAAACATGTAGCAGATGTTGGAAAATTTTTATGAAGATAAGAAGACGAGAGATGCAGCCTCATCTTCAAAGGCATCAAAGAAGGATAAGGGTAAAGGAAAGGGAGATAAATATCCTTCTCCTCATCACCTCCATCATCTTCTTCCTTTTCTTCTACTTCTAGTTCTGAATAAAAAAAATAAAAGAAACCTCAGAGTCCAATTTTGAAACTTGATGTTAAGTTTAAATTACCCGTGTATGATGATGAAATGAACCTTGAGAAACTAGATAATTGGGTAAAACAGTTAGAAGTCTATTGTCGTACTGCTTTGATTTGGTGGAAAAGTAAGACACAGATACATTTAAAGCATAAAGGAAAAGTTATCACCTCATGGACTAAGTTTATAAAAGCTCTAAAGAAAAAATTATATCTATTGGGTCAGACATAGCAAGCTATTGCTGATTGGTAGTGCTTGCAACAAGGTAAGGGACAGAATGTTCAAGAATTCACTCAGGAATTCAGAAAGAAAGTGTTAGCACTTGGTATTCCTTTGGACACAAAAGAAACTTTGTTGAAGTACATTTGCAATTTACATTCATATTTTCAACATACATTATTAATGTTCAATCCTAATGAGTTTGATGAAGTTTTTATCCAAGCTATTCATGTCGAATCAAGTGGTAGACCATTCAAGTTTACAGCAAAGGCAACCAAGCAGTTGGAAACCAAAGATAGCAAGAAGAAGGGTAAGTCAAAGGGAAAGAAGACTGTCACCACTCACAAGGAAAATGAAAGACCTACTTGTGCACATTTCCAAAGTATCATCCATACTGAAGCTAAGTGTTGGAAAATTCATCCAGAACTAAAGCCAAAAATGTTCCAAAAGAAGAATGGTGACAAGAAGGCTTCGACAACAGTTCAGCAAGACTTGGGATCCGTTTCAGGTGATGAAGGAAAAATCACTGCTATGGTTACAATAGGTAAAACTTCTGAAGCTATTACTTCTGCTTCTTCAAACATCACACAAATAAATGAAGATAAAAGAGTCGAGTTATTTCATATAAGGGAAACTTCAAAACATACAAAGATAGATACATTGTTTGATACAGGATCGCAAACAAATTTGATTTATGAATCATTGGTTTAAAAATTGGGTTTGAAAAAACATAATCATCCAAAACCATATCCTTTAGGCTAGTTAAAGGAACAAACTCAGATTAATTTTACCAAACATTGTTGGTTAAAATTTGCAATCACAACTAACTATATCGACGAAGTGGATCTAGATGTGATACTATTAAACATATGTGGAATTGTCTTATGAAGCCCTTATCTATATGATCGTGATGAAGTATTTTATAGGAAGGAACATAAGTATCATCTCAAGAAAGATGGGATTGAATATATAGTAAGGGCACCTAAAACTAAAAATCACTTGGACTTAATTAATGCTAATCATATGAAGTGGTTAATAATTTCAAGTAAAAGATACATTCTCATGGTTGTTAAAGAAAAACATAAGGAACTGCAAGATGAATTTATAGGTTGTGATGTTCAGTTTAAAGATATTTTGGTTAAAATGGTAGAATCATTTCAAAATTTATTCAAAGAACCTAAACATATACCTCCAAAAATAGAAATACAACATGAGATTCAGTTAATGTCTCATGCCGCTCTTCATAATGTTGGAATGTATCGCATGTTTGTAATAGAGAATGAATAAATTAAAATGAAAATGTAGGAATTGGTAGAAAAAGGTTTAATTCGACCAAGTTCATCTCCATGTGGTTCACCTATCATTCTAGTTCGTAAGAAAGATGGAACATGGAGAATGTGTGTTGATTTTAGGGACTTAAATAAAATCACAATAAAAAACAGATATCCTCTTCCTAGGATTGATGATTTACTCGACCAATTGAAAAATGTTGTTTACTTCCCTAAGTTGTACTTACGTAGTGAATATCATCAAATAAGTATAGCAGAAAATGAAATATGGAAAACTGCATTCAAAACTAGGCAAGGACTATTTGAGTGGTTAGTAATGCGTTTTGGTTTATGCAATGCACCAACAAATTTTATGCGTTTCATGAATGATGTCTTTAGACCATATATTGACAAGTTTGTCATTATTTATTTAGATGATATCCTAAACTTCAGTTCAAGTAAGGAGGAACATGTTAATCATGTTAAGCAGGTTTTTGAAATATTACATAGGGAAAAACTATACATTAAATTGTCGAAATGTGAATTTGGGAAAACTTCATTGGTTTATCTGGGATACATAGTTGGAGGTGGTCAATTAAATATAGATCCAAATAATATAAATGTAATACTTAAGTGGCCAAGACAACAAAATGTGACTGAAGTCACAATTTTTTTAGGGGTAGTTCAATATTTGAGAAAAATTATTGCCCAGTTTTCTTTGATTGCATTACCATTACATTCTCTAATAGGATCTAAAGTCACTTTTCAATGGGGAAGTAAAAAAAAAAATATTTTGATCCACTTAAGCAAAAACTAGCTACAACACCAGTCTTATCATTACCTAATCTTCAACAGCAATTCAAAATAGAAATAGATTCAAGTGGATATGAAATGGGTGCAGTCCTACTCCAAAATGCAAAGCCAATTTGTTTTCATTCTGAAAGTTTTTCTAAGGTAGTAATTAATTGTCCAACATATGATAAGGAACTATTTTATTTATTAGAAAGTGTAAAGAAATGGAAACATTACGTAATGGGTAAGGATACAATGATTCATATAGATCATCAGCCACTTCAATACCTTCAATCACAGACTAAGTTGCAACAATCCCGCCACTACAGATGGATGGGATTTCTTCAGTAGTTCCACTTAGTAATTAAATATAAGAAAGGTATAGTAAACAAAGTAGCTGATATGTTGTCTAGACCATCTTTGAATGCTTTAGTAATACTGCAAAATAGTTCATTGAAACATGAAATTTATGTAGAATAGTATAGTATTGATGAAGATTTCAAAGAAATTTATGAATCACTAACTCATGGTGCTCACATAGAAGAAATCAATTATCATATTCATGATAGGTTGTCATATCATCTGGGTAAGTTATGTGTACCATAGACAGAAAGAGTGCAAGTAGTTCTGGAAGCTCATTCTTCTCAGATAGCAGGACATTTTGCCATAAGAAAAACTATGGCACAAATTCAAAGTTATTGTTATAGGCCTTGTATGTATGAGATAGTTTCGAAGTACATTAAAGGATGTGTAATGTGTTCGACCAGCAAGCCAAGCAATTGAAATATTTGTTTGTACATGCCACTTCTAGTTCCTTTGTGACCATGGGAAAGCATTTCCATGGATTTTTTTGGAGGACTCCCTATGTCCAGAAAAGGACATGATTATATGTATGTCGTGGTTGATAGATTCATCAAAATGTCCATTCTTGTTCCATGCCAAAAGCAAGTCACTGTAGAACAAATAGCACAAATCTTCTTCCAACGGGTATGGTTCATTTTGGGTTACCCAGTTCTATTACTTCTGACCGAGATACTCACTTTGTAGGAAAATTTTGGTCCACTTTATGGGGACTCATGGATACTAAGTTGAAGAAGAGCATAAATTTTCATCCATAGACCGAAGGGAGGACCGAAGTGGTGAACAGGACCGCGATACATATTCTTCGGGGTTATTGCAGTAAAAATCCTAAGTTGTAGGATGAATCACTACCATATGTGTAGGATGATTACAATTGAGCCATACATTCTTCGATTCAATGATCGCCATTTGAAACATGTTTGGGGTATCTACCAAAGTCACCAATGGACTTTATTTTCGTTGAAGAAGATAAAGTGGATGGATGAGAATTCAAGAAAAGTAGTTAAGTTCATTCAGTAGATAAAAAAAATACATGAGGTATTACGGAATCAGTTGGAGAAGAGTCATGAGAAATATAAATTACGCCATGAAAAGCATCAAGTCGATCACCATTTTCAGTTCGGCAATCATGTATGATTATATATCAATAGAAAAAACCTAAAAGGGGAAGGTAGGAAACTGAAGTCTATCGGGTATGTTCCATTTAAAATTATCGAAAATATTGGAAATAATTCATTTTGATTAGATTTACCACCTTACATGCATATTTACTCAGTTGTGAATGTTGAAAATCTAAAATTGTATGAACCTTCGATGATTGTTGATCCTGAGGATGATAAACAGATTCCTTCTATTGACGATTTATCACCTGAGTACATGACAGAGTTGCAAGAAGATACCATCTTGGACAGAAGAGTTCCTACTTCGAGGCGATGAGATGTGTAATATCTTCAAGTGGGAATCAAGGGCATGAATCTAAGTAAGGCAAAATGGATAGAGATCTGAAAAGTGAGGGAGTCGTATCCTCACTTATTATCTACTTAAAATTAAAATTTTGTGGTCCAAAAGCTTTCAAGTGGAGAGGACTGATCTAGGAGGATCTTGTTCAGTACAGATCAGCAGAGAATTCTAATCAACTCCAGTTGTCCAAAGTCTAGTTCAAGTCTTCATATTGTCAGTTTTGCCACTGAAAAATACCCCAAAATGTCATGTGTTTTGAAATTTGTGATGTAATAGTGTAAAAGGGTCCTAGATTACCTATGGTGAAATACCTTGCAAAATGTAATTCTATAACCCTAAGCATCTAAATCCTATGTACGACCTAGCATTAAAAACCTAGACCTAAAGTCCTAATCCTAAGACATAAGTCTATGGTCCAAAACTTAGCGCAAATTTAATTTTATGTTTAAAAGCCCTTTTCAGTCTTAATATTAAAACCACAGTCCTAACCGCCGACTGTAAATCGTGTCGAAGCTACAACCGTGTGAGAAGTTTCTGTTTAGGCTGTAGTGGAAAAGTGTAACAGATGTAAAGCCGTCTGGATTAAAAAATGTTACATAATGTGAATAGCTCTTAAATTGTGGTAGATAAGGTCTTAACTGTAACCATCGAGATCAGGTGAATAGGTGCAACAATTTTTGTAGCCGAAACTGCTGGTTCTAACCTTGACCGTCGGGCTGTAACCACTGATATCAGTGCTAATCACATGAAGAAGGATCTACCTCTGCCCGGTTAGCTAGCTAATAGGCTAAAGTTATATCATAAAGTTTAAATATGGGTTTTTATATTGAATTAAGCACTAAGGTCAAACAACCATTATCCTAGGTATTAATTAAAGAGATAGGATTCGAGACTTAATCACTTAATTTACTCAACCAATTCCTAAATGAGGCATACAAAGGTTCAAGATTAGTTTATTTAAACCATGACATCTTCTTCATGAGGGACATAGAGAGAATTTGAGTTCAGTTTCATAAGGAAAGAGGAGGTTTTCTTTTCATCATCGCTCCACTATCTGGAGGCAGAATTGAGCACAGAAATAGGCGTTGGAAAGCTGAGAGAGAGAGGTTCCTGTTTTCAGAGACCAGCAGTTCCTGCGAGCACGATCAGTCTGGTGTTTTTTCTATGTAAATACTTCCTCAGATCAATCCTAATAAAGAGGACGCCCATTTGAAAGTGGACCCGGAGATGTAGTCCACCAGGGAAAAACTCCGTAATCAACTATTTTCTTCTTCTTCTGTCTATTTTATGTTGTATTTTAATCATTTATTTTCTGATGGTTTATGTAGTCTTTCACTTAAGAATCTCTCTTCAGCTAACAATCATTCTTAATGAAAAACTAATCAAACTACCTCAGCACTTAATCAATCACTTTTAGATCAATTTTTCTCTTCATATTGCTATTGGGTAGAATAATTGTCCTTTTAATTGAGAGCAATAGTTCAAACTCTTCACATTAGTTGTCAATCCAAGTAGGTTGTATTATTTCAAGGTTATTACACTAAATATATGCAAGGGAAAATGATTAATAATGCTAATGAATATCAAAGTTAATCACTATAATCACACTCTAAGCCATTCAACACTCTAGTTGTTACACTCTCAAATATCGTTCACGCTCTTAAGAAATAGATACATAATTCAGAATAAAACCACTCTATCACACTATCGCTCTTATTCAGAAAAGAAAAACAATCTTGGAAACCATTTTCTCAAAAAAAGTTGAAACACACATTCAAATGAAATGATAGCACCATGAAATTGTAACGTGGATTAAATAATTGTCACAGTAAAAAAGGGACCAGTCGAGGAAATATGTTGTTACCCAACTCAGAGGTTAGAATATTGCAATCATTAAAGTATGAACATGAATAATAATAACAGTAACATAATCATAAATGAATTATAACTCAGAGGAAATAAATAAAATAGCTATAGTACATTCCCCAGCAGTGATACATGCTAAGGTGGACCCTTCCTTCCTAGCAGGGGTGGGTACACTGCACAACACACAAGCTAGTCAACAAAAAGGCTTAGAACCACGAATGATTAAGATTTAATGAAACATGCAGCATTAAAATTTTGGTGTTATCCCCCTCTATCATGTTTTATTTGTTTCTCTATTTCCATCTATTTATATATTTCTATCCTCTATCCTTCTCTATGATTTACTAACATTTATTAGAATTTTTGCATGTTTTACATCACTCGAATGACATCTTAGTTGTAACTTAATTGAAATTTTATTATGGTATATGTGTGCACTTTGATATGATGTAATATGATTATGGTTATGTTTCATATGTTTTAATATTAGAAATATAAAAGAAATAAAAAATATTGCATGCAATAAATAATAAATTTCCATTTGGAATGTTTAATTTTATATTTTTATTTTTATTTTTTTTACAAAACAAGGGTCTTCCAAAAGATCCAATTTATCCTGAGATCAATATAGAATATTTTGTGTTTGGCTCAAACACTCAATATGATGATGATGTTGTATATGGAGAGGACACCAAGACAGACGATGACAATGATGACATTGATGATGATCGTGATAGACATGATGATGATGATGATGATGATGATGATGATGACGATGATGATGATGATGATGATGATGATGATGATGAGAATTATTCTTGTAGTAGCCAATGACATTTATCATATAGAATCCATCATGGATCATTGTTGATAAATTCTTATTATTCCTCTTTTCATGTTTATTATCATATGTATCATTTTTACTTGTACTACCATATTGAGTTGTATCATTTTGACATGTATCATTTTGACTGATCTCATTTGGACATGTATTATATAGGCTTGCATTATGTGTAGTTAGTCATGGATAAGCAATTTTGTTTAATAATAATAAAAAAATATCGGTTATAGTTAAAAAAATGATCTTTTTATTTTATTCCAATGTTGTGGTATGGTCTGTATCTATAAGAAACCTGAAAGAGACCCGCTCTAGAAATATCTATGATGTGAATTTGAGCCTGCATTATGTTTATTTTGTCACAACTAGAATTTTTTTTTATTAATAATATAAAAATACTAGCTATAATTAAAAAAATGTTGTTAGTTTATATGGATATCCATTTCTGTAAAAAATATTATAAATGGTATAGTGTAAAATATTTGTAATGAAATGTGACTTTATCTATAATCATATAAGTTATTTCATAGGCACGATATAATTAGATAATTTAGTTAAAATAAAAAATATTAAATTACTAAATGGAAGCTATAAAGGAAGCATCAGTAGTTGTTAAAATGGGAGAAGAATGGGGCTCTAAAATGGAAGTAAAATTTCACATTAAATTGGAAGTCACACTTGGAGCTATTACTGGCTCTAAATAGGAAGTTAAATTGGTCACTTAATAGGAAGAAAAATTGGAGGATAATAAAGAAGAAAATCTCAACACTGAAAGGAAGCAAACCCTAGGCCTAAAAATGAAGCAAACCTAAAGCTAAATACGAAGAAAACCTTCCAAATAAAAGGAGGAAATCTATGAGGCTATCATGGAAAAAAAATGTAGAATTATAGAAGGGAGAAATAGTTGAAGCCAAACTAGAAGAACACCAAAATAAATCTTGGAAGAAAAACTTTGTGTTACTTGAGAAGAAATTTAAGAAGAAAACAAAGAAATACTAATGGAAGAAATAATAGAATCCAAACTTGGCATTACTTGAGAAAAAAACTATAAGAAATTAGGTAGCAAACAAAGAAGTAATAATGGAAACAATATTAAAAGCCAAAATTTTCATTCCGTAAGAAGCAAACAAAGAATCCATTCAGGTAGGAAAAAAAAATTAATAATGGAAGAAAAATTAGAAGCAACAAAATAGGCTATAATGGAATCCATATTAGAAGCTAAAGAAGATTTCATAATGGAAGCAAAGCTATATGAAACAAGAGATGCCATATTGGAAGCAAAACTTGGTGTCACAAAGGATGTTATAATGGAATTATAACTTAGCATTAATTTTTTGTTGCTGTTGTAAAATTGGCCATACATTTCTATTCATTTATTCAAAACAACAAGTTATAATCATGGAGAGCGTTCAATGGCCTCAACCTACCCAATGGAAACCATGTTTGTTGGCCATCGAATAACATTATAAGCCATCCAAAACATTAACAGTTTAAGTCTGTCCATGTAGGCCTGATAGGCCATCAATTCTGTAAACCATCTAAACTTAAGACTAAAAAATGCAAATGTTATCCGACAAGTTCATCATAATAAATAAAAAATTATGATTCAAAGAAGTCATTCCAATAATTAATCATCAGACGATTCTACTGGAGTAGGGTTTTTTGCACATGACCCTGGCATTTCAAATTGAGGTAGACCATGAAGAGGATGTTCAATGTGGCCAAGGAAAACATTCTGGTGATGCAAATGTAGCTGAATATATGTAATTTCCTTCTGGATATCTGTGAGGCTCGACTCAGGCTTTGATCTACCCATTTCTTCAAGTGTAGACGTTATGGATTTCACCACTATACATTTCATGATCCAGTAGAGATGCACTTATTATTTAAATAGAGTAAGTTTCCCTCGGGTATGCCCTTCAGAAAAAACTAGAGTTGTCCAATACTCGACCAGAAGCTCAGTTGCAACCCTAACTTCACTTATATATCCCATATTGAGATAATTTTTTTCACCTATGCTGGAGACCCAATGTAGTAAGAATGCATGGTTTTTTGCATGTTATCGGTATTTGATTTCTGACCTCTTTGACATGGAGGTTGGTCGGATGATGCAAATTTCTCTTTACCATTGTCACTCGATTACTTTTTTCCGTGGCTTCCACACACTTGTTTTCCATTACTTCGAGTTTCCTTCACAATATTGTCTTTTATTGGTTGACCCAAGAACTACGAGACCACTCTAACCTACACTAGAGGCGAGACCCACAGTGCAAGAGCCATATGGAATATTAGTTTAGGCAGACATGTAATTGTCATGCAGGAAAATAGATTGTTCACTTTACATTGTTGGACAATTATAATAGTTATGTACACCTAATGGATTAAAACCATGCCATATTCCCACCATTATTTTCTTTGTTCTACCAAGAACCAAAAAAATTTCATATCATTTGTGAGTGCCTGATAATAGGTGACTAATCCTTTGAGTTCCTATAACTAGATTTTAACAATTAAGTCTTGATCTAAACCCAAAACCACTATACTACCCATGGCTTGTCGGAGCAGCGAGAACCATAAATGAAAAAGATCGCATAAAATATGTGCAGTTACCATATTAATGATAGACCATAAATCCCAAATAATTCCCATTTGAGCAATAAAATTACCATAGAAAACAAAAAATGACATGACAAACTCAGACAAATCGATATTTACTTACAACCCAACATTCTGTTGCATAAAGTTTCTTAAACCCTTCCATTCACAAGGCATGTTCTAAGGTGAAGCCCCCATATCATTGACTAGGAGATCCTAAGAACATACAAGGACACACACATAGCCTCCATGTCATGACAGACTCTTGCGTTGTTGTTCTCCCACTTAACCAGCTCCACGAACTAGCTTATGATGTTTACCACCCTCCAGAGATACCAGGTATAAAACCATACAATTTTTTGCATACAAAATGATTCTCCCACCACTTGGAGGGAAATATTGCATTCGATCAAGGCTTGTTCTGACAGAGGTCTATGGATTTATTTTTCCTTGAATGCAGCAATTGTGTGAGGGCATGGTGAGGGATTCCCACTTTCCCATGCACTTAAGTAGTTAATAATTACTCTGATCCCCGTGCAGGTCATCACCTACCTGACACCCTGATCAGAGAGAATGATTATGATCCACATCCCTGACCAAGATCACGTGTAAAGTATCTAATCCTTCTCCCTAAAACTCACGGGCCCCTGTTGCATATAAATACTTACTAGGGTGGATGCATCCCCAGTGTGCCAAGAAGTCCCTGGGAGAGTTATCGGACCAACAAACAAGTGAGGGAATGATGTATTCAAATAATGACATGAGGCCTTTGATTTCCTCGACTAGCCGAGTAGTCCTCCAACTTCAATTGATATTTTCCCATTGGGAGCCTTGATTTATCTTTTTCATGATTTCTATTACAACTAAAGAATCATCTTCAACCACCAATTTATGAAATATTTCCCTTCTCACAATTAGTAAGCCATGTTTAACCAAATTGAATTCCTCCTCATTCTTACTCTCAAAACCATAGTTCGATGCATAACTGTACCACCCGACCTTGGTGATATCTAAAGAGACCACCAAATCCCGAAACTCTTGGAATTCCTTTACAATATCTATCTAAATTGAGCTTAAGGAAACTCTCTGGGGGGCATAAGAATCTAGAAGAAGATCATCTAGGGGTGGATCTTTAATTTCCATGAATGAGGAACTAGCATCTATGACAACAAGTTAAGCGCTTATAGGATTTTCACTTCCTAAGGAGGAGCTTTATAGTTGTCTCGACATCATTTTTCTACAATAATAGTATCACGGATGTTTTGGATAACTCCTTTCCATATGTCTATGATAGATTGTTTGTGATATTTGAATACTCTGCTATTTATCTCCTTCCATACTGCCCAAAGAAGGAAGAAGAGTGAGATGAACCAAGCTCTTTTTAGGACTGGAATATTAAACACTCCTTTCCTCCATTTTTCAGTGGTAACCTAGATACGTGAATGATCTCGGTCTGAATGGCCAAAGAGAAGGTCAATATTCACCCAGAGGTAATTAATAAAATGGTATGAACTCAAAATATTCTCTATAGTCTCATTCTGGGAGGCAAACATACTTCATGATGAGGGCCCTTGAACTTTATGATTTTGTAATTGATCCCAGGTAAGGGTGTGCACATTACTTACTAGCCAAAGGAAGTACATTAATTTTGGCCAAAATTGACAAGACAATCATTTCATGAGAGGGAGTGGTAATGATTCTAAGGGTCTTCTTCTAACAACTAGTACCCTTCTTGTATAATATACATTAATTTTGTTTTATAACCCCATCTAAGGATGTTTGTTCCTTCATAAATCACAATCCTCCTAGATTTTGCTTCCTTATCAAATGTTTTGCATTGATGCGAGTCTGGTGCATTAGGCCAAGTTTTCTTCCTTTTCCATTGTCTCCATGTGGAACATGTTTTAGTGCCTCGGAACTTACTGACTATCAAATTGGAGGATCAGTTGGTAAATAATAACATATCAACAAGGTATTGGTGACTCAATAAATTTTCCCTCTATTGCCACGAGTCCTTCTAGAAGAAGGATCTGCCCCCATAGCTGATCTCCCAAAAGGTATGATTACAAATCACAACCTTATTTCTAGTTGTTAGATTCTAGATTGATGAACCTCTTGGAGTGCCATGGACTCATACTATCTCTTCTGCGGTGGAGGGAATATTGTAATAATGTTCCCAAATAAGCTTCCAAAGGTAATTCCTAAATCCGACACCACCATAGTTTCGCTCCCATTACTTGATTTAAAGTATAAGGGTCTCGGAAGTTGAGACCCCCAACCATTTTAGGTTCGATTACATGGTTCCAAAAGAGGAGAGCACATTGTTTTGTTTTTTTCACCCTTTTCCATAGGAATTTATTGAAAATATTTTTATTTCAAAGCAAGCATTTTTTGGAGTTGCAAGACCCAATAGTTAAAATATTGGAATTGATTGCAACACCACTTTCAGGAGAACCACCCGACTCACCAAAATTAGTGCTCGAAAAGCCCAATTTAGGAAGCGAGATTGAATACGATCAAGAAGAACTTTCCAATATGAGACTCTTAGATAATTAAAGGAAAGGGGAATGCCCAAGTATTTTGATTGTAGGGATCCAATACGGAAACCCAATATCCTATCAAAAAATGGTTGAGTATGAACTATGGTATTGAATAAAAATATATTCAAATTTGCGTTCCTGATGCTTTCATAAAGTCTTGAAGAATGGAGATAAAAGATCTAGATTATTTGAGAGATGCTTGGAATAAAAGCATGGTATCATCCACAAATTGTTGATGAGTAAGGGGAATATCATTTCCCCATAATCAGATCCCTTTGAGATGGCCTTCTTCAACCGACGCTTTGATATATATGATCAATCCTTTAGCTACTAGTATGAAAAGGAAAGGGGAGATCAAATCTCCTTGTCTGCAGCCCCTGGAGGCATTAAAGGAATGGGAGAGGGAGTTTTTGAGGATAATTGAGAACACAAGAGTTTAAATGAGAGAGAAAATCCATTGGATCCATTGATGATCAAATGAAAATGCTGGAAGAATCCTCACGAGGTAAGTCCACCTAAGATGGTCATAAGCATTGGAGAGATCTATTTTAATCATCATGCCCTTAGATCTGAGACCTTTGAGGGAATGAATGGATTCCTGAGCTGTAATAATATCGTCCAGGATTTGATGACCTTTAAAAAAATCAGTTTGTTCCTAGGAGATTAAAGACATAAGGATTGGTTTAAGATGATTCACCATAATGGTGGAAAGAATTTTGTAAATAAAATCACACAAAGAAGGTCTAAATCTCTTGGGATCTCTAGAATACTCAGTTTTAGGAATTAAAGTTAAAAATGTAGAGTTTAGAGTAGGATGTACCTTCCTCTATCTCTTTGATTCCTCCATGACTCCAAAATGTCCTTGCCAAGGATGGGCTAGGCTGCCTGGAAAAATTATTCTATGAAGCCATCAGGCCCAGGCGCTTTATTTTTCTTCATTACTTTGACTACCTCCTCTACCTCCTCCATGGTGACAACTCGCATGAGTGCCAAATTTTGATCTTTTCTGACCAATTAAGGAATATGCCTCGTTATATGTTTGATAGCTTCTAATCTATCAAGGATCAGTTTTGACAATATGTTTTAAAAATTATCTACCATAAGGGTGTCCATGTCTTCATGCTAGACTAGGAAATACCCATCTTTGTCTAATAGTGAGAATACTTTGTTGTGCTGTTTATTTTGTATCATGGATTTATGAAAGAAGCGGGTGTTTCTTTCTCCATATTTTAGCCAGTGAACCCTAGTATTTTGTTTCCATAGTATATCCTCCTACTTTATTATTTCTTCTATATTAGTTAAAATCTTACCCTCTTCCATTTCCAAGAGACCCAAGTGCCCTTGCATAATCATTTGTTGTTGCACATGTTTCATGTGGGTCTGAAGTAGTTCTTGATCTTGTTGGATGTGTATAAATTCTAGTTTGTTCCACTTCTTTATCTTATGCTTTAAATATTTCATACCAAGCTGGAAGGTATGCATTATATTCCTTCCTTTCACCAAGCTGAAGGTCCACCAATCCCTTACCATTTCAAGAAAAGAGGGATCACATAGGCAAAAGGATTCAAAATTGATGGGCCAGTTGTGGTGCCTCTATTTCATATCTACTTCCATCCTGATTGGTTAGTGGTCAAAACCAAGGTGTGGTAGAATCAAATATTCATAATAAATGTATTTACTAATAATTTCTTTAGATTTTAGAAATATTTCTTGCCGAGAGTCCACTTGGTGCATCCCTCCTCTTCTATTATTCAACGTATGTAATCCATTGATGGTGAGAATGTCTACAAGATGTTGGTCCACTTGCATCTTCCTAAAGAGTGCCATTTCTGGTTCCTGTCTTATGATCCCAACCTTTTTCTTATATAACAAGGTTATGAAGTTTAAGTTTCCCCGGATCAGCCAACGTATCTCAGTGTGGAGATGTCGCAACTTTCCTATGCTCTAAAGGAAATATTTTTTCTCTCATGGAATATGAGGGTCGTATACCACCAAGATAAGAACCCATTCTATAGTCATAATATATCTAAATCTCCCAGAAAGACTATGGGGTAGTTCAACCCAATAGTCAAAGAGGACCTCTACGGGGCTCTAAAGAATGGAAATACCACTAGGACGCCATCTTGCATCAAGATATATTGCTTCATAGTTGGGTCATATACATCTAGTCCTTTCATCTATTTCTCCCCTTGTACCTTTGTTTCCTGAAGAAGCACAATATTAGGCTTATCCTTTTCAGGCGGTCTTGTAAATATCTTTGTTTACCTCAAATTTTAAGGCCTATCACATTCTAGGAGATTAATATCATTGGGAAACTTTATTTATTTGGTGGAATATTGCCGAAAGAGGTAATACCCACCCATAATTAAATAAGAAATTTATCACCATTTGGATTGAATCTTGAATTTTTTTCCTACTCATTTTCTTACCTCCCTTGATTTGGCTACTTGGACCTTGAAAACTTCACAATTTTGATGAATCCACCAGTTTGGGTGGTCATTGACCCTATTTTTCCATATATTGTAGGAATTTATTTCAATACACCTTCTTCCGGTCCATTGAGATGAATCTCATCGAAGTTTCACCATTCGTGCATTAGCCTTTTCAGTACTACCTCTTTCGCGCTCAATTCCTCCTTTAAAGTGTCGATCTCCATTACTGAGAGATATATGGATTGTTCCTATTACTCTTTCTCTAGGGGTTATACATGGGCTTTCATTTTTGGTTTGGAGGTTGATTTTTGTAAACCTCAACCACGATCGAGATATTTATAAGGATCTGCCTCCTTGTAACTCTCTCGTTTCTCCTGAAGAACTCTCAATTGATTGTGGTTAACCTTTTTATTTTATGAGGTGGGAGCTTTTGATTATGGCGGCTTCATATTATTCTTCTTATATGATACTTCCTTGAAACCCTCAGTGTTGTCTTGCGATGGAGCCGGTGCCTGGAAAGGATGAATAACCTCTCACTATGCTTGATTTAATAGGAAAGCCTTATACAAATGGTCATATTCATGACATTTATGACAAAATAAATGGATATGTTCATAATCTAATAGTTGCTGCCATATTTCATCCTAATATTCTAGTTCCACTAATTTTGGAAGGGGTTCTATAATATTCATATAAATGAAAATGAGGGAATATGAAGTGTAGCTTCCACGATGATTGGATTTAACTACTTTCCTAAATATTCTAATATAATTTTTGATCCCTTCAAATATTTTATGATCCCAGAAATCTACTAGTAAGGAAAAAAAAATGAACCCATACTGGAACCGCTAGAAACTACTCTCGATTTGGGTTATAGCATTCCTCCTAATACCTCATAAATATGAATGCATTGTAATATAAGTATGTACCAATTTCAAAAAACCTTTCTTTGTCTTGGATATTTGAAAAAATTACTGTAAAAAAACCTCTTGCATCAAACCTCAAATCTATATCACATTTTGGTTGCAATTTTTTTGGATCTATTTAATATGGTCTTTTTCCGTGGGCTAAATGATGATAAAATTATATATCAAGGTGTTGTATTACATATACGTGAGGTTATATTGTATTTTTTTGGATGGACTCACAAACCATCGTTTCTTGGACGCTCTTGGGAGGCATTTCCCTCAAATTATTGCTTGCCATTGGGCTCCCAATATAGGGATTTCGTTAGGGCTAGCTCCATCGTGATGGCCTAGAGAAGTGCCTATTTTTCCACTAAATTCTCATGTTTCTACACTTTGGTAGGAGGGAATCCCCCCCCCCCCCCCCACCCTTGCAGGGGCACTCATTTCCCTTGTCAGATCCGTGACTTAGGAGGTTAAGATTGTAGAAAACAATTCAAATATTTTCATAAACATCAAAGGCTATGCAAAACTCTAGCAGAGTTCATTCCATGTCATGTTCATAGTAAGTTATATTAATTATAACTTAGCATTAATTAGGAACCAAAAAAATAAGCTATTTTCAATGCCATATCAAAAGAAAAACTGCAAGCACAATTGGGAGAAAAACTAGTTGTACAAACAGATGCAACAATGGAATAAATAATAAAAGAAATACTTGCCAACACTATTATTGGTGAAATTTTAGGAGATATTATCGTCATACAAAGGAATATGATAGGTTCCATAAATTTTAATGTCTCCCCTTGAATCAGATTCACGGCCCCAAAAACATTGAACTCTAATGTTATTTATGGTGCTAATGGCTTGTTTTGTTGTAGTGAATTACTACCTATGGAAAAAATAAAAATATGACATGAGTCTAGTAAAGAGAACAACAAACTAACACACTTATCTTCATCTAATTTTTTTTTTATAAACAAATAAGAGTTGACTTGCCACAATATTGGAGACATTCGAGTGCTTTGTCATCGAGTCTCCATCCTTAATCCTTGGGTTATACACCTTTTTTCATAGGAACAATTTGTTCACCATGGACATAGATTGATGCAATGTCCTAACCTATTCCACAAGTCCTTCATTATGGTTTCTCCTGAAACATTGATTAATATTGAATATGAGAGACATAATCATATTATTCTCTTTTCCTTTTGTTCTAGCTTGGTCCAGCCTAATTTCAAAATCCATATTGGCTAGTGTTAGGATCCATAATTATCCACAGATATTTTTACACCAATAAATATTTTATTTTCACCTTCCATAACTTAAAACTCTACCCATTGAATTTCTCAATCTCTATATTTCAACTCCTCAACATTTCCTTTCATCAAAAGAATTAATTTCATAGATCTGCCAATGTAACAAGGTCTACCACATACTTGAGAAAATCTCTTTAGCAACAAATGCACCCCCTTGAACTAAAAAACGTTGTCACACCAAATTTAGTTTTTAACAATACATAGTTAATTTTTGCAAACAAATTCTTAATAAAATAGAAAAAATGTAATGGAAAAAAAAAACAAAATTAACAAGTATATTTTACCCTGGAAACCCAAGACTGAGAAAACTGGAAATATTTTTTAATATATATTCTTCTTTAAAATATCCTTCAGTATGTATAAACCAAATATCCATTTACCATGGATTAGAATACAACCATATTTCCATATTAGAATTTACAAAACCATGGTAAATTTGTCCCTACACTACAAACCCACTAGAGGCAAAAACCATGTGTTGAAAAACACAAAAAACAAATGCAAAAACTATTCAAAATATTCTTTTCAAAGGAATCGCCCTTTATTCCCTACACGAGGGGGATTTTGTGCCATGTGCAACCCCCTTGTTGTTCCTGATTTAATGTATAGTGTGTGACAATGATCGCGCAAATAATATAACTCATACCCAATAAGAGACAATGATACAACGTGTGCATAATGTAACCATTATATTGATAATATAGAAAATATAGAGCAATGTTCATGGGCATCTTTGAAGAGGAAGCCTAGATTTGAGAAAATTTACAATACAATAAAAAAACTTGAAATGACATTGTATAGGCTACCAGTTATTAATTCATCTCCAATAAAACCCTAGATAACTCTCTATAAATAATTTTCATATAAGACGCATAATAATTTTTTTAAATGACTAACCTTAAAATTAACCTTGATATTTTAAATAAACACAAAAATAATTAGTGGTTCAATATATAAATTATACTCTCTCTTTTGAATAAAAACCTCAAATTAATTAAATAAGGATAGAAATTATTTTTCACAAAAGTTGGGAACAACATACTTGTCCTTTTGTGGTGTGTCACAAATAAAAGAATACATCTTTTATTTTAATTTTTGTCGAAATTCTTTACAACAAAAAACTTCTCTCCCTCATCATGTAAGGTAATATAATATTGATAGAATCCTCCTCAAGTTTATGAAACAATAAGTGGCTCACACCAGCTTAAATAATCAACAAATACACATTACCATAAGATTTTTATTAGTAAGGTTAGAATGAAGCTTTAGACATAATTTTCAAGTTGGGCACACCCAATATGTTTATTCCTTCGAGCCATCACTAATTAAACCATTAAGAGGTTGCATAAAAAGTGGTTGATGTAATGAAGGGGACGAAAAAGAGGAAATGGATGCAATTTGATGCAAGAAAATCCTTGGGTCAATAAAACTCGTAAGAAACTTATCTTCTGTTACTTGGTTTATTTCCATTATAGGTTAGAGAACAATAATTTCTTCTTCTTAGTCCAAAACCTCATCATGGCATCCCCAAATTAATTTTCTAATCATATATCACTAGTATTAAGGTTTTTCTTCCACATTAACCATTTGTGAGGCTGAATTTAACCTCTAGCAACAATAAATTATGAAAATCATATGAAATTGTAAAGGAGTAGTTGGAATAACAATGCATATTTTGAATTATTTCATTTTCGATTAAATTGCATTCATTAGAACAACATAAAAAATTCCATATGAAGATAGCCATTAATACATATATGAAAATAAGTCCACATCCACGAAACTAGCTAGCGAGGAGTGGTTTATACCGAGACATAACAAAATCATTAATGGATTCCACCCCCCAGAAATTAGGTTCAAGCATTTGTGGGAAAGGTTATAAAAACATACCTTTTATCCATACTCATTTTTCTTTAAGTTATATCTCTTGAAAATTCTACACGTGTCATAGATGGTGCCGCCTTGTCATGGATGGAATTTTTGCATTCCTTGCAAACTATTGATACTTGCAGTGGAATGAATTACGAAATAGAAAATTCATAATCACTAGATGAGATAAGGTTGGCGGTTGGAACTAACCAACAAATTCTAGAATTTATGATAAGAATTCAATCATATTTTGAAAATAAAAATGTCCATGAAAAATGACAATAATAATTGGAAATACGTGATTGATGTACTTATCAATGACATTTCTCTCTCTATCTCAAGGCTCGTCTATGCCTAAACTCAAGCCAACCCCAATGTAAGATGAAAAATGGTATTTAGTGGGATACGTTCACTCGTATTATACAAAGCTCGGTCGATCCTAGATGCTTGTTAAGACAATGTAAGTCCCACAGTTGAATATCACCCTTAAGTCCTCCGATGCACACAAGATAACTTCCATCAATGCCAAATGCCAAACCTCTAGAAAAAATATTAAAATCCACACACTACACTCAACTCCTTTGAAGCCTAAGTTGCTAACATCATTTTATATAGTAAATGCATACATTTAAGATAAAGAATTTCCATTAATGGGGAATCCCTAAAAATATATTATATTCCACACACTTAGCTCAACTCCTTAGAAGCTTGAGTGACATAAAACTCATTTAAGTATATTATGTAGGTACCTCTTACTTCTTATTTCCTTTTGGATCACGACTAAAGATATTATTTTCCACACACTTAGCTCAACTCATTAGAAGCTTGACTAACATACAACTCATTTAGATATATTATGCATGCACCTCTTATTCCTTAGTTCCTTGTGGATCATGATTCTTAGTATCTACTAATGCACATGCAACAAACCCTTGATGAGTTTAAAGTTATAAAGAAAATATGAAAATAAGCTTAATGATAAAATCAAAGTTATTAAAACACTATGGTGGGTTTCTTTCACTACTATTGTGTGAAACTTGATCAAGCCTAAATTCCTGTTAAGACAACAAAACCCTCATAAGATTTTATATAAGATATGCATATAAGATAACTTCAATTGATGCCAAACCTCTAAAAGAATATTAGAATATGCACACTACACTCAACTCCTTTGAATCATGAGTTACTAACATGATTTTATACAAGTAATGCATATATTGAAGATAAATAATGTAAATTAATAGGAAAACCCTAAAAATATATTAATTTCCATTGACCGGAAACTGTTAAAAATATATTATCTTCGACACACCTAGTTGAACTCCCTCAAAGCTTGAGTGGCGTATAACTCATTTAAGCATATTATGCATACACCTCTACTTCCTTATCTCCTTGTGGATAGTAATTGTTAGTATTTATTAATCCAAATGCAACAAATCCTTAATGATAGGCTTAAAGCTATAAAGAAAATATGAAAAAAAATCCTTAATGGTAAAATCACAGTTTTTAAAACAACTTAAAAGACTAGGAAAATTAAAGATTAATGCAATATTCTTATAAATTAAAAAATATATATAAAAATAGTTAAATACAACAAAGGTTTAGAAGTTTTTATTCTCTTATCATAAGTTATCTGGGAGGGACAATTTAACTCTATATCTTTAAATATAGAGGGAAATTTAAAGATATCTTTAAATATCATTCTTTTTCTATAGAGAGAAATAATTTTAAAAGTAGAGATAAACTAGCAATTGCACCGAATGTTGTAAACGAAACACCGTAAGGAAGTAGCTAGAAATAAATCAACTCTAAGTAATTTGATGTGGCCTTATATTTATACTCTAAATTCATTGCATAAATATATAAAATGTATAATTTATGTAATGGACATTTCATTTTCATATTTGAAAAGAAAGTTGCGCTAGAATTTGTTGAAGATATCGTTGACTTGTAAAACAATATTTTGTGCAAAGTATTATTATTTTGTGAAATATGGAAATGAATAAATATTGAAATGAATTATTGAAGTGGTCATTAACTAGTAGGTATTATAATACTATATTAATATGACATTGAAAATAATACATAACTATATTGTTGAAATACTTACAAGATGTAATGGAAAGGTAGAAGATGATGGCAATAGTTTTATATTATGTGAGTTTTTAAGAATGTACAATGTTTGAAATTTACATTTGAAGAGTATACCATGCTTCAAATTTACGTTTCATTTTAATTTTTGGCAATAAAATTTTAGTTTTTTGTAAAATATTACAAGTATATCATGAAAAAAATGATTGTTGTTGAGCTTGTCGAAGAATTAGGAGATTTTCCAAACTAATAAGCAACCTGCAAAGAAATTTTTTTTTTCGAAAAATTAAAAGAAATTTTATTTTACTTTAATTGTAAAGTAACTTGTTCAAATTGACGATAATGAGGTTGTATGTGAATTCTATCATAAAGAATGTATATTGAATTAAATTGAAGTTACCTATTGTTACAAAATACTTTTTCACCGTCCCTACACTCCCCATCTCGAACATTGGAGGACCATTTCAGTGACTTCTGTGTATTTTCATACCTTGCCAAAAGTGTCATTCCATCCCTTCGCATTGCAAAAATATTTCCTTTGTTGATCATTCCTGAAGCAGGCTCTCAAAAACACATGATTTTGGGTCGGCGTTGGTAGGAAGATATGGCCTCACGCCCATAGAGAAATTAACACTTGCCCTCATGCCCATTGGCACTCTATCTCAGTGGACTGCCCGTGTCGAGCTATTTTTGGAAATTTTTTTAAAATAGAAATAAAGTTTCCATGTCTAACTACTTCGTGAGCGAAGTCATCATGGTTTTTTCGACTAAATAACATCGAAGTCCTTCCTTCGGCTTCTTATTTCCTATAATTGAGCAACTCCCCAAAGGATAAGGCCTCCCTTCCACCTTACGAGGGATCCCAAACCACCTCCTCCAGTCCTATAAATACTTCCTTCTCACATAGTTTTAGCTAGCTGAACAATCCTTAGTATTATTGGTGTGAAGAATAAGACAGAGAGGAATCCATTGTCGAGAGATATTTTAGGCCCATTCCCTCACCAAGTCCGATTCCCAATGAATTCGTGAGATGCATTTTACTGAACCCATCGAAGGAGGTTGTAAGGTGAAGGCTTTAAGGTTGTAAAATTATTTTATCTATCATTAATACAACATTTGTTTTTTGGTTCAAATTTTGTGTTTGATAATATGTAAAATGTTTGATTCTCCTTGACCAATCGAATAGCTGTGAATGAAAATATGTTTTCGTATGCTGTCACTGCTCAGTTGATCCTTGTGCAGGTACATGGACATTATCATTGAAAGACCGTGACATATCAAGACAAAGATCAGAGGATTGCTGCTGCAAACGTAAGACAAAAGCATTGGACCAAGGTAGGTCATCTTTCCTGACTCATTTTAATTTATAAGCTAGGAGTCCTAAAGTCCAGCTTGTTCCCTTGTTGCTAGACCCACTCCAGGGCTAGAGGGATCACCTCTGTCCACAGAGGGTATTTACCTGCACAACAAGTTGGTGACCATACTGGGGAGATTAGTGTATTTTTCATCTCTCGTTGTTCATTTATTTTTTTTCTTGTCGAGTCTAATTTGGTCGTATTACCGCTTTTCTATTTTTTTTTCCTGCTTGACTATTTTCAACCATCACATTCAATCTCAGGGTGTCAAGTCTGACCTCTACTGAGTGGATTTTTATTTTTTCCATAGTTTTCTAGCTCGACACTACTGTAGCTTGAACATTCGTGCCAATTATATTTTGTTTCCTTTGTCACAGGCACGCCAACCTCTGTTTAGCGCAGATTACAGCTAGACAGAAGGGTTGAATCATGTAGCCTAAAATTCTAGCCTTTTCCCTGAGTTTTTTCAGTTCCTCTTGCCTTTGGGTTGGATTTTCATATTTTAATTGGTCTACTAGAATTACTTTGACTCTCTTATCTCATTCTTCTCACTTGTTTTCCCCTTATCTGATCAGTGGAGTTTGTCATCCTAGGATTTCTAAACGCCTCATGCCGCTTGACCTTCTGAGTTGAGTTTGAGCCATTTTGGTACATATCGTTTCAGTTTGTTGACTAATTGTTCTATATTTTCTCTAGGTTCTATGTGTCATTGGGTTGTTGAATGATCATCCTGTATTTCGTTTATATTTCCATCTGTCACCTTGAGCATAGATTACATTGCTCATTGAATCGGTTCGAAAGCCCACTTTTTTCTTGAAGGAGTGCATCTTTGTTTTGATTTTTTTTTATCCTCATATTGGATTTATCTATTTGTTTTAGATCGTATCATTCGAATTGCTCAAAGCTAGTCTCTATTTTTTCATTTAGTATAATAGAGTATTTTTATTCTCATTCATCTAAAAGGATAAAATTTGCATTCTTTCTCTTAGTTTGAAAATGAAAATTGTTCTTTTGCATTAGTAGCTTTTAGTAAACAAGGAAAGAGCTTTTCATTTTCTTCTTTGGTTTTCTTAGATGCTTTACGAAAATTTCTTCTTGTGTTCGATTGATTGATGCTTCATTATGAAATACTATCCTTCTCTTACCTAGTTGTTCATCGAATTAAATAATTATATTTGCATATAGTTGTGCATTAAGGATTCAAGATTACGTTCGATAAGGCCTTGAAATTCCAACATTAATTCAAGATCAACTTTAAAATGAAATCAATCAACCTAAGGAATCATTGAAACATAACTTTCACATTTAGAGGTCTATGCTAGTGACCTATTCCGAGTCATTAAACCTAGTAGCTCTTATTTTGCATCTGGTAGTAGACATCACTAGCACGGAATTGTGCTCCCCGTACCATCAAGTATATAAAGGGAGACCCCCATAAGTTGCAGTCCTTTATCTGTAGGAAGCCGAGTTTGCTATCTTGTAACCATGATACACTAAACACAACATTCAGTGAGACTGCTTGCATTTACGTTAAGTCCTTGGTCATTTCTCTTTCATTTTGTCACCAAGGAGTATATTGCATTTCAAGAAAACTTGGTACACCCTCTTGATTAGATTTCTTGAGTAGTCAATTTTTTCTTTTCGTGACTCCCTAAAATTGAAAGATCATTGAGCACTTGTCTTTTCATTTTCGTTCAACCTAAAAGGGACTAGAGTGACCTTTTACATATTTCTTGACTCTTAAAATATGAAAAGGTAGAGTTTTGTTTCAATGTCATAAAATCAATTTCCTACGATCACATACCCATTAAAGATATTTTACTGGCTTGTTCTTAAGTAATTCCTTAATGTTTTGTCTGGAAGCCTCGAATTGGTCATCTCAGTTCTCTCCTGTTTTGAGACAACATCACAGTGGCAGAACCACCGGTTTGGTTCTCCCCTTCATTACCTCCTACTAGAGATCCTTCTCCTAAAGTTTCTTCGGCGACATCTCAGCTTACTAGGTCTATTGATTTCTGGAAGTCTATTATTCCGAGTATCTTACCTCTCGCTACAAGATATACTCTTGAGGAGCCATTTTATATCAATTGGCAACCTCATGATGCTTGGTATAGTTTTGGAAACAAGGAAGATTTTCCTCCTCTTACTTCGGAAGCATATTTTCTTTCCACTGCTTTACTTGCCACTACTCGTCGCCTTTTTGACAATACCATGGCTTCATCCGACATGGATTATTCAAGTCTTATTAGTTGTGAAGAAATTTATGTTTCTATAGGAGATTATCAACTCCCTTCGGAGATTTCTTCTTATGTCTCAGGTCAACCTTCCTCACAACTGATATCTCTCCCAGCCAGTTATCGTACGCCTGGTTAGATCATTTCTAGCATTTCATCATTGTATCAGAACCCATTATGGTCAGGTACAATGACTCCCTCGGGAAGATCGTTTGTCACGATATCGAGGGTATCACCCTCGACTCCCATGACGTTGACGATTGTTACCTCTGTCCCAGTCCGACCCACTATCTATCTAGCTTTGTCCTCACTGGTTGTTAGTACAAATCAATTATTTTCATCGTCTTCTGTTGTTTGTAGGTCATTTTTTATCACCCCCACCATACCTATTAGGCCCACCATGAGTGGATCACAGCCTCACGTTTCAGGAATCCAACCTACTAGTAGTGCGCCCATCATTTCTACATCAATTCCTAAAGGCTTGACTTTCGATCAGTACATGTTGGCCATTGAAAAATAGAATTACACCCCTCAAGGTTTTTAGCAGCCACAAGCTTCTGTTAATCCTCCACATCATTTTGACAAGTACATAAATCCCATCTATTTGCCTCTGATTGACCCCAATCAGATCACATACACACCAGGGCAACCCTATGGTCCACAAGGACAACCCTTTCAGGGACAACCTTCAGTCCAACAAGGACAACCCTACGGTCCTACTGGTCAAGCTTATGTTAAACATGCAGAATCTTATGTTCTCAAAGGGGTAAATATATCGGCAACAGGGAAAAACTTTTGTGCAACAACACCAACCTTACATTCAAGAAGGCCCAACTTTTGTACAACAAGGTCAACCCTCTATTGCTCAGCTGTTCAACCTGGTATTCAGGGGAAACCTGGCCCATCCCAACCATCGAGCCAACCTCTTCCACAAGGGAAACCTGGTGGCCCTCAATATCTAGGCCAACCTACTCCGTAGGGATAGCCTATCCAACCACAGTATCTAGGTCAACCTGCATGCCAAGGGAAACCCGTTCAGCCTTAGGGCACCACTTACATTCCTCAAGGTCAATCTCAAAAGGTATATAGTGCACCCCAAGGCATTTCTTACATTCCTCAAGGTCAATCCCAAGTGGTACACATTTCCCCTTAAGGCATTGCGTATAGTGCTCAACGTTAAACTCAAGTATTATATAATGCACCTTAAGGTACTGCTTACATTCTGCAACAAAATACATATGTGGCTTAGAGAGGACCTCAGTGGTTCACTCAAAATCAATATCCTAGTTCTCAACTAGTGTATGGGCAGAACTATCACACTTATAACACCTATGGAAAGAATCCTCCAGGACAAAACATATGGGAGAAAAATTTCTCCAAACCTGTGTGGAATCCTAATACTGGTCTTTATCAATGGCCTGCAATGCCTTTCAATCCACAATTACCTTTCCTTGCTACATTGGAACTTCCTAATGTGTGGAAGTTGAAAAACGATCCTATCCTTCATAATCCATATTAGCCTCCAATTCCGACTAAAATCCCTCGCGATTGTCCCAAATTTTAGAGTAAGTCTAGAGAAGACCCCCAAGCGCATGTTATGACATACCATCTTTGGTGCTCCTCTAACTCTTGTGTTGAAGATTCCATTCAACTCTGTCTTTTCCAAAGGAATCTCACTGCTGCCATTGCAAGTGGTACGTTTAACTCTCCTGTGGCATCTTCTAAGATTTCAACTCTCTAGCCATGGAATTTATCATGCACTTTCAGTTACTAGTTCAGTATGAAACTAGGACGAACCTCCTCACATCATTGAAACAAGATAGAGCTACCCATATCGCTGATCATATTCATGAATGGAGATGATGTCGTCGTTTGATGAAGTTTGAGATTCCTTATCAACTTCTAACTGATTGGTTCACTACCTCTTTTGTTACTCTAATTTCTAAGGACATTGATATGGGGGCATGTGTTACTGAGGAACAAGCCATCGCTCGTGCCCAGTACCTTGATCTTGTGTACTCTGAGTCCATCGCATTGTATGAACTCTTCCTTGATGCCCAATGACCTAGAACTTCGAAAGCACCAATGACGCCATCCGTCGACGACATCATAGGTTTTGTGTCTTAGACTTCTCGAAATTATTATCCAAATTCTGTGAAGAAAAAATATACTTCTTCCATTGAGACTGCTTCTCAGCCACCTCTGAATTCTGGTAAAACCACAGAAGTGAAGGTCGTCCAGTCCAATCTGGTGGATAAAACTTCCAAGGGTAAGAAGAAGGGTAAAGGTAAGGCCAAAGACGATACCCTGAAACATGATTCCCATAAACCTATTACTAATGATGGTTCATAACACAAACTGAAGTACCCTTGTCTGATTTGTGACGAAGAGCCTTACACCAAGGACTGTCCACAACGAGCCGAGGTGAGTCGACTGATCAAGGGAACCCAAGGCACTCTAGTTGTTCTTAAATAACCTTTCCCATCACAAGAAACTTAGTTGGCGGAACAACCTTAATCCTCTGCCCCTTTTGGCTCTCAAGTTTTCATGATGAATGGTCCTACAACCATATTTATTGCTACCTTATTGAAAGATTATACCAAACTACGTTAGGCAGCAGGGAAGGAAATCGCTGATGGTCCTCCTCCCTTGCCTGCTTCTGGCCCTCTTCAAATTGAAAGGCCCAGTACTGAGCCCATTGTACGGCCACCTTCCAAAGGTGTACTCCGAAAATATTCCTACAATCCCAACGCCTGTGCCACTCAGGATTACAGTGTTGTTGAGGATTTGGCTCAGGCGCCAACTTCTATTTCTGCATTGGAAGTACTTCAGAGTTGTCTGTCTCAACAGAAGGCATTATTATCTACCATCGGAGGGGTTGATCACGCCAATTCTAGCCTTATCACTTTCGATTCAGAAAATTTCGTCTCACGTCTCCCTCACTAACTTGCATTGACCACCCAAGTTGGAATTAATGGAAAGAATATCCACCGAGCATTCATGGATGAGGGTGCATCTACGTGCATCATTTCTTCTGCTTGATGGAAAGCCATTGGTTCTCCAACCCTGAATTCATCTCCAAAGGCTAGAAGCTTTTCACGGAAGGGAATCTCGCCCTCTTGGCGTTCTCGCTAGTTTACCTATTACGTTAGAAGGGAAAATAGTTAATGTTGAGTTTGAATTCATTGATTCCAAGCTTAGTTACAATCTTCTCCTTGATCGCAGTTGGACTCACACCATGCTATGCATACCGTCCACTCTCTTTTGTGTTCTTCGATTTTCGCATGAAGGAAACATCATCACAATCGATTATTTGTCCTTTTTCACTTCTTTTTCTTTTGAGAGCAACTTTCCATATGTAGATAGTATTCCTACACCTTATGAGAGCATAGGACCATGTATTTTCAAAGATCCTACCCTCATGGGTACTTTTTCTCTTCCTTCACCCAACACTGCTTAGGTCAACATGATGTCTCAGTCTTCTAATCCATGGATCATCCCTTCGCCTGCGTAGATTGATTCGTTTGGTGACTCAATGTCGTTAAGCCCAATAGAAATTTATTATTGTGAACTTATTTCAGCTTCGGCTCCTCTACCCTCTGAACATGCTCCTTTGAGTATGTATCTTGACACGTATTCTCAATCCCCTTAGCTTGGCACTTCGAATTCATCCGATCCCTTAAACGAGATATTTTCCACTAATGAGGCCATCGTGGAGACTATGTCTCTTGAGGATCCTCCTTGGCATGATATTCATCATCATTCCTCTTTCATGCTTGGCCTTGGGGCCATGTCTACATCTCTTCAGAAGTTCGCTTCCCAAGTTCCTTCTCATCTGCTTCAAATGCCAATCCTGACACATGAAGTCTTTGTGGAAGGTAACTTGGGGAACATTACGCAAATGATGCCTATTGACATCTGCTTCAAACTGGGGGTTTTTGAGAACATCCACATTGGGGTGACCTATTCTCCTCATGACATCAAGGTCTATGCTAGTCTCTTCCACAAATTTCGTGACTTTTTTGCTTGGTCTTACAAAGAAATTATTGGCATCAATCTAAGTATAGTTGTGAATGAGATTCATACTTATCCTAGTGCAAAGCCAGTTTTCCAACGTCTTTGTCCCATGCACCCTAGAAAGGTGGCTGCCATTAAGGGAGAAGTTGAAAAAATTCTTAAAGTTGCCTTCATTTATCTGATTCCCTTAACAAAATGGGTTTCTAATATTGTTCCTATGGATAAGAAGTAGGGTATTATTTGTGTCTGTTCCTATTACTGTGATATTAACCATGCTTGCCCTAAGGATAATTATCCCACTCCTTTTATCGACCAGATCATTGATGAATGTATTGGGAGTGAGATATTTTCCCTTATGGATGGGTTTTCTGGGTACAACTAGATCAATATTCTTCTAGCCGATCAACACAAGATCGCCTTTATCTGTCCTTAGGATATCTTCACCTATAAGAAGCTCCCTTTTGGTCTTAAGAATTTTGGGGATATTTTTCAAAGAGAATTGTCATATGCTTTCCATGACATCAAGCACATCGTTCAACCTTACCTGGATGATCTTCCAACTCATTCAGCTAAGCGTCAAGACCACTCAAATCATATCCGTCAAATATTTCTTCGCTATATATGCTATAACTTTTAGCTTAATCTGCATAAGTGTGTATTGTGCATTGATTCTGGTAGGCTCTCAGGGTTTATCATCTCTAAAGATAGAATTTGTCTCGATCCCATCAAAGTCAAAGCTATTTTTAATCTCCCCTCCCCTTCCTGTTTACATCATTTGCAGAGTTTTCTAGGGAAAGCTAATTTCATACACTTCTTTATACTGAACTATGCTGAAGTGGCCAAAGGATTTACACGATTACTTAAGGAAGGTCTCCCATTCCTATAGGATGTGATTGCCCAAAAACCCCTTGATTCATTGAAGAAATTTCTTATCAATTATCCTCTATTGTGTCCTCCCAATTATCATCATGATTACTCCCTATATTTGGCTGTCGAGTTTAGCACTATTGCCATGGTTCTGGTGCAAGACGACGATGATGGTGATGAGCACGTCATTTACTATTTGAGTCACAATATCCTTGATACCGAAACACATTATTCACATTTCAAGAAGTTGGCGTTGGCTGTTGTTTAAGTTGTTCAACTTTTTCATCATTATATTTTGTTGCAAACAGTAACCGTGATTTCTAATTGCAACCCCATGGCCTACATATTGACCTGTCAATTGCTGAGGGGAAATACTCAAAGTGGATCGTTATCCTCTGAGAGTTCTATTTGGAGTTTACTACTGCCAAATCAAAGAAAATTTTGTTTTTATCGATTTAATTTTCTCTCTCCTTTCTGATTATGCTTCATCTAGTTCCGAGGAATGCATTCCAAATGACAAACTTTTTCTCATTAACACCCTCGCTCCTTGGTACGGTGATATCATTGTATATCTTCAGACTTCAACCTTCCAATCTAAGTTGACAAAGGATGATCGTCGATGCATTTTCCATCATTCATAACCTTATCACATAATTGGAGATACTCTATACTGCATTGGAGTTGTTTCTGTTCTCCGCTGGTCTTTGAATCTCAAGGAGGTCGAAAAGGTCCTTAATGATTGCCACTCTGGCACCTGTGGTGGTAACATGTCTGGATCTGCTACTACACATAATATTCTTCATGCTAGATATTTCTCGCCTACCATCTTTAAAGACTGCATTTTTTCTATCTACAAGTGTCATGATTACCTGATTTACCAGCGCAACATGCGCACACCACCCAGACACCTCCATCCTATCATTACCATTGGTCCGTTTGTGAAGTGGGGCATCGATTTTATGAAATTTAACCCTCACTTGGCTGGGGGGCATGCTTATATTATCGTAGTCGTTCACTACTTCACTAAATGGGTCGAAGCAATGCCTACACTTACAACTAACGGTAAGACAACCGCACAATTTCTATTCAATCATGTCATTACTAGGTTTCGTGTCCCTCAAGCCATTGTTACTGATCATGGTTCTCATTTTCATCATTACATGATGGTTGAGTTTACTTCCAAGTTGGGTCTGCGTCACGACAGCTCAACCCCGTACTACCCTCAGGCTAATTGCCAGGTTGAAGCTGTAAACAAATTTGTAGTCACTATGATTCAAAGTATAATTGGGATGCATAAGTCAAACTGGAATCTCATGTTGTTTTGAGTTCTCTGGTTTTACTGAACCTCAGTGAAGGATGCGACTGGATTCACTCCATTTCGTATTTTTTATGGTCTGGAAGCTATCCTTTCGATTGAATGAAAAATCACTTCTCTCAAGATTGATGTTGAATTTCTACCTAATACTTCGCTAGAAGAAGAGTGTCTTCTATATTTAGAGAGGTTTGATGAAACTCACTGCTTTGCTGCTCTTGTCATAGAAGTACACAAAAATCGAGTTAAAGCTCATTTTGACTAGTCGGTTTCCCCTCGTTCCTTTTTAGAAGGAGACCTCTTCCTCTTGTATGACTAGACTCACAATAAGCTTGGGGTAGGAAAATTCCAACCCATGTGGCATGGGCCCTATATTCTTAAACGTGTTTTGCAGAACGAGGCTAATAAGCTAATTGGGTATGAATGTTATCCTCTAGATCAGCCTAGAAATGTGTTGTATCTCAAAAAATACTATGCATGAGTCTCTCGTGCATGTTCTTTTTTACATAGGTGTTTTTTCATTTTTGTACACTTTTTGGCTTGGTGTGCTTTGTGAGCGGTTTTCCTGCTTATTGTGTTGTTCCTTATTGTGTAGATGTATCTCACTCTCTATGTTGGTTTCACAGATGCTACCTCCCGTAGTACCCGGAGTCTATCTTTCGTAGCCTGGGTGATTTATAATCATAATGATGAGTTGATAGAAATTCAAGGTATTTTTATAGGATGAACCACAAACAATGTAGCTGAAGATAGTGCTATCATTGAACTTTTAACTAAGACCATTACTCTCGAAATTCGTGCATTAGTTGTTAACCTAGACTCTCAGCTTGTTGTTCTTTAACTTAATGGGCACTATTATGTTAGAAGTCCTCAAATCCTAAGGTTTTATTTGCATGTTCGTTTATTAGAAAGAAATTTCGATTACATCACATATCGACATATTCCTAGATGAATGAATGTGTTAACTGATACAATAGCCAATATTGTATGAGATAGCCATTTGTGTAATTTGTAAAACATCATCATCACATGATAAGATTCATACAGGAATATATATATATATATATATATATATATATATATATATATATATATATATATATATATTATATATATATATATATATATATATATATATATATATATATATATATATATATATATATATATATATATATATATATATATATATATATAGAGAGAGAGAGAGAGAGAGAGAGAGAGATATCGAGTGTTTGCATCCACGTGCATCAATAAGTTCAAAAATATGTATTTTTTGGTTACATCGTGAGACATCATGTCTCTCAAAAAATATGCAGAAATGAAAGACTAGGTCTCTAGTTAGCATGATGCTCATGCTAGCATGTCACTACATGCACGAGATGCCTCAATAAGAAGTGAACACATTTCGACACCTCCGCAGGGTGCCTCTGCTGTGTGTAAGGAACATCATCAAATCTCGCATAGTCTGGGATCATACTGGTGAGTCCCTCTGAGTTGCATATGATTTCCTCCTCCTCGCTTCCATCAACATGAGGGGCCACATAAAAATCACGAGGAATTCTCAGTGCTATTGGACACATTCCTGTAGGTCATTCTTGGCAAACATCTGCAAATAAAAAAAAAATCATAATACTCATCAAAATTAAAAACATGAGTCTTACCCAATGCTTCATCTCAATCCTCTCTTGCTGGGAATCAGAGATCATCATCACCCGTAAAGTCCATGCTATAATAGGGCCAATATTCCACGACAATGAGTTGTAGATGGAGCCATTCAAATAATTCTAGTCTTGAGAACATCTGTTGACTGCCTCTTGATCTAGGCGTCAAAGCTGTCCAATGAACCATTCATGGCTCTTGGGCTGGAGGTGTAGCAAATATCAATTACTAACATTGAAATATTGGTAACCATTACAGGATGAATGGTACCAAGATGGACCCACAGCAAAACTGTTTTAGCTTGACGTTCTTACATTTCGTTAGTTGGCATTTCACATTCATCGTTACCGCCTCTGCCCAGTTGTAGAGAGTTGGTGCCATACAATCTTTGGCAAGAAGTAACTGTGTTTTTGTGGCTTCATGTGGAGCTTGAGATCCAGCAGCTCAAGTGATGGTGTGCAACACTACTTTTAGTGCCAAATATGGAATGGTTTGGATATCCACCTTCCTGATCTTGGATCCTTTCCTTGTCCCTCGACAAACTCAGTCGATGACCATGCTCATGTTTTCCATCGTGGGACAGGTACCTGTGAGGATTGGTACTTCCCCCCTCTATGATAATCCAGTTATGAAGTATACATCTGAGACCTCAATCTCTAGCTCCTGGTCATGAATTATGAATCTTTCCGGATCAGTGTACTATACAGTGATTAGGTACTATAATAACTTTGGTTGATCTTGGAGGCATGGCGCCATGAATAATTTTAGAAGCCCATAGTCTTTGAGAACATCCATGAATCTTACATTACTTCAGGCTTGCTCATATTCTTCCCCATGTTCTCTTTCCTTCCATTTGATCACCATTTTTCTTTCACACATCTGCAGAAACATCAATGGGGCTTTCATTAGTCTAATTATTAACCATTGAAAGGTTTAAAATGGGCTATATAGTATAATTTTTAAGATAAATTCATAGTTTTTGTTGGCACACCCTCGTTTGGCCTCATTTGGGTTGGCGCGAGTCCATGCCCAGAACCCGCGCCGGCTGTCGCGCCCTAAATTGAACAAAAACCCGCCACAAATCTCAAAAAATGGATTGTGGGAAATGAAAATTACATCAAAGTGCAGGCAAGGACATGAGCTCTCACCTCAAAAATATGGATTCGTGATTGGTATCGTGGATTTTCCATTGTCAGCTCCACAAAATCACAGCGAAAAAATGGTAAAAATGCTCACAAGACGTAAAATTGACAAGTAGTTTATTTTTACCAATTTTGGCATTTTATAAAATTTTCAAAACCCTAATTAGGTTTTTGAGCATATTTTTCTATTATTTTAATATTTTATATTTAAAAATGGGTTTTACATGCATTTATTATGCAACAACGGGTCATCAACATACTGGTGATGAAGTGACGAGTTGTCTTTTATTACTTTTTCGGACTTGGTAAAAAAACGAAAAAGTCACTCCTAGAGTCATCTTTCAACTCTTTTCTGACTCTTGAAAATTGAAATGATTTTCAAGAATCTTGTCTTTTTGAACTCATTAAAGGCTGTGAAAATATATCTACCTAGTATACATCTAACCCTTTTCGAGATGGGTAGATTATTTACGAAAAATTAATACCTTAGCCTATTGCGACTAAGAGGTTCCCTTAGATATGGTTTTCTAACTTTTCGGATCTGTGAGACTACCTACGAAAAGGGACCTATTGGAGTTTTCTTTTTCTCTTCTTTTCAAACTCTCTAAACATGACAATACATCGATTTCTTCCTTTCTCAGGCTTGTTCAAACTTACATGACATCAGACATCATCACCATGACGTAACCGAGTTCCTCCTTCCTAGGGCTCATAAAATGTACTAGGATGGATTTGTCCAAAGGAAAAGCATATATGAAAAGCACATGCTATCCCTTTCAATATTGTTTTCAAAAATAATTGGGGTACGTGCCATAAATGGTTGGGGGAAATTGAACCAGTTCTCACTTTTGTCGGTAGTATGTCACTCTTGAACCTGACACTCGTCTACAATTCGTGTCAGGTTGGGGATATCTCATTTCATCATTTTTTCCTCCATGGGTTTGCGTAATCTATTTTGACCTCTTATCTACTCTTTTCCACATCATCATGACCTTAGATCCCCTGAAGTTAAATGCTGCCAAATTCCAGAGTCATGTCGCCAATATGTTCAAGTTTCCTTCTGCAGTTTTCAAACTTTGATCCTTTGTTTGGTCCTAATTCAATATCATTTTTTTCCTCTGTCTCATGTCGATGATGTGGGAAAAATTATGGCCCTCCTTCGACCAGGTCATTTCCTATCGACTTCAGCTCATTATCCAAGAAGCTGATCTAGAGACTCCCTTCCTATACCTTGGAGCTTGCATGCCTCAATGGAAATTTCTTCGCATTTGACGATAGGTTCTCGTCATTGGCCTTCGATCGAGTGATTTCATAGGTGTTCCACTCCATCTCACTATTCACATTTTGTGACTTGTAGTAGTTTTACCTTGAGAGCCATTTTCATTATGGGTGGTTTCTGTTATGTCTATTAACAACTTTCATCATTGGCCGGTAATCGAGTAACTTTCTTCCATGTTCGACTTCAGCTCACTAATTCGCATCCTTGAATTTGTACTTGTTTGAGTCGAGATGGAGTGCAAGACCCTAGGTTTTGTCTCATAAAATCTAGGCTGTGAGATGATTTATTTCATCATGACTATATGCATGACTCTTCTGATTGGATAGTTGTGACCATACCTGAGTCTATTTATTGATCCTTCTTGCTGGATGGATGCTTCCATACCTCAGATATTGTTTTTATATGTACTCTATTATGGATGGTTGCGCCCATGCCACATATTCAAGTATAAGATATATCATTTGTACTTGTTTTTGCAGGTCTTATGATGAATGTGTTTAGTTCGAGCACATTGTCGGAAATAATTTCACCCCTCCCTCTCTCTCGGACCTCATGCTTTAGGGAGCATCTGTTACATAGTATTTTGTCACTGTCCCTGCAATCCCCATCCCGAACATTGTAGGACCATTTCAGTGAATTCTTCGTATTTTCATACCTTTCAAAAAGTGTTATTGCATTCCCTGGCATGTCAAGAATATTTCCTCTGTTGATCATTCCAGAAGCAGCCTCTGAAAAACACATGATTTTGGGTCGACGCTGGTAGGAAGTTATGGTGTTATGCCCATAGAGAAATTAACACTTAGCCTCACACCCATTAGCACTCTGTCTCAGTGGACTACCTATGCCGAGCTATTTTTGGAAATATTTTTAAAATAGAAATGAAGTTTCCATGTCTAACTACTTTGTGAGCAGACTCATCATAGTTTGTTCGACTGAATAATGCCGAAGTCCTTCCCTTGGCTTCTTTTTTCCTATAACTGAGCAACTTCACAAATGATACAGCCTCCCTTCCACCTTATGAGGGGTCCCAAACCATCTCCTCCTCTCCTATAAACACTTCCTTATCACATAGTTTCAGCTAGCTGAACAGTCCTTACTATAGCTGGTGTGAAGAATAAGGCAGAGAGGAATCCATTGTCAAGAGAGATTTTAGGCCCATTTCCTCACCATGTCTGATTCCTGATGAATTCTTGAGATGTGTATGAATGAACCCATCGAAGGAGGCTGCAACGTCAAGGCTTTAAGGTTGTAAAATTCTTTTCTCTATCGTTAATACAAGAATTGCTTTTTTATTCCAATATTTTGTTTGATAATATGAAAAATGTTTTATTCTCCTTGACCAATCGAATAGATGTGAATGAAAATATGTTTTCATATGTTGTCACCGTTCACGGGATACTTGTGAAAGTACATAGAACTTATCACTGAAACTCCGTGACTTGTGAAGAAAAAGATCAGTAAATCACTACTGCAGACGAAAACAAAATCATTGGATCAAGGTACGTCATCTATCCTAACTCATTTTCATTTATAAGCTAGGAGTATGAAGGTCAAGTCCCTTGAAGTTATATTAACTTATAAAATTTATAAAATTTATATTTATAAATATTAACTTCGAAATATAAAAAAAAAGGTAGATTAATATATAAATTGAATAGTAGTTTCATTTTTCAATTCATTTATCCTTTTATTAAATTATATAATTTTTGGTAACCATTAAATTTTACTATTAAATTTTTTTATTTATTAAATTATATAAAATTTTATATAATTTAATAAATAAAAAAATTGAATAGTAAAATTTAATGGTTACCAAAAATTATATAATTTAATAAAAGGATAAATGAATTGAAAAATGAAACTACTATTCAATTTATATATTAATCTACCTTTTTTTTCCAATTTCAATATACACACTTATACACCTAAACACAACAAAAAATTTTGATATATCAGAAGATCAGATTGAATCCACTGATATAGAATTTCAATAAATTTATACAAAAAAGAGTTATGACTTGGAGTTATAAGGAGGCATCATACAATTCACTACACTAGAACATGTCCACATGAAAAATAATCCATCCATAAGAGTGCATGTTACTGTGGAATGTTGGCCATAGAATGATCCTTAATCAAATGAATCAAAAGTACAAGTATTTATATGGTTACATTTAGTTAGGGAGATCATAATAAAATCCTAAAAATTAGGATCTAAATGCTAAATAATAACACATTATAATTAGATAAACAACCACTTCCATTATTTGCAAGTTCTAGTTTGTCAAAAACATGCCAGAAAATTTCATAATAGTGGTAATATATACTTGTAAAGTATTTCATCAAAAAAAATTCAGTAAACATCAGAATTTTAAAATCAATTCAGAAAACGTTGATGGGTCAATTCTATTGAAGATGTGTTTCATACTTAGTGTGTGTGGAGTAAGGGTACTGAGAGGTCATTTTGAAAGTAATATTTATAAGTATAAAAAGTCAATCTGAGATTACAATATAGGGATAATGAGCACTAAAGAAAAGAAAATCCATAGAGTGCCTACCATAGTAGATGTAGAGTATAAACAATAGTCGTAATTGATCATATCCTTAGCATCAGCGCCTTAACCCCTCTTATCATTATATGTTATGTTGCAATTTTCAGATCTCATGGAAAGCTAATGGGAAAGCTAAAATTTCAAGAAAGGTGCTTCCACTAGGGCCTTTCCAGAAAATAATATTATCATTATTGCAGTCTATGGCTAGATTGGGTATATAGTGATCATCAAGTTTCTACAACAGAATTCTACGTAGTTTGGAGAAAATTTTTAAAACACTAGACCAAATTATCTGATAAAATAAAGAAATTCCTTGAAAGAGGACATTTTAAATTTGTAGCTTACACAAGCTCTCGAGATATCTAGCTTGGTGCCTGAAATGAAACCTTCATTCCTAATGACTTGAATTTGAAAGAGTTTTTCATGGTAACTTCTGAAAGCCCAAATTTTTCATGGCATCCTAACGCTTATGATCCCTAGAATCCATTGGAGTCATTTGGTCTCAATTTATATCCATCTTGGAGCTCGGAATCCCAAGCAACAAAAAAGGTTGATATCTTTGTTCAAAATAAGATATCTTTGCAAAAGTTTCCTACAGAAAAGGGGATGGTCAAAATGGAACTCTACATAATTATTTTAGCATGTATTACACACCCTTTCTCTAAATTGCCACTTGATATAAGGAATCAAAGTGTGAGTACTCTTAGTGAGTTTACTATCTATGAAGCTACTAAACCATTTACAGTTGAGTACTCTCTTTTAGTACCAACATAAAATTGTATGGAAGATAATTTTAAAGGAATAAATACCAATCTTGTGAGATGGGAAAAGTGTAAGAAGTGAATTTTGATGAAAATTTCTGATCCACACAATCAAATGGAAACTGTCCTTAGCAACTGATTTTGCAGAGGAAATTTCAGCTGGCTTGTTACTCGACCATCCTGATCTTGTTGTAGGTTTATCTGAGTCTATTAAGTTAGGGTGTATTTTAGGTTTTGATTATGATGCAATGAATTACATGATCCAGGACAAAAACTTGCAACTGTTAGTAAGGATGAACATTGCCTGTCATCTATTTTTCCTAAAGTGAATGAAATCTTGTCTCCATCAGAACCACCTAGAGGATTCTATGGATGTAGCTCTAGGGGCAAGAAAATCATCTTGAGAGCAGCTAAGCCAATGAAATCAACTTGATTATTTTCACTAGATTGTCTAAAAGGATGAGAAATGATATTTTTTTTGTTTAAACCAACAAAAATCATTGTGGAAGAATATGCATCCGATAGTTTGAAAAAGAAGCTAGTGAGGTTGTCTTTCCATTGGCAAGAAGAGATACAGAGAAATAGTATCTTCTGAAGCTAATAGGTGATGCCCACTTCAAAATGGTGATAACCTCATAATTTATTGGTGGCAATAAAAATAGTGGGATGGTCCCACTAAATTCAATCTCAGATTACAATACAAATATAATGAGCAGTCGAGGATGAAGGTTGTTGAGTCTTCATTATTTCTTGATAGCTAAATATTTGGGGTTGTTTGGTTCTCCATTGATTTAAATGAGTAAATTCCTTGAGATGCTCTGGAATGCTATAATTAATGGAAGAGAAATTCAAAATTTATACTACGATGCATTAAAAATGTTTGGTCTTATATAGCCTTAGGAAATAATCTCTTGTGTTGTATAATGCGAGAATATATATTGGATAATAATAAAGTTCATGTTCACATAATTATTTTATTGTTATAATTATTATTTTTGTAGAACATGCACTTCAGAGGATTGTATTTGTAAAAGCAATGTACAAGAGATTGAATAATATTAATAATATTTGGCTTTTTTGAACCATATGTGTTTTACCTTTTCAAAATATATGCCCAGTGCTTTCTAAATATGAGAACCCTGTATCACCTCTTTGTTTGTGGGTTGTATGATATATTTTTTTTTCATTACAACTGCTTTTCTAGTTGGAGATGTCAAGCTAGGTGCCTTTGGAGATGTCAAGCTGTAAAGCTTTTCCAGTTTCTTGCTTGAGGGGTTATTCTCTTTTGCTGCATCTTTTGCTGGTTGAAGTCGATAGGCCTTGTCTTACATTGTGCTGCAATATGTCCTGGTTTAAGACAAGAAAACCATGTGATATTTTTCATAGGAGGAAAGAACCTCCTTTGACATCTTCCAAATTTATTTACTTCATAATGAAGAATGTATGAGCCTTTTTCAGCTAACTATTTCATCCTTTCGTTAATTGTCCTTTCATGTTGCTGCTTGTTTTTATTTGTTTCTTTACAAGTGATGTTCTTGCTGGCTTTGACTTTTGAAGGAATTTTCTAAGCTACTTCATTGTCCTTTACAACTTTTACAAAAATGACATTCCTGTTATCTTCAATCTTGGACATGCTGGTTTCTCCTTCATATCCTATCCTAGCCTTTATGAGAGGTGACCTTTGTGCATTTAGAATCTTGTCCAAATGTTCAGAGCTTTTCATTTGAGGAGTATTCATTAATAATTCTCTTTGTGATTTTTCTAATTTCTTCCTTAGGCTCACTACTTCTTCTTCCAATCTCTCAAATTCCAAACATTTCTCTCTCATTTGTTCCAGCAGAGTGTCTTCTACTTTGTTTGCTTCTTCAAGCTATGTCTTCAGGCCAAAAATTTCTTTCTTGTCTTCATATTATTTATCATCACATATTTGCACCAATGTCTTCAGGTATTTATTTTCATTCTTCAATCTTTCTATTCCAGTCAAGGTTGTGTCAAGTTTGGCTTTTTCTTCAGCTGCAATTTCTTCATGGTTCTTACTTCCATTTACACTAGCAGGTACCTCATTTTATTGAAAATTTTCCTGTTGACATGAATTTTTCTTCTTCTTAATTCTCTTCTCCTTCTTGACAGTGCAGTCCTTAGTGTCTACTCCATGCATGAAATGTAATCTATCCCAGATTTATTTTGCAGAGGTTACATCCATTATTAACTCAAGATCCTTGTTATGAATATTGTTGAATATCACACATTTTGCCTTGGCATTCCTATGTTGTTCTTGCACCGAGGGATATTCTGTGCAGTATCCGTCACATACAAGTTTTCATACCTCAGGTTCATAAGCCAATAATCATGTTTTAACCTTATCTCTCCATTCAGGAAAGTTTGTTGTATTTAACATAGGTACATTTTGATAGTCCATGACTCAAGCAGATCTCCTTCAAGCTATTAGGCTTGCACCAAAGGAACCTCCTCTGATACCAATTGTTGACCCCTTAGTCAAACTGAGAGGGGAGGTGGGGGTGAATCAGTTTAACACATACATGGAATTTTAAAACTTTTCATTAAAACTTATTTACACGTTCATTTCATGTTCAACTTAATATGTGAGTAATCTTAGAATGTGAGAAGCAAGTATTAAGATAATTTAACAATAGACTTAATATGAGGGCAGCAAGTATTAAGCAGATTAGATAAACCATATCAACACATAAGAATCATGCAGAGAGACACCAGATATAAGTGGAAACCCATAAATGGAGAAAACCACATCTTATTATTGTTGTGATGCAAAGGAAAGCTCCACCTCCCTCTCACCACTAATTTTCTATAGGCACCAACCTAAAAGAGGCTCCTACCTCAATTCTACAAGCTACAACTTTCAAGCAAGCTCCAACACCCATCAATTTTCTGTAGGCACCAACCTACAAGAGGCTCCAACCTCAGTCAGCTACAACTGACTTTTTATCAAGCTACAACTTGATGTGGAAGCACCAACTCCTATCTATTTTCTGCAGGCACCAACCTACAGGAGGCTCCAACCTCAGTTAGCTACAACTAACATCTATCAAGCTACAACTTGATACGGAAGCTCCAACTTCCTTACTCTTTCAAAAGAAAAATGATTGCTGATTTACCTTAGATATCAGCTCTATTCTGTTCCTTCTCTTCTGCTATCCATCAGTCCTCATATCTGCCCTGTATCATCTCTGCATCTTCTCAGCTCCTCCTTCTTCTCTGCCTCACTGCTTAATTTATGCTTTCTCTAACCTCACTCTCTAAGACTTATCCATATCAAAGTGATATCATTTATAGAGTTTGCCTCATGACTGTTTGTATTCCACAGGGAATTAGAAATGGATAGCCATGCCTCTTAGCCTTCTGCCTTCTTATTTCTTTTTCCATCTCATTCAGAAAAATATAGCAATTTGTATACATTTTAGTTTTTTTCTTTTTTGTGAAGTTTTGTTTTCCTACATGAGACTTGCCAATGCATCACAAACAATATAAAAAAATTACAACATTTACATTCACATTTTTAGTTACATATATAAATTTCACTCAGCCACTTTTCTGGCCTTTGGCTTTGCTGGTTTTGTCTTTTATGCTGCTGTTAGGTAACTACTCTGTATACCTCTATTGTTTACTACAATTGTGTGCACCTGTGCATGTACACCTGTCAAAACCACCTTTTCATTCCTGTGGATATTCACCTGTTCACTGCAATTTTGAATCTGCTATATATATAACTGCTTTTCCAAGTTTAGTCCCAAATTTTTCTTCTTTCTATGCATATAAAAATGCATCTCCAACTTTCGGGCTTCAATTACTCTCAATCTGTGCAATTCAACATTCTACTATTGATCTGGCAATTTCAATAAACATATCTGGAGGATTTTTCTTCCAAGGTTATCTTATGGTTATGAAACATGCCTAACAAACTGTATATGCAGGAAATTTGTTCTTTGCCTCAATGGGATTAAACCTTATTATAAAATCCATAACCCGCCTCCAATGTTCTCTACCTTTTACATTTGATTATGAAATCATATATGTCGGGACCCACAATTTCGAGCTCTTGGTATCTATTGATGCGATGAATTAAGCCATGGTTATAAAGCCATTGAAATTCCCCATTACACAATGGTCTTCAACATATTTACAAATATATGTTCCCAGTTTCATAAAATTATATGTAAAACTCCTTTCAATCTTCATAGCATTTAATTCCATGTCAAAGTTCCACCTTGGTAAAACTCAAAATGCCCACAACTATAATATGCCTAGCGCACAATTCATTCCATAAAAGGTTTGGTTATCATCAACATATATTGCGACCCCAATTCAAATGTTACGAAAAATTAAAACAAACCTTTGATCACTCCAAGGAATAGCCTAGGCCAACACCCATATTTCATCATTCGCGAATATTTAACTTGGAGTATAAAACCATAAAACCAAACATTAGAAAATCTTGCCACAACTATATTCCAATCCCATTTAATGTTAGCCCTTAACTATTTATGCAACATGCGCTCAGGTCCACATATCTGGACTCTTCTTATTCCTCGATGCGATGAATTGCCTCTGAATACTTCTTCTTGCGATAGTTTCGATGTGATTAATCGCAATCGCAACTTTCAAGAGTAATTTCTGATGTTCTTCTTTTACTTTGATGCTATTGATGCCTTTGTGATAGATCCGATGCGATTAATTGCAATCACATCCTTCAACATTTTGGTGCGATGAACAAAGGGTCCCACTTGCATCCTAACTTTGGTTTATATTCAAATATTAGCATAAGGTTTCATCGTAATATATATAGATCAACATATATATATATATTCCTCAAATCAATTGTTACAAACATTAAAGCGTCGTGGAATTATATTAAAACCCAGCAGTAATATGTATCCATATAACCTTTCGGTCCCTACAAAAATATTTAATAAAATTCCAATCGCACAAAGTACTGGGTCATACCTCTAGTTATTGACCCTGCAACTTGGAATTATGATCATCGTGGATCTGTATCCATAATCGATTGGACGTCATTCGTGCGTATTGCGTTTTTAAAGTGATCAGGACTTAATTCTCAAGCCATGCCATGAAGGTGGGTCCCGACAGTTAAACTGCCCTTCTCATTCGATGATCGCAGCCTTATCGCTTCACCTTCGATGATCCGATGATCATGAACGAATATCGCGCAACATAGACACGCGAATTTTAATTCTCAAATTTTACGCGATGTAAGTGGTTTTTGGAAACCACTTAAGGACACGTGTCATTCGACAAGTGATATCGCGTTATTTTTGTAGAAACAACTTACCACCATCGACCTCGCGCGATACTGCTGGTTTGGTTCTTGTAAACCACCTACCTCCTTCACGGTTCCACTTCTGCTCACAGTTCCATTCTTTTATACGTTTCAACGCCTTTGCTGATAGAAACTATGCCCTTGATTTGTCTTCGCATTCACATTACTTATATGTAGCTCACATAGAGGTTAAATAACCCACTGTGCCCTTAATACGACTGGACCATCACTTCTTCGTTAACCTCTATCTCTACACTATCGACCCTCCAATCGACAACATATTAACCACAGTGTTAAATAGTATATAACAATCCGATGTGCGGATACCTGTTTACAATTAACCCTTCTTTCAGTCCTGATCTGAGGTTACTACTGGCCAGTTGACTCCTTCAATTACAGAGAATCAGATGACAGATCAAACCCTCACTTCTTTCTTCTAACAAATTCAATCAAAAGATACAATATTGATATTATTTAATATCGATTCCTCTCCTATGTATAGAGCCTCACCTTAGAGATTAATCCAAAGTGTAGTATGTAATTTTCTAACCAAGTATATTATTACAAAATTAAAGCAAGCAGGACACATCTCGCAGAACCACCATTTCAGCCTTTGACACCGGGTTCACAACTTAACTACAGAACTCAAATATTCCTCATATAAGCTCGACCGAGGATACATATAAATTTCACACAGAGATTTAGAACAGTCCTCAAGCATATGTTTCACATATTAAGTATTTACCACAGGGTTTTAACCAACAAAAATCCATCAAGTGATGCGCATCCAATTTCAAGGCAGATTCTTTCATAAAGATGAGTTTACTTACATAATCTTTGTCTCTAGCCTGATCTTCAATGGGATGGCATTTCCATAATCAATTGTTTAATACCTCCTAGCATTCCACTCTTCATAACATGTTCAGGCACTTTTAGACTTCAATCAATGTCTATTCCATACAAACTCAATTAATGAATAATTTCTCAATAATTCATCTCCAAACTGTATTAAACCCCCAATTCATAAATAAACCTTTGTATTAAACTCCTTCAGGCCCTTTCAACTTCACTGCTCTATATCTAATTCCTCTTTTTCTTCTGCTTCAATTCCTCTATTTCATCTGCTGCCTCTGCTACCTCTCTGTCTCTTTTTCCTTGTTGTTGTTTCAGGTGCTCCTCCTTTGTCATCTCCTTTTCCATCAATGACAACATTTCCAACAGTCTCCCCCTTTGGCATTGATGAAAAGAAATCCACCAATAATCCAATGCTTCCTCCAAGTCTTCCTCTGCCTGACTTCTTTTAGAAGACCCTATCTTCTTTTACTTGCTTTTCCTCCCCCTTTGACATCAATGGAAAAGGGTTGCACATTTCCTAGTGTGATTTCTATCTCTTCATTTCCTCTCTCTCAGATGTGTTTAGGCCTTGTTCTTCTGAATTTGTACCCTACTGCTCCAAACTGGTGTACAAGAGTTGTTGAGAGAACACTTTTGAGGATTATTGAACTTGAATGTACACTGCAAGTTGATACAATCCCAAAGCATTGACTCCTTTCACTTGTATAAAGCTGAAAGTGAAGATAATGACACTTCATAGAACACATTGTACCAGCTTTTTCTAATCAGAGATTCATCATTAGATTAAACCTAAAATACTGAGAATGCTTCAAATATACTTCAGTCTCTATCTGATGTAGTGCACCAATACATTTCTGTCGAGGAAGATTGTAGATGGAATATGTCTTCTTCTTCAATACTCATCTGCAGTACATCATCTGTTCAATTGTGATGAAGCCAATATATATTTTATTGCTGTGGTACACCTTTCCTGCCTATTGGTGATGATATGAGCTAGGATGCTGATAATGATATTACCCTTAATAGTTGAAGGTCCTTGTTATAGATGTGATCAATGAACCAACTAGAATTTGATCTACGAGATCAAATGCCTTTACTGCTTGCATAATATATTTTCAAAACAAACCATTGAGATTAGATACATTCAGTGTATTAGTCAGTCTCACTTATCAATCACGCACTTTCCTTTATGACATAAGGATGTATGTATGTCTATGATCAATCTCTCTTTTAAAGGTGAATTACCATCAAAATCATTTATGCTAAAGTAGGATTTGGATGAATTAATAAAAGACTTTTGAGCTTCAAATGGTAATCACAACTACTCCTTTATGCTTCAGATACTTTGACTGTTCTATCAGGATGATCTTCCACAGAAGCATATTCAAGATGTTTAATTGAAAACTCAACAAATAGTCTTCACACAGTTATGGGATTCATCTCAAGGAAGAGACCTTGAAGATATATACGTACTGACTTCAGGAAGGCATGCCATTAGATATAGAGAAAGATACTGCTTCAAAGCTCAATATAATGCTTCGAGTGTAAAAAAAATATTGATCCTTTAGTACTGCTACTGACCTTTTCATGTTGAATGTAGATAACATTGGCAATTTTACCTTGATGTACTTTTGCCAAAATCCTTTGATCCTGAGGACCTGTACCATACTGCTGCTCCACTGATAACACTTGGTATTCTGTTTATAGGCATGCTACTTATACCTAAATACCAAATTGATACTACTTTGATAAACCATGCAAATATTTCACTTCTTTCACATTAACCCATAATTAAGACATCCTTCATAAATTCTACTATTGATATTTCCACTGTTCACACCAACAATCATCAATATCCTGAATTTGATATTGGCATCTTTAATTTTTTCATTCTATTCAAGGGAATGTCACTGGATTTTCCTTTCTAAGACTGCTCCAGAATCATTTTTGCTTTAAGAAGAATTCAAGTGTCTTAACATACTGATCTTTGGGTAGACATCTCCAATTTCTCTATTCTGAATCTTCATGGGCTGATTACTCAGAGATTTGTCACTTCTTTAACTTCATTCCTCTAAGGGGACTTTTCATAGATGAATGGTGTATTAACATAAAGATAATAGAATCTTCTCTTACTCATTCTTCTTTAAGTGATTCATTGTTAATTTTAGCTATATGATGCACAATGTGATCATCACTTAATGTGCTTATTTTTCCTTAGCTTACATGTTCATGGTTGATGTTCTCTCTACCACCAAGGCTTCTTTCTATCTTCTCTTCTTCCATCAATCTATCAGCTATTTAATACTTTAGTTGATCCTCTTCCTCTATAGTTCTCTATTAGAGGAATTTCCTATCCCTTCCTGATCTCATAGTTGTTCTCATTTCATGGAGCTCTTCTTAGACTACTTTTGTGGGGAATCCATATGAACTGCTCTCCCCGTGGGATGTTGCTTCATATTTATCACTGGTTCGATATTTTCTTTGTTTCCTAGAGCAACTCCCCTTGAGACTATGATGTTTTCATTATGTTATTGAGATAATAGGCTCCCACTTTCTCATTTCCTTCCATACTTTATTTGGATTCATCATAATGTCTGCACTTCTTTTAGATTCATAGTTTTGTTTGATTTTCTTTGATTCCATCATCTATCTAGAGTTCTTTAATATATATGGCAGTTTACAGTCCTTTGCTTTGTGACCAAGCTTGAGGCATACATAACATCTTACTTTGCCAAGGTATGTTTGAGTTGATGTAAAATATTTCATTTCCCTTTTTGAACATAATTTACATTCAACATATTTATGTCCAAATTCATTGCATGCATAACAATAGCCATGGAAATGATTTGTGTACCTTGTGAAAGATTATCTTTTCCAGTTGCTTGCTTGAGGGGTTCTTCTCTTTTTCTACATATTTTGCTGGTTGAATTTGATAGGCCTTGTCTTACATTGTGTTGCAATATGTCCTGGGTTAAGACAAGAAAAACATGTGATATTTTTCATAGTAGGAAAGAACCTCCTTTGACATCTTCCAAATTTATTTACTTCATAATCAAGAGTGTATGAGCCTTTTTCAGCTGACTTTTTCATCCTTTCATTAACTGTCCTTTCATGTTTCTACTTGTTTCTATTTGTTTCTTTACAAATCATGTTCTTACTGGCTTCGACTTTTGAAGGAATCTGCTAAGATGCTTCAATTTCCTTTACAGCTTTTACAAAAATCACATTCCTATTATCTTCAACCTTGGACATGTTGGTTTCTCCTTCATATCCTATCCCAGCCTTTATGAGAGGTGACCTTTGTGCATTTATAATCTTGTCCAACTGTTCAGAGCTTTTCATTTGAGGAGTATTCATTAATAATTCTCTTTGGGATTTTTCTAATTTCTTCCTTAGGCTCACTACTTCTTCTTCCAATCTCTCACATTCCAGACATTTCTCTCTCATTTGTTTTAGTAGAGTGTCTTCTACTTTCTTTGCTTCTTCAAGATGTGTCTTCAGGCCAATAATTTCTTTCTTGTCTTCATATTATTTCTCATCACATATTTGCACCAATGTCTTCAGTTCTTTGTTTTCATTCTTCAATCTTTCTATTCCAGTCAAGGTTGTGTCAAGTTTGGATTTTTCTTCAGCTGCAATTTCTTCATGGTTCTTACTTCCATTTACACGAGCATGTACCTCATTTGTTTGAACATTTTCCTGTTGACATGAATTTTTCTTCTTCTTAATTCTCTTCTCCTTCTTGACACTGCAGTCCTTAGTGTCTACTCCATGCATGAAATTCAATCTATCCTAGATTTCTTTTGTAGAGGTTAAATCCACTATTAACTCAAGATCCTTGTTATGAATATTGTTGAATATCACACATTTTTCCTTAGCATTCCTATGTTGTTCTTGCACCGAGGGAGATTCTGTGCAGTATCCGTCACATACAAGTTCCCATACCTCAGTTTCATGAGCCAATAATCATTTTTTAACCTTATCTCTCCATTCAGGAAAGTTTGTTGTATTTAACACAGGTACATTTTGATAGTCCATGACTCAACCAGATATCCTTCAAGCAACTAGGCTTGCACCAAAGGAACCTGCTCTGATACCAATTTTTGAGCGCTTAGTTAAACTTAGAAGGGGGGGGGGGTGAATCAGTTTAACACATACATGGACTTTTAAAAATTTTCACTAAAACTTATTTACACCTTCATTTCATGTTCAACTTAATATGTGAGTAATCTTAAAATGTGAGAAGCAAGTATTAAGATAATGTAACAACAGACTTAATATGAGAGTAGCAAGTATTAAGCAGATTAGATAAACCATATCAACACATAAACATCATGCACAGAGACACCAGATATAAGTGGAAACCCATAAAGGCAGAAAACCACATCTTATTATTGTGCTACAAAGGCAAGCTCCAAATCCCTCTCACCACTAATTTTCTGTAGGAACCAACCTACAGGAGGCTCCTACCTCAATTCTGCAAGCTACAACTTGCAAGGAAGCTCCAACTCCCATCAATTTTCTGCAGGCACCAACCTACGGGAGGCTTCAACCTCAGTCAGCTACAACAGACCTTTTATCAAGCTACAACTTGATATGGAAGCACCAACTCCCATCTATTTTATGCAGGCACCAACCTTCAGGAGGCTCCAACCTCAGACATCTATAACTAACATCTATCAAGCTAAAACTTGATAGGGAAGCTCCAACTTCCTTACTCTTTCAAAAGAAAAACACTTGCTGATTTACCTTAGATATCATCTCTGTTATGTTCCTTCTCTTCTGCTGTCCATCAGTTCTCATATCTGCCCTGTATCATCTCTGCATTTTCTCATCTCCTCCTTCTTCTCTTCTTAGCTCCTCCTTCTCTGTTTCACTGCTTCATTTCTGCTTTCTCTAACCTCACTCTCTAACACTTATGCATATCAAAGTGATATCATTTATAGAGTTTTGCTCATGACTATTTGTATTCCACGGGGAATTCAAAATGGACAGCCATGCCTCTTAGCCTTCAGCCTTCTTATTTCTTTTTCCAGCTCATTCAGAAAAAAATAGCAATTTGTACACATTTCAGTTTTTTTTTTTTTTTTGGTGGAATTTTGTTTTCCTATCGGAGACTTGCCAATGTATCACAAACAATATAAAACAATTAAAACATTTACATTCACATTTTCATTTACATATATAAATTTCTCTCAGCCCTTTTTCTGGCCTTTGGCTTTGCTGGTTTTGTCTTTTCTGCTAATGTTAGGTAACTTCTCTGCATACCTCTGCTATTTACTGCAATTGTGTGCACCTATGCATGTATACCTGTCAAAACCACATTTTCATTCCTGTGCATATTCACCTGGTCACTACAACTTTGAATCTGTTGTATATATAACTGCCTTTCCAAGTTTAATCCCAAATTTTTCTTCTCTCTATGCATATAAAAATGCATCTCCAACTTTTGAGCCTCAATTTCTCTCAATCTGTGCAATTCAACATTCTACTGCTGATCTGGAAATTTCAATAAAAATATCTGGAGGCTTTTTCTTCCAAGGTTATCTTATGGTTATGAACCATGCCTAACAAACAGTATATGCAGGAACTTTGTTCTTTGCCTCAATGGGATTAAACCTTATTATAAAATCCATAATGTGCCTCCAATGTTCTTTACCTTTTATATTTGATTATGAAATCATATATGTTAGGACCCACAATTTCGAGCTCTTTGTATCTGTCGATGCGATGAATTAAGCCATGGTTATAAAGCCATTGAAATTCCGCATTACACAATGGTCTTCAGCATATTAACAAATACATGTTCCCAGCTTCATAAACTTATATGTAAAACTCCTTTCAATCTTCATAGCATTTCATTCCACGTCAAAATTCCACCTTGGTAAAACTCCAAATGCCCACAACTATAATATGCCCAGCGCACAATTCATTCGATACAAGGTTCAATTATCATCAACATAATATATGTATCAACACATATTGCGACCCCAATTCAAATTTTATGAACCATTAAAATAAACCTTTGATCACTCCAAGGAATAGCCTAGGCCAACACCCATATTTCATCATTCGTGAATATTTAACTTGGAGTATAAAACCATAAAACCAAACATTATAAAATCTTCACACAACTATATTCTGATCCCATTTAATATTAGCCCTCAACTATTTATGCAACATGCGCTCGAGCCTACATATCCGGATTCTTCTTATTCCCTAATGTGATGAATCACCTCTGAAAACTTCTGATTGTGATAGTTCTGATGCGATTAATCACAATCAAAAATTTCAAGAGTATGTTCTGATGTTCTTCTTCTACTCTGATGTGATTGATGCCTTTGCGATAGATCCAATGCGATTAATCACAATCACATCCTTCAACAGTTCGGTATGATGAACAGAGGGTCCCACTTGTGTATTAACTTTTTTTTATATTCAAATAATAGCATAAGGTTTCGTCGTAATATATATAGATCAACATATATATATATATATTTCTCAAATCAATTGTTACAAAAATTAACGCACCGCGGACTTATATTAAAAACCAGCAGTATTATGTATCCATATAACCTTTCGAGCCCTACAACAATATTTAATAAAATTCCAATCGCACAAAGTATTAGGTCATACCTCTAGTTATTGACCCTGTAACTCAGAATTGTGATCACTGTGGATCTGTATCCATAATCGATCGGACAGAATTCACGCGTATCACGTTTTTAAAGTGTTGGGGACTTAATTCTCAAGCCGCACGATGAAGGTGGGTCCAAATAGTTAAACTTCCCTTCTCATCCGATGGTCGCAAACTTATTGCTTCACCTCCAATGATCCGACGATCATGAACGAATATCGCGCAACATAGACGCGCGAACGTTAATTCTCAAATTTTACGCGATGTATGTGGTTTTTGGAAACCACTTAAGGACACGTGTCATTCAGCAAGTGATATCGCGTTATTTTTGTAGAAACAACTTACCACCATCGACCTCACATGATACTACTTGTTTGGTTATTATAAACCTCCTACCTCCTTCACGGTTGCACTTCTGCTCACAATTTCGTTCTTTTATATGTTTCAACGTCGTTGTTGATATAAACTCTGCCCTCGCTTTTTCTTCGCATTCACATTACTTATCTGTAGCTCACACAAAGGTTAAATAACCCATTGTGCCCTTAATGTGACCAGACCATCACTTCTTCCTTAACCTCTAACTCTGCACTATCGACCCTCCAATCGGTAGCATATTAACCACAGTGTTAAATAGTATATAACAATTCGATGTGTGGATACCTGTTTATAATTAACCCTTCTTTAAGTCCCGATCTGAGGTTACTACTGGTCGGTTAACTCCTTCAATTACAGAGAATCAGATGACAGATCAAACCCTCACTTCTTTCTTCTAACCGATTCAATCAACAGATACAATATCGATATTATTTAATATCGATTCCTCTCCTATGTACAGAGCCTTGCCTTAGAGCTTAATCCAGAGTGTAGTATTTATTTTTCGAACCAAGTATATTATTACAAAATTAAAGCAAGCAGGGCACATCTCGTAGAACCACCATTTCAGTTTTTGACACCGGGTTCACAACTTAACTACAAAAATCAAATATTCCTCATATAAGCTCAAACAAGGATACATCTAAATTTCACACAGAGATTTAGAACAGTCCTCAAGCATACGTTTCACGTATTAATTCTTTACCACAGGGTTTTAACCAACAAAAATCTATCAAGTGATGCGCATCCAATTTCAAGGAATATTCTTTCATAAAAATTAGTTTACTTACAGAATCTTTGTCTCTGGACTGATCTTCAATGGGATGGCATTTCCACAATAAAATGTTTAATACCTCCTAGCATTCCACTCTTCGTAACATTTTTAGGCTCTTTTAGAATTCAATCAAAGTCTATGCCATACAAACTCAATTAATGAATAATTGCTCAATAATTCATCTGCAAACTGTATTAAACCCCTAATTCATAAATAAACCTCTGTATTAAACTCCTTCAGGCCCTTTCAACTTCACTGTTGTGTCTCTAATTCCTCTGTTGCTTCTACTTCAATACCTTTGTTTCATCTGCTGCCTTTGCTACCTCTCTATCTCTTTTTCCTTGTTGTTGTTTCAGGTGCTCCTCCTTTGTCATCTCCTTTGCCATCAATGACAAAATTTCCAACAACCTTCATTCCCGATGAGTTGAAGATGAAAGAGTTGTTTATGGGATGTTCTGCAAGCCCAAAATTTTCATGGCATCCTAACCCTTCTGATCCGAAGATACCATTGGGCTCATTTCTCTCAATTTATATCCATCCTAGAGCTCGAAACATATCCCAAGCAACACAAAAGGTTGATATCTCTGTTCGAAATAACATCTCTTTGAAAAAGTTTCTTGCAGAAAAGGGGATGGGTGGAATTGGACTCTACAGAATTATTTTAGCATATATTTCACACCCTTACTCCTAATTTTCACCTGATGTAAGGCATCAAAGTGTGAGTACTCTTGTTGAGTCTACTATCTATGAATCTATTGAACCATTCACAGTTGAGTACTCACATTTATTACCAAAAAAAAATGGTGTGGAAGATAAGTTTAAAGGAAGAAAAATTAGACTGGTGAGATGGGAAAAGTGTAAGAGGCAAATTTTGATAAAAAATTCTGATCCACACAATCAAAAGGAAACTATGTCCTTAGAAAATGATTTTGCAAAGGAAATTTCAGCTGGCTTGTTGCCTAACCATTCTGATCTTGTTGCAGGTTTATGTGAGGTGGTTAAGTGAGGATGTATTTTAGGTTTTGATGATGATCCAGTGAATAACATGCTTGAGTCTAGAAACTTGCAACTGTTAGTAGAGGATGAAAATTTTGTATCATGTATTTTTCCTAAAGTGAATGAAAGCTTGTCTCCATGAGAACCACCCAGAGGATTTTATGGATGTAGCTCTGGGGATAGGAAAAGCATCTTGAGACTACCTAAGCCAATGAAATCAACTCGATTATTTTCACTAGATTTTTTGAAATGATGGGAAACGAGCATGCCTTCGTTTAAACAAGCAATAGCCAATATGGAAGAATCTACATCCGAGAGTTTGAAAAAAAAGTTGGTGAGGTTGTCATTTCCATTGGCAACAACACATATAGAGACACAATATCTTATGAAGTTTATAGGTGATTCCCACTTAAAAATGTTGATTACCTCAGAATTTCTTGGTGGCAATAAAAATAGTGGGATGGTGCCACTAAAGTCAATCTGAGATTGCAATATAGAGATAATGAGCACTCTAATATGGAGATTACCGAGACTTCATTATTTCCTGACAATTGAATATTTTGGGTTGTTTGTTTCTCTATTGATTTCAAGGACCAAATGCCTTGAGATGCTCTGGAATACTATAAGTAATGGAAGAGAAATTCCAAATTTATACTATGATGAATTAAAAATGTTTGGTCCGATATAGCCTTAGGAAATTAGCTCTTCTATCATATAGTGCGAGAATATATTTTGGATAGTAATAAATTTCATGTTTGCATAATTATTTTATTGTTCTAATTATTATTGTTGCAGAACATGCACTTCAGAGGACTGTATTTGTAAAAGCAATGTACAAGAGATTGAATAATATTTATAGTATCTGACTTTTTTGAACCATATGTGTTTTACCTATTCATAATATATGCATGGTGCTTTCTGAATATGAGAACCTTGTATCGCCTCTTTGTTTGTGGGTTGTATGATATATTTTTGGGTGTCATTGCAGTTGCTTTCCAAAAATGTTAGATGAAGTTTGTTGTATACTGAAGTTGTAGGGTCTGAGGGTTTACAAAAAAAGCACTGAACTCGCTTGCAATGAAACCCCCAGACAAAACATGAACGGGAAGAAAGATTTATCTTGGCAAATGGAGAACCAATATTGGGAGTTGAGTGAACTCCAACATCAGGTTAAAGGCCAAACTTCGATTTCCATAATTGTGAGAGAAAAAGGTTCAAACACTGAAAAAAAAAGGCCAGCAAAGTTGCATTGATATCTCTGTTCGAAATAACATCTCTTTGCAAAGTTTCCAGCAGAAAAGGGGATGGTCGGAATGGGACACTACAGAATTATTTTAGCATATCTTTCACAACCTTTTTCCAAATTGCCACCGGATATAAGGCATCAAAGTGTGAGTACTCTTGTTGATTCTACTATTTATGAAGCTAGTGAACCATTTACAGTTAAGTACTCGCTTTCAGTACCGACATAAAATGGTGTGGAAGATAAGTTTAAAGTATGGTCCACACAATCAAAAGGAAATTTCAGCTAATCTCTAAGAAACTACATCAGATCTGATCATACAAAATGGAAAGAAATCAGTGTGGACTATTGTCCAAAGAGCAAGGATCAAAACAGAGGGATATTTTGCATAAAGAGAAACAGAGTGTGAGCAAACAGTATAATGAGAATAGTTAAATGCAAATATATCTCGTCCTATGCTTACTGAACCGAGACACAATCTTCCTCTATGACAGACGCAGCTTGACATAGCTTGAAACCTTCTTCTAGGACTTCACTGGAAGCCAACAGAACAGACGCAGTAGCCCTCGGACACAGAAAGAAACAAAAAACCCTGCCTTCAGTAACACAGAAACATAAACAACAGAACAGATAAATGAATCAAAGAAAGAAACATATTTAAAAGAACATCTGAAAACTACGCAAAGCTAACTAATAACTACCAGAGTCTATTAGTTGTTCCAGCTATCGCTCCTCCTGCAACAAAGGATTTACCATTATTTAGGTTTCCCCTCGTCTGTAGCAAAGGTGGCTATTAGCACGGTGAGGAAGAGGACTCTTGTATAATGATAATAATGTTGCATTTTAATATTTTATTTATGTTTTATTCTTTTAACTAGTTTTTTATCTATTCATTTTAATGGTTTATTATTTTTTCAATAGTCTAACAATGCCTCTAACCGTCAACAATAGTATACATGGCAAGGTAGAAGAGTTATTTTGAAATAAAGATGCCTTAATGAGTAATCAAGATTGAGCAATGTTAAGTGAAAAACTATTTTATTTATTTTTAATAAATATAAAATATAAATATTGGACATGATAAATTTCTACTAAATTAAAATATATATATATATCTTTTCTTAAAAATGTAATTTGAGAGAAAAAGAAAAAGAAAAATAAAGATTGATTTAAAAAATAATAACCCTAAAAAATATAAAAATAATGCAATATAAATAATTTAAAATGTTTTATTAATATAATATACATTTCTATTTATATATATTCTTTTATATCATTTCAACCGTTGAAAAAGAAAAAGAAAATGATTAAGAATTACAATTAATAATTTCTTTGAGATCGTATCTAATATCATCAACTCTAATTTGGTAGTTGGTATCCCAATCGGATTCATCAAAAGTTGTTGGGCAGTGTCTGTCTCTTTCCTGTGTCGTGTGTTGGAGGTTATGTCCAAGTAAGTCAGCCACAACCACAACATGTGAAAAAGGGCTGATTGTTTTCCCACTGAAACCTCGTGGTGGTTAAAATCAAAGTAAACGTCGTCCACAATTTCTTTTTCCAAAGTGCGTACTATGTTGATAATTAATGTTCACAGTGTTCTTCTCTCCAAAATTCTATAGAACATTCCATTCCTCAACAAAATTGAAATCATACTCAAAGAACCTTTCTGCAATCAGAGTTTGGTAGAGAGGATTTCAATGGCGAATTTCAGGGGATTTCGATTTGTATGCATCTGGCCCTTCCTGGCTGCTGTAATTCATGTGGAATGAGACAAACGTGCAGATGAGGTCCAAGGTTTGGTTAACAATTGCAGTTCCATACTGTTAGGAATAACTCCTTCTGCTGCGTGTTACGGCATCATAAGAAGTGCAGACATGGGGTCCCTGTGTCCCAAAGTTACTCCAATTAAAAGGCTCATATTTGATATTTGAAATTTTTATATATTTCAATTCAAGTGTTGAATTCACTTGACGTAATAAACAACCATTCAAGTGGTTATTGTTGAATTTTTATATCTAATAAACAAACAGAATTTGATATTTGCAATTTTTATATATTTCAATTCGAGTGTTGAATTCATTTATTACATAGTCAATTGGTTTCCATTTAGAGTTATAGATGGCTTTGATCCTACACATATTGTGTTTGCATCTCATAATCTGTGTTTGCATCTCATAATCCTATGTCCCATATTGATAATTAAAATGTAAGAAAATTTATCACATAATTTCTTAACATTTTTGGCATCATTTCTGTTATAGGAATCATCCCAATTATATAGCATAAACAAGAATATGATCCCTCATCCACCTTAAGGCCCAATTGATCCCAATAAAAAATATAGCTATGAATAGTTGAAAAGGTAAAGGTGCGAGAATGGGTTCCTAAATAGCTAGGAAATGCACGTATATTTTCGAGGGCTATGGATGCCAAATGGAAACAAACCAAGGCTTGTGATACTAGGGTGAGTATGTCAGGGCTATGGATGCTCATGGGTAGTGGAGCAACACCATAAATTCATGCTAAAGACTTTATTTCTCTATCTCTTGAAGTATCACTTGTTTAAAAATGCAATAACAACTTCTCAACTTGATTTTTCCATGATTAAATTGAGAAATTTTGAATTTCCACATCAGAAGACAAGTTCGATAGCGTTAACTTGTGTGGCATGGCTTGTGTCACCTAGTTTACTAATTTAATTGGAGTTGGAGGAGTTATAGTTCAGTTAAGCATGTGTGATTGCTAATTTTTAGCACTGAAGGTCATTTATCTAATGTTGTTTTTAGTTAAAATAGTTCCAATTATTGGAGGAACTAGTGGAGGGTTAGTTGTGTAGTGAGACTTTAGTAAAACTTTGTGATCATCTAGTTAACTAATCAATCAACCCAAAATAGCTAATGCATGCAGAGAATTCAAGTTTCACAGCTTGGTGGAGATTTTAAGGAAGTGTAACAATAGTTGTAGATTATTCTTAATTGTATAGGTGTTTCATACATTCAAATGATGAACACAAGGAATTTCACAATTCAATTTGAGGAATTTCCTAACTAGTAGGGGCCTAATTCCTCAAGGAACAATGCAAGGAAATAGGAGCTCAAGAAGAGGAAAAAAATGACTAAGTCTGGGTCGAATGCCTTCAGTGAGAAGAGAGATAGGTTATGCACTTGTAGGTTGTGCTTAGTTGAGAAAAGAAATTGTAATGCAAATTTATTCTTATGATTTAATGCAAGAACACATTGTGGTTTTTATTAGATTTTTTTCTCCGGGTCAAATATTTGTTCCATGTGTGTGATTTCTTGTTACATGTCTGAGATTTTTGTTTTAAAATGTGAATTACTGTCTAAAAAGAAGTAGATTAGGTTTTTGTATTATGATTTAGATTAAAAATTAATGAGCAATCACAAATTTATGGCATGATTTCTACATCACTCTCTCTATATCATCAAAGTCCAAGATGAAAAGGCAGACTTGTGGTGTGTGATGAATCCTTTTGGTTCATCCTCAAGTTTTTTCCAATATTGGGAAAGGGAAGGTTATGTAGGTTATACTTCCATAATTCCATGTAGTTGAACCCTTGTGAAAATATCAACACACCCTATTTTCACACTTATCATAGGTGATTTGTAACTTATTCCTAGGAAGCACTCATTTATTCATAGGTTCTACTAATATGTTGCCAATTGTTGTAGAAGCTACAACAACTCCCTCATTTCCTCTAAGTGTCAGCTCTTCCTAGAGAAAAAGTAGGGTCCCACCTACTCAATGACCTCGTCATACCTATATTAGGCTCGATTCCCACTTCCCTTAGGTAAATTCACTCACTTGTCGATTTTGAAACCACTTAAGATGAATTTTTAAGCAAGTTTTTGGAAGTTACTCAACCCAACAATATAAGGCTAGGATGTTGACCAATCGAGTGATAGAACAATGGAAATATGGTTAGCCTAGTGATATAATGCCTTAAAAATTTCTCAACCTAGCGATATGATACTCAGTGAAAAGGATTTAACTTAGTTTTTGGTGTTGTAAATTTTCTTTTCAATCATTATAGTACCTTGATGATGACTAGCCCAACAACACAACACTACACTCTTCACTTATACAATGAAACAACATTAAAAGGTGACTTAATTTATCCTTTTCTTCCTCAACTTACTGTATTAATAATGTATCACCTTGATGATGCCTAGCTTAATGATACATCACTATCAATTTCCTCTATCCAACAATACTACACTCCAAAAGTGACTTTATTTTTTCCCTTCTTAAACTTCCTTCCTCAACACTATATTGCTCCAAACAATATCATATTAGTGTTATATTGCCTTGATGACGGTAATGTCAATGCTATATCTCCTCGATGATGACTATCTCAACACTATATCACTTTTATGAGGGTCATATTAACATTGTATCTCTCGTATGAATGTTAGCCCAGTGATACAAACCCTTCCTTTTCCTCCCTCAACCGTATTCCAATGGTTCTCATCTTCCTAATTTTATCACAAACATGAATACTAATGGAGTTAGAGTGTTAAAAAAACATTTATTACTTACTTTTTCACACCCAAGATCAAGAAAAACTTTAAAAAGGGTCCCACATCACCATCTTCCTCATAATGCTTAGTTCTTTCTTCCTATTGTGAGATCAAATGCATTTATTGGAAAAAACACTTCCTTACTCATTGTCAATTCATGTCTAAACCAACTCATCTTAGGTATGGGTCAAATGATTCGTACTTAGCATTTTATTTCATCTTATGTGTTTATTTTATGAATGAAATTTTCTAGTTTTTTAATCTTTCTCACTCTCAAACAATTCCCTTACTCTTTGTCTCCATCGATTAAGTAAATATAATGCTCCTTTCCAAGCAGATGTTTGCACCATCACTCTTCCCATCGATACATAATCCTCTCTAATTATCCATGCATTGGAATCACCTCTTGTAGCCGACAATGAAACCCAACAAATTTTCTCTAAACATGAGGAGGACCTCATGGTCTCCAACTTACTCATATCCCGCAATTTCTCCTTGATCCAGCCCTAGGTTGTTTCCCTAGAACCCATGATTTCATTCTTGATCCCTTCACTTATTTTTCTAAGCCATTAAAAGCTTGAAATCTCCAAAACCCTATACTCTTTATTGCTATGTCGTTAATTATTTCATATTCTCTATTAAACTCACCCAATCATCTAGGTTTCTCTATCCTATGAACCATAGCTATACCATGGTCCATATTTTATATTAAAGCTTGGCCACTTCACTAACATAGTAGTCACTTCTCCTTAGGGCATAAGAGAACATGAATTTGTCTCACATAAACCCTAGCATCATCCTCTATAACATAGAGGACATCTTTGTGGTGCAATATGGAACCATCCTTATGAAGATTGTGATTTCATGATCTATAGTGTTTTTCGAAATCCTTCCCATGGAAACTCTTATTAGTTTTTCCTTCCCTCTCCAAATAGAATTGGAACCACTATCCACGTTTAAAAATTTAAAAAATTGCTTATAGATGTGTTGAAAAATGTGTAACTAGGTTCGGTCTTCATAAATATGAAATGTACTTTTGATTCTTGTATATTGTAAAATGAATGAAAATTATTATTATTATTATTATTTGACCATGGTTTTCATGCTCAGTATCTTTTATTTTATAGATCAAGCACCAATTGAGTGCTTCTAGGATTTGTCCTCGGTCAAGAAGTCAAAAGATTCATCGTCATATGTTGAAGATCCCATCATGCACATTGTAACTTGTAAATAAAAATATTTTTGTCCTTAAAAGAGTAGAAATACCCTTCAAGGCCAAGTCAGCCTCAGAGTGGCAAGTTCACCTAATTTGAGGAGATATACCCTCCTTAAGAAATCTATATAAAAGACGAAACTGGACCTCCTTCCATCACATTCATCACTAAGTTATCCAAGCGAAGGAAGAAAAAGAAAATGGAAATGAAGAAAAAAAAGTAGAAGAAATCTTGTTTTGGGCTATTCGTGTGAGACATGAGAAGGAAAGCTAGGGTTTTTAGTGTTGGTCTAAGTTTTTTCTGGTCTAAGTTTTGAGTCGGACCATCCTTATGATGCGTGTATTTGAAGGATAATTTGTCGTGCTCTCCCACGCATCTTCTTTTCAATTCCAATGGCTTTTATATTTTTCTCCTAGGAAGATGACATTGTAAGTGATAAGTCACACTCAAGGGCCAATTTCTTCCCCAAGATCTTTGACTATCATCATGGGAGCCGCGTGACTATGATATTTGTTATTGGAGTTGCTATTAAGACGCGTGAAGAATTCTAATTAGTTGTCTTTTCTCATTTGCATTAGATTTTTTGAAATATTTCAAGGTTTTAAAATATTCCACGATTCCAAAAAATTATACCATTGGTCAAAAAAGGTCGGTCCATAGACTCGCTCTCGGAAATCTGCGGCAGTATGTTTGACCTAGCCAGAACGTGACATATTTCGGAATGAACATGGAAATTGTCCGCTATGTCTGTTCGGAAGGAGGCGTGTTCTATTGGTAAAGAGTGATCCCAGTTTACTTCTCTCCAAAATTCTATATAACATTCCATTCCTCCACAAAAATATAATCATCCACACAGAACCTCTCTGCAATCAGAATTTTGTAGAGAACCAGAATGGTGAATTTCAGAGGATTTCGATTTGTATGCATCTGCCTCATCTTGGCTGCTGTAATTCATGTGGAAGCCGATAAATGTGGAGATGAGATCCAAGGTTTGGTGAACAATTGCAGTCCGGTACTGTCCGGAAAGTCTCCTTCTGCTGCGTGTTGCAGTCGCATAAGAAGTGTAGACATGGGGTGCGTGTGTCCCAAGGTTACTCCTCAAATTGCAAAGCTCATCAACGTATCCAAGGTGGTTAGCGTCATTGAACGCTGCGGCAGAAATGTTCCTCATCACACTCGATGCGGGAGTATATATTTCACACTACAACTCATTAATTTATAACAATCGCTGTATTACTTTGCTTATTTTTAATCCTTGAAAGTTTAAACGCTATAGTATTCATATTTTCTTCAATTCAATCGTTTTGCAGGCATTACAACACCCTAGTGTTCCTGATGAGCCTGCGCATTACAAGTCGAATGGAACAAAGTTAATTGTGGTTGACTTTGACAAAGTTAATACAAATTTAATCCTTGTATTCAGAATCTGCAATTGTCCATCTATTACATTTCATATAAATTCTGGTCAAGAATAAATGTTATTACATGGTACTTTCTATTTATGAAAGTGCTATAATACATATTGCTTTATATTGTATTTCTGCTAAACCATGAGAGTTCATGGCAGATTTTATCCTGTGCCGAGGACTTATTCTTGGTTGGGGCTACTTGTAAAGGACGAAATAAAGGTGGACCCATTTCAACAATTCCGCGAGACTTTTATGTTTCTCTTCCCTTTTCCGTGTCTTAAATATTTGAATGCTATCCATCAATTTGGTGCTTGAATTGTTTGCTTCGTTCTTTCACCATTGTTCATGCATTGTAATTTCATGTATAATGTCTATTTACCCTTTATTTTCTAATATTTACCACGGAGTCGCGAAACCGTTGGATGGTATGTTTGTGCGTTTATATGCAGTGATTACACTAAAGTGAATGGTATCTTGCAAAGCCCTCCCAAAAACCTAAAATTAATTTAAATGAATAAATAAAAATAATATAAAATTGTTGGGTAGCAAATTTTTAAATAGAAATCAGATAAATATAAGATTAAAATATATTTAATTATATAATAAAATTAATAAACTTTTTCAATATCTTTTATTTATCGAAACTGGTAAATGATAAACTATAAACAATTTTATCAGTTCCACTTAAAATTAAGGTTTATATATATATATATATATATATATATATATATATATATATATATTAGTTTTGCCTTTGATTGCTTATTAGTTTGTTATTGGCTAAATTTTTTTTCATTTATATATAGTTAACATTATGAATTTAATTTTTATTGTTATTTAAATTTATTTTTGTAAATTGATTGATCCAAATATTATTTTCTCTTCTTTCTTTCATTTATTAAATATAGGAAAAATAATGTATCTGAATTTCTTTAGGATTTGAATCTTCAATAATTATTTGAGTTTTGATGGTATAAAAAATATATAAATTTAGATGGGATAAAAAAAATGTTGTAAATGTCAATTATTTTATTTTTAAAATTTTTAATTTCAATCATAGTTATGATATAGTGCTAGAAAATGTGTATAAACATAGCTTAGTGGTTGTAAATGAACCTAAACTTTTAAATATCAATTAAATATGAAAAAAAGTTATTAAAAATTAATAACAAAGCATAATATTAAATCAATTAAAAGTATTAAAAATAATCAATCCATTCAATTCAATTTCCTATATTGTAATTTAGTTTTTATTAATAAAATTACAAATAATTTTTCTTGGAAGAAATTATCAGCCCATTAAAATAAATTTAAATAATAATTATGAAAAATAATTCCCATTTAAAATTATCTAAAATATAGTAAACAATAAAAATATTTCAAAATATAAGGTGAAATATGTATAGCTATATGCCTTTGTTTTTGATATAAAATAGGATCCATTAATATATTAATTAAAAGTAACATCTATTTAACTATATAAATTAAAATAGTGATTTATATTCAAAACTAGAGAATTGGACTCATAATTCATCAAATTGAGTAACTCTTGGGGCTATATTTATAACCATTACATTTAACAACTTTATAATTTTTTTTTTTTTTTTTATAATGGAATAAGAATTTTTGGAGAATGAATAACTCCCTAGATTACACCAGACACAATTATTTCATAAATTCCAGAATATGTGAGTTACATCATGTCTCTAAAGATTTGAATCCATGTGCCTTTGGAAATGAATTATTCACCACATCATTTGATATTTCATAGCTCCATATTTAATTTTTGTAGAAATATCTTGAAATTTGCAGTTGCTAATGAATTCAGATTGAAATCAATAGACAAAAATTTCTTCTACTAAATTCTACTGAAGGAAAACTACAGTCAAGACATGTAATCATTCAATCACAATGAACACAAATTTTACTAGGGAAACCAACAAAGGGAAAAAACCTTCCTCTGTTTGTGTTATATGACATAAGAATAATGATTTATTACAATGACAACTTAAACCCTTGAATTTCAACCTACACTGCAATACTGATGTCCTCCTCCTTATTTTGGTTTGCCCAATACTTAGGAAGAACATGCCTCCTTCTTCCTCATATTTCCTTGTGCAATTCTTGCTCCTAAAAAAATAGGAAAGCCCCTATTTCCTTGTGCAAATCCCAAGATAATTGCCTCAATTTCTCAATGCAAACCCTATACACTCACTAGTATACAATAATGATTACATTTATGCATTTTCCTACAACTTCACTAAGAAATTAAAATGGCATGCATGACTAGTGATATTTTTAGTATATTGACTAGTTAACTAAGAGATCAATGAGTTAACAACAACTACATCTATTCAATTGAACTCATACTAACTCTATTCTAAACTAGAGCTCAGAGAATAGAGTTTCACTAAATATAACTCTACAAGATAAATAGATCATAGCAATCAACTCATGTTAACTCTAATTCTTTCCCACAAATTTGAATTGCCTGACTTAACTGAGTGATTTGGCCATGTCACTCATGCTAACTACTACTCAATTCCTCCCGTCGAAGTGAAAATTCAAATTCTCCATTTGGCTAATGCACAAGTCAAATGAAGCCTTTTCCTTGCTAGTATTTAACACTCCCTCTTAGAAAGAAAAGGGTTCTGAACGACCCTAATCCTACTCCTATGGAACTCGATCTTTCCTCTTGATAAAGCTTTTAGCAAAATGTTTTAATCTCGCTCCCCTATATGAATGTACTGTAACATAACAATACTCCTCTGCACACAATCTCACAAGTGATGGTACCTGATGTTTATATGCTTGGATTTTAAGATAATTTTATACATACTTTGATTTTCACAGTGGATCAATGTAGGCTCCATCCTCTGAATTAAGAGACCAACCATGATCTTCCTCATCCAAATACCCTTTCATTTTTCTTAACTAGTAGCCATATACTTGACCTCTATTGAGTTGAGTGCTTATTTCATGTTGTACCAAGAAACTGTTGCTAACCCAACACTAAAGATTTCTCGTGATGTGCTCTTCCTATATGAGGGAATCCCTACCTAATATACATTTGTGAAGCCTTGGAGCTTCACTCAATCATTCTTCCTATACCATAAATCAAAATATCTTGTCCCTATGAGTTATCTCAAAACATGTTTTGTTTTTTTCCAGTGAAGCTTGGAAGGTTCCACCATGAACTGACTAAGCTATTTCATTGCAAAACAAATATTGGGCCTTATATTCACCAAGTACGTCAAGGACCCGACCAATAGTCCATAGATAGTGTCATCTATTGCCTCTCCTATAGAGGCATCTTCATTCCTCTAGTTAGTACCTAAAGGAGTATCAATGGGTTTGAAATCATCCATATGGAATCTTTGAAGGATTTCAGAGGTGTTCTTTACCTATCCAAAAAATATCTCTCCATCTCCCTACCACACCTCCAAGCCAAGGAAGTAGTGCATCAATCCCATATACTTCATCCCATACTCTCTTGCAACTTCCTCCTTGCAAGAATGGATCAACTTGTCATCTCATGTCAATATCCAATCATCCACATAAAGAACTAAGATGAGTAGACTGTTATCTACCATAATCTATTATATATTTGCATCTGATTCACTCTTTGTGAAGACCAGTCCATTTAGATAAGAATATATGAGTGTGTTCCAAGCACAAGGTCCCTGATTGAGACTATAGAGGTCTCTACTGAGCCTACACACATGTCTCCCTAATAAAGGTCTCAAACCCCTTAGGTTTGCCAATGTAGATATATGCCTCAACCACTACATTGATGAAGGTAGTCTTAACATCCATTTGGTGGTTCCTCCACCCAAACTATGTTGCCAATGAAAGTATGGTCTTAATAGATGAGTATCTTCCCATAGGGGAAAATTTTTCCTCATAATTAGTCACCTCCACCCGTGAGAATAATTTGGACACAAATCTATTCTTTTACTTCTCAATACTGCCATTAGATACATTTTTTTCCTTATACAACCACATGGATCCAATAATACATTTTCTATCAGGTCTAGGAAGAACCTCCCAGGCATCATTCTTCATGATGGAGTCATACTCCTCCACCATGGAATCTATCCACACCAGCTCAGAAACTTCCTCTTAAAAATAAGATGGCTCAAAATATTCTCAGTATGTGTGAGGAACTAGGAACTCCAACCTGCTCCTGAGATTCCTCCAACAATCTATCAGCCAACTTGTTCCTCTTCCTCCCTTCTCTGGAAAAATCTATGTGAGTGGGTGCCTCCACTCAGGCTACTCTCTACTCCACATTTGGTTTCTCGACATCATCCTCCTATAATTTACTCTTTCCTTTGAGAAAGACCTCACTTTGTGGATCTAACTGGGCCTCCTTTTTTGGAGCTAGAAGCTCCTCCTCTGATGGTATTCTTAGCTCTGCTCTAGAGAGATGTGCATGGATTTCCCCTCGCCAAATCTCACAACCCTCCTCATAATATTCATGACGACTAATGGTGTTTACACCACATAAATATGAGGTGTCGTAGTATAACCTACAAATATCACCCTCCCTGCAGCGTGTTCCAAGTTTTTCCTGCAATAATTGGATCCAAAAATGGGAAAGTGGGATACATATGGCTTCCTACCAGTGAGATATTCTTCAGGTGTAATCATTCCAATAATTTTGTGAGGGGTCCTATTTCGCAAGTAAAAAAATTTATTTCAAGCTTATTCCCACAAGGATAGTAGGAATCCCTGGTCATGCAACATTTCTCTAGAAAATCCTACAATAACTCTATTTTTACTCTCTACAACCCCATTTTTATGTGGGTTGTGGGGTGAAATAAACTCCCTTATAATACACTCCTTGGCACATAATTATTTGATGGAATTAGACACATGTTCTCCTCCATTATCACTTCTTAGGGATTTAATTTTCTTTCAAGACTCATTTTCAACTAAGGCTTTAAGTTAAAAAAAAAATCAATAAACCTCATATTTCTTCTTCATCAAATATATCAACCATTTCTGGCAAAATTCATCTATGAAGATAACATGATACATATGGTTTGCAGTTGAGACTATGGAAAATGGTCCACACACATATGAGTGAAATCTCTCGAAGATGGCTCCAGATCTGCTATATCGGCCTTGGGAGGACGATTTAACATATTCTCCAAGAGTACATCCCTTACAAACATCATGTTGATTAAGGGTGCATTTTGGAAGTCCAGTGTTTATATGACGCATTATTTTCAAAGCTCCATTACGAAGGTGTCCCATGCACCTATGGTAGATCACTCCAACATCTCATTCCTAAACATGTTTTGCATTGCCACTAAATGCAGCACATGCTCCCACCTCTAGCTTGTAGATATTTTTAACATGGAGATAAATTTGTTTTACTTGTATAATAAAAACATGCTTCAAATAATCCTTCCCTTTACTAAACACCACATCATATCCTTTGTGTCTAGTACAACTACCAAAACTATTTATCTATTTAGACTAGGCACATACATTATATTTTGTAGATGAACATGGGATTTGTTGGGTACCAAATTTGTACGCTTTTCTCTCCCATTTTCACCCATCTTTCTATCTCTTTGTATCATTAATAGTTTTAAAACACACGAGGTAAACCCCTTCCCATTGCCTTATACAGAATATTTAAGTAATGAAATAATAGTTTAGAGGTTTTACCTTTGCAAGTATTAACTCCATTATTTCCCAAAATTGGGAAAAATGAAAGGAATTATGTTTGAAAGTCGTGAAGCGAATCCAAATTATCAGCGCCATCTCAGCATGCTTTAACAAAACAACATATTCCTACTTACCCAGCTCTATCTTTTTGATGTTTGTGGTTTCCTTTCTTCAACTAGGTTGTTGTTGTAACAGATGTATAATTGTAGATATTTAGTTGTTAGAGGGAAATTATTGTTCCGTAAACATTTGTATAAAGATGGCCTCCGAGATGTGAGCTGGGGTGAAGCAAAAAGAACAGATATTGTAACAGAAGTATTTAATCAATTAAATTCAGTATTTTGTTGTTCTATTTGTGAACTGTGAGTTTTTCGTAACCCGGATCAGAGATTTGGGCCCACTCTTCTAATAAGGTGTTGCATTATTTTCCTTTTTTCTGATTTCATATTTTGTTCTATCATTGTAACTTTTGTTCCTACATAATTTTGCAATTGCTGCAAGTAATCTATCTGCAATTGCTTTTACAGTAAGTTGTTTTCTTTCATTGGTTAAGTCTGTGATTAAATAGCAGGTTATGTTATCTCTCTTGCATATACTATGCGCCTTAGTATTGAAATAAATAAGGCACCCGGATTGATACTTTATGTGCAAAAAGGGTTTGAATATTGTTCATATCTAGACACCAACATTTTGTCTCCATTGCCGGGGAAGGCTAACAAGGTTCAAGAACAAGATTTGTAATGATATAAGGGCCGATATCTCGCCTTGCGGAGGGAATTTATTTCCCTACTCCAAGTCCTGAGCATAGTGTTATGTTTTCTTTATTTTTATTGTTTTTTCATAAACCATCTCTCGTCTTATGGAGGGAATTTGTTACCCTGCTCCAAGCCCTGAGCATAGTATTCTAATTTTCTGCTTTGTGATTATTTTCGAAAGGGACAATTTCTCGTCTTGGGGAGGGTATGCCATCACCCTACTTCAGGTCCTAAATTTTGATTTTCTTCTTGTTTATTTGAGTTTATTTTTGAACATACTCTCTCGTTCTGGGGAGGAAACTATTCGTGCTTCTCCGTGTCCTAAGCGCTTCTGTTATTTTAATGAGCTCTTCCCATCAAACTGTATGAAAAAATATCTGAACAAGAGGGGCAAAGGAAGACTTTGAAAGAAAGGAAGGGATCTGGGGACAAAGACATATATCTAGGAGATCATCGCAATGGTTGAATCTGAGGCATATTCTTGTGTTGCTGTCAAGGTAAGGGTTCAAACGAAGTCCAAAGGGCACTCGGTTGAGCAGCCAGTGCCATCCATGGTACCAGAAGAAATTATTTCAACAAAAAAAGGAGTAATAAATAAGATGCTGGTGGAGGAGATGCCCTTGATGCCAGCAAAAGGGGAAGAAATATGAAGATGGGGTTAGAAGAACTGAGCAATGCCAACTAGGAAGAAGAACCCCTGAAGGGGTTTGCGTCGCCACGAGACCAAGGGAGTGCTGTGAAACCTCATATAGTTGAATTGAGCAATCTTAATTGGGAAGAAGAGATCCTGAAGGATTTCGCATCACCACGATACCAGGGGAGTGTTGTGAAACCCCGTACAGATGAATCACCCCAAGTACCAGCTGCATAACTAGTTGAAATCCCAAGTGAGTGTTGGAGGATATTAATGGCACCTACAAGTTCTTCTATTGATTTTTCAATTGGAAACATTATAGGCAATGAACCAATGAAGCCCATTCCTTTAACGACTCTCCCTAATTTTCATGGGATTTCTTCTGAAGACCTTGATACATTCCTCTTAAAATTTGATATTTTCTGTCAAGGGTATGATTATATCGCCGATGCTCATAAGCTAAAAATATTCCCTACTACATTAAAAGGGATAACCCTGCAATGGTTTAGGAGGAAGGACTATTTCCTCATGGGATGCGATGAAGGAAGTCCTTTTGGAAAAATACCAAGATTACTGTAAATCTTGTGACATCAAAGAGGAAATTTTTAAGTTTGTGCAGAAAGAGGAAGAGAACATGGAAGATTGTGTCGAATGATTCAAATATATACTACAGAGATTGAGCCATATTGACTTGGATAAAGATATTTTGAATATCATCCTTCTCCAGGCACTTAGGGAAGATTCCATACAACTTATGAACATAGTAGGAAAGGGTGATGTTTCAAAAGAAGACTTTGACACTATCTGTGAGTTGTGCATTCAATGTTCACGAGGGGGTTGCAAGGAATGGAAAAGGAATTCAGTCATTAAAGACTTCTCGTGGAGGGGTTACAAAGGTAGAAATTGGAAACCTAATAGATAACCTAAGGACTGATATCCTAAGTACATTATCTGCCCAAATAGACATCTGGAAGTGAAACAGAACAAATAGAGTTGGAGAAGACTATGGCTATATTCTACCCACAGTGCATAAATAAGCATCTGTTGAAATAATTCCCATTAAACATAGTGGAAGCCTATGCAATTTGCCAATAGACCCATGTGACCAGCTCGTTCCCTTCCTTACTAGGACTGAAGGAATTTTTTCAAGGAGAAGGTGAAGAAATTGCGGTAGATCAACTGTACTTTATGGGACCAAAAAATCCATGGCAACCTCGACCACCAGCTATGAATCCATGTATGCCTTAGGACCCATCTCAGTATTTTAATAATTTTAATATGGGTCCCTATTCTATACCTTTTTCACTGATGTGATCTCAGTATCAATACCCCTTGGAAAGAATGGGCTCCCCAAACCAATATTAATCCTTCATGGAGTCCAAAATAGCGTGGACCCTCTCCTACTGAGAAATTTCCCCAATCTATACCTCAACAACAACTTCAGTTGCCCTCTAATGTGCCTACAGGAAACCCATCCCTTCGACCCCAGCTTCCTATCCAGCCCAATATAAATCCTAATAATAAAGGGGTCCAATAAGAAGACACTCTTAACCTTCCATCATATAGAATTTATACTACAGGACTTAATGAGATAAACTTATGATCTAGGAGGGTAGTAAATACTCCGACTTCACCTGTTATCGTAGAACATATTGACAGTGAAGTTGTAGAACTAGATCAGAGAACAGTTGTTGATAAACCAGAGAAAAAAATGATAAATCAAAAACCTCCCCAAACTGTTCTTAAATAGGGTCGTCCAATTACTCCACCATATCCTAAAATATTGACCCTAAATAAACAAAACCCTCAAGAAGAGTTTGACTTCCTGGGGGAATTGCAAAATATTTTTGTCAAAATACCCTTGCTCCAAGTCATGAGGGATGTACCTATATATGAAAAAATCCTAAAAGATTACTGCTCTAAGAAATCTCGCTGGAAACCAATGGATCTATTAACCATTCATGTGATGGGTAGATTTTCTGACATCATGCTAGGAAAGATCATGCCTATAAAATATGGGGATCGAGGGAACCCAATTCTAACAGTAAAAATTAATGGGGTTGAAATCCCAAATGTACTAGTACATTTTGGTGTTTCCTTCAATATCATTACCTTCGAAACAATGAATGCATTAGGTCTCAAAAAAATTAAGCCAAACCCTACTAACTTGGAATTAACAGATAGGTCTACAATTAAACTGGTAGGAAAGTTGGAAGATTTGACTATTTCAGTGGACTCATGGAACTATCTCGTACACCTCCTTGTATCACAGACACAATCCTTAGTTGGTGGTCATCCATTTATCTTGGGAAGACCTTGGGCAGGCCCTTCAATTCAAAAAAAAAATTGAGGATGATGCCCTTAACACTTTTATTAATGATCCCAGTTTTGTTTCTACTTCAACTTGTCAAGTTTTAGAGTCTGCTATGAGCTGTGAAACACAATAAAAAATCAAACCAGAAGATGAAATTGAGGACATTCCTGTAACTTCATCCCATGATAGTATTCCAATCGAAATTGAACCAGGGAAGATAGTCAATATCAACCTGAACCTGTCAGAATCCCAGACAAAGCATCCTTTAAAAGTTCTTCAAGGCCATCAAGAAGATTTTGCTTGGGATTATACCAAAATGAAGGGGATCGCTGCTAACTTATGTACTCATCATGTTTACATTAAGGAAGATTTCTGCCCTGTGAGACAAACCCAACACACAATGAATCATTATCTAAAGAACATTATCAAGGAAGAATTATAAAAATTATTGGATGTAGGTTTCATTTACCCCATCTTGGATAGCCAATGGGTGTCCCCACTGGTTATTGTTCCCCAAAAAAATGGTAAATGGTATATCTACGTATATTATAGGGAACTAAACAAGGAAACTCAAAAATACCATTTCCCTTTGTCGTTCATTGACAAAGTCCTCGACACCTTGGCTGGGAAGAAGTTTTTTTCCTTCCTAGACGAGTTTAGTGGATATAACCAGATCCAGATAGTCTAGAAGACGAAGATAAAAAAACATTCACATGCCCATGGGGGACCTTTGCATCTAGGGTCCTCCCATTTGGCCTATGTAATTCACTTGGAACCTTCCAGAGGGAAATTCTAGGAATTTTTTCTGATTTAGATGATGAAAGCATTGAAATCTATCTAGATGATTTCACTCCATATGGAAAATCATTTGAAGATGGGTTGGACAATCTGGAAAAGTACTGAAAATATGTAAGCAGGCCCATGTATCCCTGAGTACCGTAAAATGCCATATGATGAGGGAAGAAGGAATAATATTGCAACATTTTCTCTCAGCTACTAGAATTCGAGTTGATCCGGCTAAAGTAGAGGTAATATTGCACTTCCCAGTACCTAAGACACCCACACAGGTATGTAGATTTATTGGTTGTGCTGGTTATTACAGATGCTTTAGAGAAAACTTTTCTAAGATAGCATATCTACTTTTTCAATTATTAACAAAAGGTGCATAATTTTTGTCAACAAACGAATGTGAAGCAACTTTCGTGAAAATTAAGAGACTTGTTTGCAAAGCTCTAATCCTTCGAGGACCCGATTGGGCACTGCCATTTCTCATACATGCTGATGCCTCTCGGACAACAGTAGGAGAATTCTTAGGAGAATAGGTAGACAAAACACCTTATGCAGTTTATTATGTCAGCAAGAATTTAATTCTTACTGAATTAAATTACACAGTGACTGAAAAATAATTCCTGGATATCATTTATGTTATTAACAAGTTTTGGCGCTACATCACTAGGCATCCTTCCTTTGTACATATTGATCATGCAACAGGAAGGTATTTGATGAATAAACCTATCACTCCTAGTCGCATTACAAGATGGTTGCTATTGCTACAAGAATTTGATATCACAATAGTAGACAAACCAAGAAAAGATAATGTAGTCGCTAATTTTCTATCTAGAATGGATAACAATGATGAATGCACACCTATAGAATATATTTTTCTCGATGAGCATCTTTTTGCAATTTCTAATAACCCTTCGTGGTATGCAGATATTGCTAACTATATTGCTACAAGAAAGGTGCCTCATCATTTGTCATACAGGGAACAACAAAAAATTATTCATCATATTTTCGATATTTCTGGATGGCCAGATACCTCTTTCATATAGGAGCCAATAAGCAGATTCGGTGCTGTGTATCTAAGGATGATATTTATGAAGTGCTGAAGGCTACTCATGATGGCCATTATGAGGGGAATTTTGTAGATAAAAGAACAGGCCATAAGGTGCTGAAAATGGGATATTACTAGCCTTGTATCTTTCGAGATGCACAAAATTATGTCTGGAGGTGTGATAGTTGCCAGCGATTGGGACAACCCAGTCAAGATGATGAAATGCCTTTGCAGCCACAGGTGGTCCTTGAAATTTTTGAGAAATGTGTTATCGATTTTGTTGGACCCTTCAACCCACCCTTCTAGAAAAAGGTTCACATTTTGGTCTGCAGTAATTACGTGACTAAGTGGGTAGAAGCCAAAGTTGTTGTGAAAGCAACATAAGAGGTGGTTTCGAACTTTCTATTTGAAGAAATTTTTGCTCATTATGGTACTCCGAGGCAGATGCTTTCAGATGGAGGAGAAAAATTTACATTACACATGATATCAAAGATTATGCAAAAATATGGGGTCAAGCACAGGGTGACATATCCATACCACTCCCAGGAAAATGGCAAGTAGAAAGCACAAACAAGACATTGGAAAATATCTTGACAAAAGCTATGGCATACCATCATCGGGACTAGGCTCAGAAGCTGCCTAAATCTCTCTGGGCATACAGAACAAAATGGCGGAACAAAACTGGGTTCTCACCATTTGAGCTGGTTTATGGGAAGTCCCCATTGTTTCCGATAGAATTTGAAATCAATATGCTCAAAACAGCTCTTGAATTTGGTTTTGATTTGTCAGATGCCTAGAAACAACAACTAGCTCAGCTTAATGAACTAGATGAAATCCATTCAATGGTTGTCAAGAGGAATATTATTACTCAGCAGTAGAGGATGAAATGGCATGATAAGTTTATCAAGAACAAGGTGTTTCATAGGGGAGACTAGGCACTACTTTATGACTCCCATTTTAAATATTTTAAGGGAAAGCTTTGCACTTTCTGGATGGGACCTTACGAGGTGGATGTTGTCTTTGATAATGGAACAATCATGCTAGTTACAATTTATGATACACGTGCTTCTTTCATAGAAAATGGACATCACCTGAGATTATACCACTGTCTAGCCTCTAAGGATGATTTCATCAAACATCTCTTTGAGAAATCTGGTTTGAAGGTCATCAACTCATAGAACTCTTCCTCTGCATCCTCACTCTATATATATATATATATATATATATATATATATATATATATATATATAATGTTACTATTTATTTGTTGTCTTTTTGTAGGATTTACTACTAAGGAGTAACATTTTGGATCTTTAAAATTTTCTAAGTATCGATGCTGTTACTCCTTGGATGTTGCTACTCATGATGTTGCTACTCGATTGTTCCTACTCATGATGTTTTTACTCTGGATGCTTCTACTCGTGATGCTGCTACTTGATGTTGTTACTCCTTGGATGTGGCTATTCATGATGTTGTTACTCGGTTGCTGCTACCCATCATGTTGTTACTCCAAATGCTGCTACTCGTGATGCTGAAACTCTAGATGTTATTACTTTGAATGTTGCTACTTGTTTGGTCAATTTAGTGTGTCCTAAATTACTACATTTAATTTTTCAATACGGGATTCGTAAGCTGATGAAGTGCGGTGCACTATATGTGCAAGATAACCTATTTCTTAACTTTTTGTCGTTTTTGGTTTTCTAAGATGAAATGGAAATTATAAAATGAAAACAAGTATGGTTATGTTTGTTCAAGGAAATGATATCCTCTATAATGATTTACCAACTTGAAACTTAAAAAGGAATTTGAAAATTATAATGACAAAACTTGAAAGGAAATGAAAATGCGCTGCTGAAATGAAAAGATGCTGCTAATCTAATGAATCAAAATAGTGAACTAGTGAGCATGAAACCAAACTATTCTTGCTGCTGTCTAAACACAAAATAAATTATGCTGAAAGAAATCCAAAAGCTGCAATAAAGTAAATCTAAATCAATTTGCATCAACTTGTCTTCTGATCCCTCATCATTAGTCCAGCTATGATTTTCGGAAGTAACCATAAACAACTTGAGTAACTGATATCTAATTTGTAGAAAGTAAACTAATATCAAACCATACATTCATAATTCAATCCCTCACCATCAGTCCAGTTGTGGCTTTCGGAGGTAATTGAAGATTTCATGCACAATTTAATATATCTAAATTTGCAAAAAAGAAACTAATACTAAACTAGACATTTCATAATACAATCCCTCACCATCAGTCCAGCTGTGGCTTTTAGAGGCAACTGAAGATGTTATGAGAAATTTAATATATCTAAATCTGCAGAAAGGAAACTAATACTAAACTACACATTTCATAATACAATCCCTCACCATCAGTCCAGCTGTGGCTTTCGGAGGCAACTGAAGATGTTATGAGCAGTTTGATATATCTAAATTTAACTACTGAAGCAAATGAGCAAAACTGAATTAAACAAAGTAGTACTGAAATTAAACAGAAACTAAGAAAAACAAATTAGCAGCAGAACAATGTTAATTCCATGTCATTAGTCAAAAAGCTATGAAAATTCCCGGGCTGCCTATCTATAACCTGAAACAAGAACACTGATCAGTGATTAATAACATAAAACATGAAAGATAGAAGTGAAATGGAAAGCATGAAAGTTTATAAACAGAAATGAAGCATATGTATCATGAAAAATGCAATGTATAAACATGTGAATGGATTATGGCACAATGAACTTTAAAGAAATAAAACAAGAACTGTACACTAATGCACAAAACCTCAGTTGAGCAGGGGCCCTCTACACCAGCCTTGGCAACAATCTTCAAGTACGAATTAAGTCTGAAAATAGAGTCTTCTTATATTAAAATGCAGTCATAACAGTAAGGTGGTATTACGGCACAAAGGCAGTGTAATTACATTACAGAGCAGACTAATAAAATATAACAGAGACTAACATCGACTAACTCTATATGCATATGCAAACGCATTATATATAACAAAAGAAATATAACTGTCTCCTAAATTTTATGCTGGTGGAGAACACGTAGACCATTACGTCCACGGATCTAGGATCATGGCCGTATTGCAAAGTAAATCTATGAGGAGTGGATGCTTGAATTTGGCTATGGAGCCATGTACAGATGTCGAATTGTCCTCCACAAGCTCAGAAACGGCCATATGAACCTTCACGTGACCCGAAACAGAGTCTTGTCATCGTGAGACTCCATGGTTGACTTCCATGTGGAAGCCTTTGACCGCGGCTTCTTTAGATGAGTTTGCTCGAACCAATAGGACATGAACCATGTCCACATCATTTCTGACTTGCCCATGTGGCTCGTTTTCCCTGTAGACACCTGTAACATAGAGTTTCACAAAATGGCTGCAGAAAGTTGCAGTAGCTGCGGAAAGTGGCAAGATTCCGCAGCTAAATGAACAAAATCTAAATCAAACAACAGACACAAAAATATATTTAAAAACCATGTTGGGTATCTTTTAGAAATTATTTGAATAGTGACTTAACTTGGGAGGTTAGAATTACAGGTGAAAAAGGTATAGAAAAGTGTATGGAAAAAGATACAGAGGTAAAGTTCAACATACCCACCTTCAGAAGGGTGTTGTTTTGTCCTTAATACAGCCAAAAATTTTGATTTTCCTTCCGGTTCACTGTACCTTGACACTTCGACCCCGGCCATGTCCTAATCATACTCTCACTACTTTTCGCCTGATGTTGCCAAAATTACGGTTTCTTCATTACAAGCACCTAAAATTTGGAAAGTATTAACTTGATTTTACATTTTAACCACGGCAATGCCTTTCGTTTTGTATTTCTTCTTACGCCATAATATGACCGAGATGTAGCATGGTATTATCATGGATGATTTTTTCCAATTTACCTTGTTCTTTCAATGTCTCATTTTCATTTTTGATGTGCCTATTTAAAATCTCTAGCTCAAAGACTTCTTGTTTTAGTGATTGGACTAAATCATCCTGTATTGTATGAGGTTGAATGGACGAAGTATTGGGACCTGTAGCTGCCTTTTCCAAAGATTATATATATTCATATACTTCCTGCTGCTTGGGGTCTATATCAGGTGTCATTTTTATTGGGCTGTCCCCAAAATGCCGTGAAGGAGAGTTATCTTCAAAATCTAGCTGAGAAGGGCTCACATCAACATCTTGCTGAGAATGGGATGGAGTATGTTCAATGTCTGACTGAGAATGAAATGATCCAGGTTCACTAACTAAATAAGATGGACTATGGTCATATGGGGACTATTCAGATGTCTCCTCTCCCAAATCAATGAAATGAGGACCCTTCATTTGTGTTTTCCTCAATTTCCCCTTAAGTCTGCTGCTTTTTCTCACACGTTGTGGTACACTATCTTTTTGTTTTTGTTTCCCTTTTTCTGTCTTCTTGGCCATAGAGGACTGTTTTTGAAGATAAATTAATCTTTCAGATAACACTTGGTGATCTTCTTCTTCGGAAGAAGGGGTTTTATGTATAGCCTCAATATTTTTTCTCTCTTTTGGTGTTATTGGCTTCTTACCTTTGATTTCTTTCTTCTTCCTCTTTGACAGACTCTCTTCCCTATCAGTTCTTTCAATTGTAGTAGTAGGAGTATTTTGGATTTCATCAATTGTTCTTTTTCTCCTACTTCTTCTTACTGTGCTACCTTCAGAAATTTCTTGAGTAGGAGTAATTTGGGTTTCATCATTTATTCTTTTTCTTCTACTCCTTCTTGTTGTACTACATTCAGGAATTTCCTAAGGTTCCTCAAAGAAATTTCTAACCAGAAATTGTTCCCATTTGTCTTTATTTTCCTTTAACTCCTTTTCAATCAAAATTTTTACAAGGCCGTGGTGATATAGATGGGGTTCTACATTTCCTAAATGTTTCTGAATAGTCACGGACATTTTCTTCAAACTATTGAATAGAAAATATGGGAGATTGAGAGTTTGATTATCTAGAAAATTCATCAGTAACTTGGTATGGTACATATACATGGACCCAAAACGGCCTTCACATGTAATGAATTTCTGAACAACTAGCAGTAAAGTAGCCCATTCCTCTTTCAATGCATGCAAAGGAATTCCTCTTTTAAAAATAGTTATGTCCATACCTTGGTTTCGTAAGATTGTTCTCCATGCTTCATCACTGATGCTTTTATTCTTAAACCAACGCTCACCCTCCTGAAGAAGTTCCATGGCTGTTTCTATAGATGCTTCATTGACCGCAAACTTAAGGTCTCCAATCTCTGCTTCCAAGCGATTAAACAACCTTGCAAATGCCTTCGTCACTTCTTTATGATAACCTATGAATTTTTGGATAAACCGCAGCCAATTTTATTTCTTCAATATATCCCTTACTTGCGGATATCCCTCCATAAACTTAGGTCCTTCCGGTTCTGCTCTTAGCAATTTACCCATTTTTTCTTTCTGCTCTTCACAAATTTGCCTGCGTGAGGGTTTAATGGAAACAGAACAGTTGAATGCACAGAGATGAGCACAATGACTGTGTGTAAATGTCAAAGAGTGGGTATACAGATTATAACGTAATAGAGAGCGGAATGGAGTGAACAGAACAGAGAGGGGTTTTCATGAGCACAACAGAGATCACAACAGAGAGATTAACAGAGTATAACACATCCGGCAGTGTTTTGAATTTTGGTGGCTGCACAATAAATATGAGCACGTTTCAACAACGGTTATGGATTTATGCGGCTGTAAGAGTCCGTGGTAAAATCAAATATGTCTCATTGTCACCGGTGGAATATTGGAACATGAGTGAAGATCGGGGGTTTTAATGATGGAATCGTTTGAGAATGAATGCGAGAGGATAATATGGAGATCGTGAAAGGTTACGGAATTGTCAATATAATCATTGCACATAATGGATAGAGCTTATGGTTCAGAACTATATAAAAATGTGTTTTTCAATGCTATTTGAAATAAATTTTATTCATACCTTTGGAATCTTTTCCTTTTCCCTTGGTCTTCAACTAATTGCTCTTCATTGGTGTCTTGAATTCTCCATGTCTTCATTTTTTATCCTCTCACCTGCATTTTATTTCATAATTATGGAAATAACATCTGACTGTACATTCTTTTGAAAACAGAGTTGTAGCTGTGGAATCTGCTTCTGGCTACGGAAACTGGAGTTAGCTGCGGAAACAGATGTCAGCTGCGGAAACTGACACAGCTATTACTTGGATGAATGGAGATGAACAGATGACAAATGAACAGATGGAAATGGTCATGAAAAATATTTTTATTGATGAAATGGATAAAAATGAAGTGGAATGGAGTGAAATGAAGTGAAATGAAATGGAATGAAGTGGAATGGAATGGAGTGAATGGTCACAAAACTTGTGAAATGAAGGAGAGATTTTTTTTTTGGAAAATATAGAGTGTCAGGTGTTCCTGATTTTCACCCTATATTTTCTATATAAGACTGCCAATTAGTGATTGTTTTTTAGGCTTATACAATTTTTTTTTTTTTTAAACTGAAAAGAACGAAAGCTAGGCTGGTGAAGAAGAATAATTCTTCTGTACCAGCCTGATTGCAGAACTTTCTTGAAACATTTTGACAAAATCCTATTTTGAGAGTGGCTTATGATAAATTTTCAATCTATGGCCATTCACAATAAGATGAGTTTGAAACTCATCAATGGTCTTGATTCTTATCGCTCCATTGCTAAAGATCTTGTCAATCTCATATGGCCCAAGCTAATGAGTCTGAAATTTTCCTTGGAAATCTTTAAACTTGGAATCAAATAACAATGCCCAATCTCCTTCTTGAAACTTCTTCTCTTTGATGTACTTGTCATGCCATTTATCTCTTTGATATTGAACTAGATCAGTTCTTAAAATTGCTTCTTGTCTGATCTCATCTAGCTCATTCAATTGCTCCATTCTATGCTTTTGGGCTTCTGATAAGTTCATCCCCAATTGAACTGCTATCTTGAAGGTCTTGACTTGGAATTCAATGGGGAGCAAGACTTCTTTCCCATAAACAAGTTCATAGGGAGAATGTCCTGTTGTATTTCTCCATGTAGTTCTGTAGGCCCACAAGGCTTCAGGAAGCCTTTCTACCCAATCTCTTCTATGTAGATGAATAGTTTTGGTGATGATACTTTCAAGAACTTTATTTGTGGACTCCACTTGACCATTTGCTTGCAGATGGTAAGGAGTAGATCTTCTGTGCTTGATTTTGTATTCTTCCATCAATTTCTCCACCAAATTGGATGTGAATTGGCTCCCCTGATCTGTCGAAATTTCTCTTGGAACACCAAAGTGAGTAAAAATATCCTCATAAAGAAAATGAACAACTAAATTTTCAGTAGCAGATACTAATGCTTTGGCTTCTACCCATTTAATAACATAATCAGTACAAACCAATATATACTTCTTTTGCTTAGATGGTGGATTAATAGGTCCAATGAAATCTAAAGCCCATTTTTCAAAGGGTTCGATGAGTACTTGTGTTTGCAATGGCATTTCATTTGAAAGGGTAGGTTTCCCTACTCTTTGGCAGCTGTCACACCTTTTGACATATTGTTTTGCATCTTTGAAGAGGGAAGGCCAATAATATCCTAAAGAGAGGATTTTATAGGCCGTCCTTTTGTCTGTAAAGTGTCCGCTGCATGGTTCATCATGACATGCCTTAAGAATATCGGGCATTTCATCTTCCCTGACACATCTTCTGATCACAAGATCTGGCCCTGTTTTAAACAATTCGTTAGAAATCCATGAATATTTTGAACTCTCCTGAATAATCTTTCGTTTTTCTCTTGGAAATAAATGTGAAGGTAGTTTCCCTGTAACCAAATAGTTAGCAATATGTGCATACCAAGGGGTCTTAATAGTTACTGCAAACAAATATTCATCAGGAAACTTATCTTCTACAGGAGAATCTTCTTTAGTATTTTGAATTCTAGACAAGAAATCAGCTACTGTATTCTGTTTTCCTGGTCTATCCAACATAGTAATATTGAATTCTTGCAAAATTAAAAGCCATCTTGTCACTCTGCCATTAGTAACAGGTTTGTTCATCAAATATCTAATTGCAGAATGGTCAGTATGAATAAAAGTTTCATAGCCTGTTATGTAATGTCTAAACTTATTAATTGCATGAACAACAGCTAAGAACTCTTTTTCAGTCACAGTATAGTTCAACTATGTGGGAGTCAAATTTTTATTGGTGTAATAAATGGCATAAGGAATTAAATCTTTTTGACCCAACACAGCTCCAAGAGCTGTATCTGAAGCATCTGTAGAAATATGGAAAGGAAGTTTCCAATTTGGTCCTCTCAAGATAGGTGCTTCAGATATTCTTGTTTTCAAAGTTTCAAAAGCTGATTGACAATCAGGATCCCATTTAAATTCACAGTCTTTTGTAAGCAATTTGAAGAGTGGAGATGCTATTTTAGTGAAGTTTTCTATAAATCTTCTATAGTAACCAGTAAATCCTAGAAAACTTCTAACATCTCTTTGAAAATTTGGAGTAGGCAACTTGGAGATGACTTCAACTTTTGATCTATCAACCTTAATCCCATCTCCTGAAATATGATGTCCTAAAACAATCCCTTCAGTAAACATCATAATGCATTTTTCATGGCTTAATGAAAGGTTTGTTTCTTTACATCTTATAATAACTTTTTCCAAATTTTCTAATGCCTCTTAAAATGAATTACCATAAACTGTAAAATCATCCATATAAACTTCTACACAATCATGGATTAGATCAGAAAAAATTCCTAGTACTGCTCTTTGGAATGTTGCGGGTGCATTACATAACCCAAAAGGAAGCACTCAGTAGGAAAAAGTTCCCCATGGACAAGTAAATGTGGTCTTATCTTGATCTTCAGGTGCTACCTGAATTTGATTATAGCCACTAAAACCATCCAAAAATGAAAAATACTTTTTACCTGCTAATGTGTCTAATACGTGATCGATAAAAGGCAAAGGAAAGCGATCCTTCAAAATTGCTTTGTTCAATTCCCTGTAATCAATACATACCCTCCATTTACCATTCTTTTTAGGTACTATAACCAAAGGAGAAACCCATTGGTTATCTGAAATTGGATAAATGAAGTTTACATTGAGAAGTTTTTGGAGCTCTTCTTTCACTATCTCCCTAAGATTTGGATTCATCCTTCTTTGAGGTTGTCTGATTGGTCTACTGTTTTCCTCAATATAGATATGATGGATACAAGTCTTAGGATTAATACCTTTCATGTCAGTATACTCCCATGCAAATGCAGTAGAATGTTTTTGCAAGATTTTGGTTAGTTCTTCTTGTTGTGATTCTGCCAAGTGTTTGTTGATATTCAATGTTTTTCCTGGAAAAATCTCAATATTAGAACTACCAAACTCTTCCATAGAGTAAAGAGACATTTGTCTTGATGATAAATATTCTATGTCAAATTCCAACTGAAATTGTGTGGGGTCATATTCTGAAGATGTCTCAAAATTTTCTAATGTGTTCCGAATTTGACTATCCTCACTGATTTCAGAAATGGTAAAGACAGGTTGTAAAGTGTCCTCATCATCAACCCATTCATTGTCTCCTACTTCTGTGATTTCTCTTGCTGGAGGATACAAATTGAATTTCTTTGTCGAATTGCCATTAGAAATGTACATGTTCCCAGATCTACAACTAATAAAAGCATCAGCTGTGGCTAGCCAAGGTCTTCCTAAGATAAGTGGTTTCCCTCCTAGATTATTCTTGGGAGTCAAAATCATAAAATCTACTGGATATTCCCAAGAATCTAAGGAGACTGAAATATCTTCTAATACACCATCTGGTTTAATAATTGATCGATCTGCAAGTTGCAGTAAAGTAGGTGTAAAAAGAAGGTTAGGAAGTTTTAGTTGGTCCATAGTCTGTCTACTCATAATTTTGATAGCAGCCCCTAAGTCAATCAATGTATTTGGAATTTCTATCCCATTTATATGTGTCTTGACAATTGGACTTCCTGGATCTACATACTTCTGCATGGTAATTTTTCCCATCATAATATCTGCAATCTTTCCTACCAGGTGGATTCTTCTTGTGTCTTTTAGTTTCCTTCCCGGTCTTTTGAAACTCAACTCCTTTATTGTTTTTTCGAGAATAGGAATTTCTCGAATGGCTTGTAGCAAGGGAATCTTGATACAAACATTCTTCAATTCATCTAGAAAGTCATAGTTAGGAAACAAGATTTTTTTTTCCACCCCCTTGTCAATTTGTAGTCTTTCAGGAAAAGGAGGTGTAGATGAAGATGCAGGTTGCTCAACTATAGGAGTTGTGGGTGTTGACTTTTCTTTTTATTTTTGAATGCTTGAATTTTTAAGAGATTCTTCCTCAGAACCCTTATTGACTTGAAGAGAATCCTCCTCAGAGGTATCTTGCTCTTGAATATCTATAGAAGGTTTTTCTAAAACTCTACCAGATCTGAGTTGTACATCGTTGAGAGGAAGAATCATATAGGTAGGAAATTGTTGTCCTTCTACCATGTAAGTATTCTGAGGATTCTTATTGTTAGGATTTGGCAATGGCTGAGCTGGAAGTTGACTTGTGTTTTGTTGGTATGGGAGCATGAGTTGAGGATTTGAATTTTGTTGAGAAGGTTGTTTTTGTGGAAATGGCAATGAAAGTTGTGGATTTGAATTTGGAAGTTGTGGAGCTTGTTGATTTTGAAAAGATGGAGGATATTGATAAAATTGAGTAAATCTCCCATAAGGATTTTGCATCCCTTGTACCCATGGCTGATATGAATTTTGATGTTGAGGCCAAGGTTGTTGCCAAGGATTCCAGTTTGGTGGGGTTTTAAAATTCATAGGGTTGTTAAACCCTTGAGTTTTTTGTCCCTGCCAAGGTCTCCTTGCGAAAAAACAGAGAGATTCTACTGAATTTGGGTCTTCTTTAAAAACAGCTTTGAGTCCAGGAATTGAAGGACAATCCTTGATCTCATGATTCTCTGAGAAAATCATACATGTTTCTACAACTTTTGCATCCAAGGGACATTCCCTTAAATCATGTTTCTTCCTACATTTTGGACAAAAGATGGCTAAAGCGTCTGTTTCTGCTTTCTGCTTGTTTTGGATTTTAAGGGTGTCTAGTTGTTCACTAAGGCTCCCTAAGATATCAGTTTTGAACTCATCAAGCATATTACCAATCTCTGCCCTACTTACTGATCCAGTTGCAGATTTGTTAGCCCTAATAAGAGAAGGATCCCTAGGCCCTTTTCCTGTTTTATATTTTCCTCTTGAGAGATGGACACATAGTTCTGTTATGTCACGAAGTGGGAGTTGAGAAATGTCTCCTTTCCCCATCATGTTTAAAATATCTATCCATTCATCTCTGATGGATTTTAATATGAGGGCTTTCAAGGTTTCATCATTTAAGTTTCTCATCTTTTCTCTTTTCAAGTTGTATTGAAATCTTTCAAGTAATTCTTCCAAATTTTTATCTTCTTTTTGCATCATTTTGAATACCTCATCCTTGTGATTGGTGGGCATACAATAGTCCAAGTATCTATCCAAAAATGTTTGTTTCATATCATTCCAAGTCCTAATAGATTGAGTGGCTAATCCCATGAACCATTTCAAAGCAGATCCCTTCAATGTTGAAGGAAACAGTTTGAGTTTTTGAGAGTCTTCCATATAGTCATAGGTTCGGTACACGACTTCAAACTCAAACAGAAATGTTTCAGGATCCTCACTTCGCAATCCATAAAAGTTAGGGAGAACAGATGGTGAGATATTTTTCATCGTTGCATGAGTTTCCTCATCAACTATAGGGAATCCAAACAAGTTGTTTCCTTCCCTATTTCTACCATTATTTCCTTCACCATTGTTGTCTCTATTGTTTCCTCCTCTTCTACCTCTACCTCTACCTCCATCTATTACTTCCTCTGCCATGATAGTTTCTTTAGAGTCCTTAAAGTCCTCTAGTTCTTCTACCAAGGGAGGATGAGAGAGAGTCTCTTTGTTTTCTAAATGGGATTAAGTAGATGGTATAGGAGAATCCTCTAATTCAGCTGCTCCTTGAGTTCCAAAAATCTTAAGGCTAGGGGTAGATAGTGGTGAATCTGGTCTATGCCTTGAAGAAGATGGAGTTGTGAAAATCGAACTCTTGGCTTTAGCTATAAACCTTCCCCTAGAATCTCTTGCTCTATGCATGTCATTTTTTATTTTTTATTTTTAAAAAGTTGGGCTAATAATTCTCTTTCTGATCTTCCAGATCACACTAGGTGCAAGAAGAGAGCATACTTAAGAAATTACTAAACCAATAACTCTCTTTTCTAATCCTCCAGATCACACTAGGTGCAAGAGGAGAGCATACTTCAAGAAGTTATCAAGTTTTCCCTTCTTTTATGATTTTGTGTTTTTTTTTTTTTAAGAAATTGGCTACCTAGTTACACTTCCCCGGCAACGGCGCAAAAATGTTTGGTCAATTTAGTGTGTCCTAAATTGCTGCATTTAATTTGTCAATCCGGGAATCGTAAGCTGATGAAGTGCGGCGCACTATATGTGCAAGATAACCTATTTCTTAACTTTTTGTCGTTTTTGGTTTTCTAAGATGAAATGGAAATTCTAAAATGAAAACAAGTATGGTTATGTTTGTTCAAGAAAATGATATCCTCTATAATGATTTACCAACTTGAAACTTAAAAAGGAATTTGAAAATTACAATGACAAAACTTGAAAGGAAATGAAAATGCGCTGCTGAAATGAAAAGATGATGCTAATCTAATGAATCAAAACAATGAACTAGTGAGCATGAAACCAAACTATTCTTGCTGCTGTCTAAACACAAAATAAATTATGCTGAAAGAAATCCAAAAGCTGCAATAAAGTAAATCTAAATCAATTTGCATCAACTTGTCTTCTGATCCCTCATCATTAGTCCAGCTATGATTTTCGGAAGTAACCATAAACAACTTGAGTAACTGATATCTAATTTGCAGAAAGTAAACTAATATCAAACCATACATTCATAATTCAATCCCTCACCATCAGTCCAGCTGTGGCTTTCGGAGGTAACTAAAGATGTCATGCAAAATTTAATATATCTAAATTTGCAGAAAGGAGACTAATACTAAACTACACATTTCATAATACAATCCCTCACCATTAGTCTAGCTGTGGCTTTCGGAGGCAACTGAAGATGTTATGAGCAGTTTAATATATATAAATTTGCAGAAAGGAAACTAATACTAAACTACACATTTCATAATACAATCCCTCACCATCAGTCCAGCTGTGGCTTTCGGAGGCAACTGAAGATGTTATGAGCAGTTTAATATATCTAAATTTAACTACTAAAGCAAATGAGCAAAACTGAATTAAACAAAGCAGTACTGAAATTAAAAAGAAACTAAGAAAAAAAAATTAGTAGCAGAACATTGTTAATTCCATGTCATTAGTCAAAAAGCTATGAAAATGCCCGGGGTGCCTATCTATAACCTGAAACAAGAACACTGATCAGTGATTAATAACATAAAACATGAAAGACAGAGGTGAAATGGAAAGCATGAAAGTTTATAAACAGAAATGAAGCATATGTATCATGAAAAATGCAATGTATAAACATGTCAATGGATTATGGCACAATGAACTTTAAAGAAATAAAACAAGAAATATACACTAATGCACAAAACCTCAGCTGAGCAGGGGCCCTCTACACCAACCTTGGCAACAATCTTCAAGTACGAATTAAGTCTGAAAACATGGTCTTCTTATATTAAAATGCATTCATAACAGTAAGGTGGTATTACGGCACTAAGGAAGCATAATTACATTACAGAGCATACTAATAAAAGATAACAGAGACTAACATCGACTAACTCTATATGTGTATGCAAACGAATTATATATAACAAAAGAAATATAACTGTCTCCTAAAGTTTATGGTGGTGGAGAACACGTAGACCATTACGTCCACGGATCTAGGATCATGACCGTATTGCAAAGTAAATCTATGAGGAGTGGATGCTTGAATTCGGCTATGGAGCCATGTACAGATGTCGACTTGTCCTCCGCAAGCTCGGAAACGGCCATATGAACCTTCACGTGACACAAAACAGAGTCCTGTCACCGTTAGACTCCATGGTTGACTTCCATGTGGATGCCTTTGACCGCGGCTTCTTTAGATGATTTTGCTCGAACCAATAGGACACGAACCTTGTCCACATCATTTCTAACTTGCCCATGTGGCTCATTTTCCCTGTAGACACCTGTAACATAGAGTTTCACAAAATGGCTGCAGAAAGTTACAGCAGCTGCGGAAAGTGGCAAGATTCCGCAGCTAAATGAACAAAATCTAAATCAAACAACAGACACAAAAATATAGTTAAAAACCATGTTAGATTCTCTTTTTCAATTAACATACAATGATATTGACAACTTGGGAGGTTCCGGTGAGTGAAAAAGGTATAGAAAAGTGTATGGAAAAGATGCAGAATTGAGACTCAACACTACTCATGATGCTGCTACTTGTGATGTTGTTACTCCAGATGTTGTTACTCTAGATGTTGCTACTCGGGATGCTGTTACTCTAGATGTTGTTACTTCAAATTCTGCTACTTGTGATGTTATTAATCTAGATGGTCTTACTCCAGATGCTACTACTCACAATGTTGTTACTCTAGATGTTGTTACTCCATATGCTACTACTCATGATGTTGTTACTCCAGATTCTACTACTTGCAATGCTAATACTCTAGATGCTGCTATTCATGACGCTACTACTCGTCATGCTCCTACTCGCAATGTTGTTACTCCAGATGCTGCTACTCTTTGACATCCACATCATTACGGTGCCGCCATTTTACCAATTTTCATTTCCTCCAAGTAGGCCGCTAGGCATGTCTCCATTTGAATCCTATAGATTTAATTAAATATTCCATGGAAAATACATTGATGCCAGGGAGGACTACATTTAAGTTGGGGGGGGGGGGTGGCGTCATAACTAAGTGATGACAAAATGATGATTCCAAAAGTCATTATCACAACTTTGTGTGATGGTACACCCTACGATCCTTACCATTTTTTGTTAATCCTTAAAGATATATTGGTATTTGTAACTGGTATATGATACAAATTGATTAGTCCTTTCCACCTCATATGAAATAATTACTATCACATTCACTGCACTTACATCTTTTGCCATGATTTTCTTCATTTCCTTAGAATCACCATCTGTATTTATCATTATTACCCCTCATTTTTCACAATGTTGTTTTTGCCAAATTTGGTACCCACCACTCTTTCCAACGGTCTGTTGTTCTAGAGTGTTGTTACAATCTCTTCAGGATGGGCAGACTGGCTATGTGGCATGAACCTAAAAACATCGTCTTAGTCCGTAGTAGCCCAGATTTGTGCCAATTGTTTGTCAATGCAGGGTGGGATATCTACTTCGATAGATTGCAAGGGTTTGACAAAGGAATCACAAAGGAATTTGCACTTAATTTGAATGATAATTTCTCACGGGTGAGAGGATTATAAATTTCCTTCATAGAAGAAGTAATTGCAGAAGTTAGCGGGCTAAGACAACCAGGGCAGCCGTGGTTTGCTCAGAGATTTCCCCTCCCAAAGTTTCTCGAATTGTTTCTACAGGTAGGAGAAAGTGTCATTCAATATGGGAGAGGATACGAGCACTAATATGTACCATATCCATGGAAAATAGTAGCAGGCTTTGTAATGAAATACATAACCTACAAAGAATGGGGCACAACTCTGTTCAAATATCATTTCAAAATCTTGGCTCACCTTTGATTTCCGCAGGCTTAGGTTCATTCCTTGAACACGCCTTTCTTTATATTAAAACAACTGCTGCACATGGTACAGTCCGCTCGGTGTTCGCGCTAAGTGTAGGAAGTTCTCTGAAATCATGGATTGGTTCATTTATTGGTCATGCATGCAATAGTGTGATTTAAATTTTCTTGGGCAGAACTCTGCAAGTCATTAGAGGAAGAGATAGAAGCTTCTATTTTTGCTAGAGAGGAATAACTAGCACCTCTGTCTGATTTAGCAGAAGAAGAAAAATCAAAGGAAATGGAAATAGACCATGAAGAACTGAAATAAATGGAGATGGAGGTTAATCAAGAGGAACCGGAAGAAATGGGAATGGAGGAGAAAATTGGTGATACAGTTGAGGCTGCCACGCAAGAACCATCCTTGCCAGAAGAACCTACAAATGAAGGAATTATGGGTATAACGCACGAAGTTGAGACTGTCTTACACTCATCAACTTTCATTAATGAAGAAAAATAAGGTGGAACATCAAACAGAGGGATGGAAAGTGATAATGTTACCCAAGAAACAACATCACTTGCCCAAGCAGATATGAGTATAAAAAAAAGCAGGGGTTCCACACAGGAACCACCCCTAATTCAGTCGGAGCAAGGAGATAGGAGGAAATACTTCGCGAAGTTGACACTGTCCCATAAGAACTAGTATCAACCACAGGAGAGGAAGTAATGCACAAAGATTAGGGAAATAGAGAAGAAATAACCTGTGAAATCGACACTACTCCACAAGAATCAGTATCGACCTCAGGTGGGGAAGTAATGGGAAAAGGATAGGAGGATAGAAAGGAAATGATCGTCAAAGTCGACATTGTTTCACAAGAACTAGTGTCGACCCCGACTGAACTATCAATGCAAGAAAGTTTGGCCCAAGTTGGAAATGAGGAGGACGGAGCTATGCCCCATTGTCCTTTTGAGTCTATGATGCCCAGAGGGGCGAGGGGGTTTCGATCGTCCCAATGATTAATGAAGGAGATTTTTTTCCCACTACTACTAAATTTCGTCGACTTGGGGAAATATATGACTAGGATCGGTCCATCAATTGTTGATTCTTAGTAAGGGTACCCAGAGGCTCAAGAAGAAAAAGGAATTTTTGTGGAAACGCTGAAGTATAGGATGACCGATGAAAGTGTCGGCCAAGTGAAATATTTCCATGAGGTAAATGAGAAGGAGAATGCCCCTAAAGAAGGGGAGCCAAACCAGAAAGACCTAACAGAAAAATTAGTTGATGATATCAACAAGATTCCACCACTTCCTGAGTCGGTTACAGGCTTGGAAGATGAATTCATTGTCAAACAAGAATGGGTTGAATAGTTTGACAGAATAATATTACCTCTCAAGAAAAGGTATCAGTTTGAGTTTAGTGAAACCATGCGATTAAAGAAGGAAGTTTCAAAGCTGAAGAGGCAAGTATCCCGATTAAAGAAGAAGGTAAAAGCATATAAGTGTAAGGTAGTAAAACCTAAAATTGAGGTCTCCTCTGTGGCTACATAGACTTGTCCAATTGAACATTTGTTTGAAGGCCAGGAATTTTTCCTAGCCGCTGAAATTCAGAGATAGAAGTCTACTATGAATGGACATAAGAAGGAGACGATGTGAGTTCGAGAGTAAGCTGTCGGGATTATCATAGGGTACATATACCAATTTGATAGAGCATGATAGAGGCAAAGAAAACAACATGGTAGGATATAGGAGATAGAAGAACAAGTGAAAACGTTGCAATCAGATAAGAAGAAGATGTTTTCCTTGGTGTATTAGGTAATGGCCTGTAGACCTCTCGCACATATTTTTGCCTTATTCCTTCACGAACAATTTCTTTTATTTTTCCTCAAGAGTATATATAAGGAAATTTCTCACGAAATCGAGGATCCAATCCTAATCCTTCGTATTTTGAAAAGGCGTGATATCATAGGTGAGCACTTAATGTGTGAAATCTACATGCATAGTTACTTCCTAAGGCACGATCAAGCCTTCAACCCTGTTCCATTCATGGGGGATATTCATTTAAGAGCCTTCACCTCCTACACTATCAATCAAATTAAATGGAGAAAGGCCTATGATATGTTTAAATAAAACCAAGTTGCAAGGCCCCTAATGATGAGGAGGGAGCACTGCCAGGTAGCAACCATTTATAACAACCATTTTACCTTTTTATAGATTAAGGGACATAGGGGACATATTTTAACAACCTAGAAATGTTGTGCTGACCTCTGTGTCAGAGAGATAGTAACTTTCCAAAAAGAAGCACTGGATAGTTGTCAAAGAAGGTGGATGTTGTCATCATTGACCATCAGAAGTCGAGAACCTTTTGGAGCACCTAACTTTGAACGAGATTTAGAAAGAGTTCCACATTTTGTAGCATGCATTCAGACTTGTGGGGCTCGATTGATGGGGCTGAGGTTTTAGTTTCCACTCATTTGGTTGCCAGCAAAGCAATATACTCTTGCATACAATGTCAGCCAAGATCGGTGGAAGGATGTTGTTACCACAGAAGGTTATAAACCACCTGGGACAGAGATGGATGAATAATATGACCTCACATAGCTTCATGGAGGCCATAGTCGGACCAACCCATATATGAGGAGAGGACGAGATGCATGAGGACATGCAGATAGACCAATTGGGGGAAGATGTTGGGTACCAAATCTGCACACTTTTCTCTCCCATTTTCACCCACCTTTCTATATCTTTGTATGATTAATTGTGCTAAAACACACAAGGTAAACCACTTCCCATTTTCTTATATGGAATATTTAATTAATGAATTAATAGTCATGGAGGTTTTACCTCTAAAAGTATTAACTCTGTTATTTCCACAGACTGGGCAAAGTGAAAGGAATTACATTTGCAAGCCATGAAGCGAGTCTGAATTATCAGTGCCATCTCAGCATGCTTCAACAGCACAACAGATTCTTATTTACCAAGCTCTATATTTAGGCTTTTCATTGTTTCCTTTATATAACTAGGTTGTTGTTGTAACAGATGTATAATTATAGATATTTAGTTGTTAGAGGGAAATTATGGTTCCCTTAACATTTGTATAAAGAATGCCTCTGAGCTGTGAGTCGGTGTGAAGCAGAAAGAATGGATATTGTAACAGAAGTATTTAATCAATTGAATTCAATGTTTTGTTGTTCTATTTATGAACTGTGAGTTTTCCACAACCCTAATTAGAGATTTGGGCCCACTCTTCTGATCAGGTGTTGCGTTATTTTCCTTTTTGCTGATTTCATATTTTGGTTTATCATTGTAACTATTGTTCCGACATAATTCTGTAATTGCTGCAATACTTTTATAATTCTGTAATCTATCCTTAGTTGTTGTTACAGTAAGCTATTTACTTTCATTGATTAACCTTGTGATTCAATATCAAGTTATGCTATTGCTCTTGCATATACTGTGCGCGTTAGTCTTGAGATAACTAACGCACCCAGATTGATAATTTATGTGGAAAAATGATTTGAATATTCTTCTTATCTAGACACCAACAAGAGCCTAGCTCCCTATTAAAGGTGTTCGTTCTAATCCCTTTGGTACTATACCTTCCATCATATCCAAGCTCTATTTGTAATTGTAGGTGTTTCTCCTGTAAGTTGCTAAAGAACTCCTTATTTCCTATCATATTAAATGAAGCAGCAAAGTTGAAGTACCATAGACTACCATATATAGTACTTGCCATGCACGAAATGAGGGTGAAATTTAACTCAATTTTTGATGTGAGAGTGTCTCCTCCTACTCCTCTTGCAATATTCCTACTATATTTATTGTGTTGATACTTTGTTGCATAGTTTCCATACTCATGGCAACGAAATAATTTAATTTTACTAAGTTATTTATTATTTCCATGGTTTTGGCTAGATTCTGCATTACCTTAGGCCTTCTTTCCTTTGGATTTCTTCACTTTTATTGCTAATTCAATTTTTCTTCCTCATCAATTTTGGATGCGACATCATCGCTAGTGTTTCTTCAAATATCCTCCTACACCAAGTTAAACCAATGTCTCTCCCAATGTGCAAGCATGTCTCTACCATGAACTAAATATTGATATTCGTTCTAGGACTTTGGAATACCAAGGAGTACTAATCTCACAAGTTTAGATGGAGGATCATTCTCTCCAACTCCTCCAAGTTCATCTCTCACCTGAATGAATATGGATATTTATTTAACAACAATTTCATTTCTACCCATTCAAATGTTCCCTAGCTTATCTCTCAATGTCAACTTCCTTTCATAACTACTCCTTTAGAATAGGTATGAGAGGGTATTCCACATTGTATAATTAGTATCCTTTCCATGTGAATTTTAAACCACATGGTATCTCACTCCCTCTAGGATAACCCTCCTATATTTTGCAGTATATTTCTTCCACTGAGCTAGCTATTGTGCATAATGTATATGTTGCAGGTTTTGGAATATTTGTTTTGGTGTACATTAAGACTGGATTTCATCCAACACAGATTCCATTCTATCTTTCCAAGAATAGAAATTCGATGTTCCCTCTAATTCGTATTGGAGCCTCAATCCATTCAAATACGTTGTTCCTTCATTGAATAAATACCTTCACAACAAATCTGTTATTCAAAATTTCTTTCAGATATGATCAAGAACCTAGTTTCTATGTAGTTTTGAAGAGCTCTAATACCATGTAGAAATAACTTGAAAATTGCTGCTACTAATCAATTAAGACTGAAATCAATAGACACAAATTTCTTCCAATAAATTCTATGAAAGGAAAACTGACAATAGAAACACATGTAATCATTCAATCACAATGAACACAGTTTTTATTGGGAACCCAACTGTGAAAAAACCCTCCTCTATGTGTATTATCTCAGATAATAACAATGGTATATTACAATGAAAACATCAATACTTGAAGCTCAACATGCACTACAATACTGATATCCTCCTCCTGAGTCTGTTGTGTCCAATACTTAGGAAAAATAGGCCTCCTATTTCCTCCTATTTCCTTGCACATTTCCTGTTCCTAAAAAATAGGGAAGCTCATATTTCCTCGCGCAAATCCCAAGAGAATTGGGCCACATAATCAATGCAAACTTTGTATACTCACTATTATAAAATAATGAATACAATTATGCCTCTTCCTCCAACTTCACTAGGAAATTCAAATTGCATGCACAAATAGGGCTATTTTTAGTAAATTTACTAGTTAACTGAGAGATTTTTGAGTTAACAATAGTTACAAATATTCAACTAAACTCATACTGGCTCTTTTCTAGACTAGAGCTCAAATAAATGAGTTTCACTTAATATAACTCCACTAGATAACTAGATCTTAGCAATCAACTCATGCACAACTCTACTTCTTGGCCAAAAAATCGAATTGATTGACTTAATAGAGTGGTTTTGCCATGTTGCTCTTGCTAACTGTAACTGAATTCGTCATGTTGAAGTGAAAATTTGAATTTACTCATTTGATCCAGGTGGATTAAATAGGTACAAGCACAAATGGCTCAGCACAGAGGGCTCAAAAATCAAAGTGTTTGGATTTATCTCAAACGAAGTTCAGGTTGAAGAAATCATCACCCTGATCACAACGATGTGAATGGATCATCGAAATGAGCTTGTATGTGAAATTTAGAGGTGGTCAAAGTTTCAGGTTGACTTGGTGACTGGGCAGCCTTAAGGATGGCACAAATTTGCACTTTTCCGGCCACTAGATTCCGGCTAGCTTTGGCCAAATTCTAGGAACATTTGTGGCCCCATTAAAATGATTCCTACGGTCAAAATCAAATTTTTCAAAAGTGACCAATTACTTCTTTTAAAAAGAAAAATTATTAAAAAATAGGGGGTGGTGGGCCACCACCCCCACCACACCACCCACATGTTACAACCTTACGTAATATACAATACAACTGAGATGAGTGGGAGTTGAACCCATGGCCGGCGGGTTGCCAGCCCCGCCCACGCGGTCACCCCACATAACCATATCACCATACCAACCGCATAAAAAGGCACAGGGTTTGTTGGGCGGGTTGCGCAATGCTGACCCGACCACCCCATTTAAAATTTTATGTTTGGATTTTGAAACCAAAACATGCCATGAAAAATTCATGTGTGGATTTTTTGCAAGAGGCGAGATTTGACCACCCATCCTCCCTTAACAAATCACCATTTTTACCATTCGAACAACAACCTTTTTATTGGTAATTCTGCCCACAAAATGCATATAAACACATATTTCAAAAGTGCGCATGGGGACATGGAGGAACGGAGAGCACGCACGCAGATCAAGGTTTTTATATTTTTTTTATTGCAAGTGATGTGGAACCATGAGCCAGAAAAGAGGTAGGCAGAACCTTGATTGAGGTAAACTTTCAAGAGGGAGAAATTTTGACTTTGTCCAAATGGGACAAATTTTATGTCTTTTTTTCACTAGTCGACGCCACGAGTCTGATGGCGTGCTCAGTTTCTTCATATGAGTTTTCAAATTTTTAGCCACTTTTGGAAGTGAGTTACGCAAGTGTTAGATTTCCACAAGTGAGCAGTCGTTTTCACATCTTTCGATGCCACAAGATTGATGGTGTTTTCAGGTTCAGCCACAGAGCATCCTAGCCTTCATCAAATGGAAACATGAGGTATATGATGTGGATTTCATTTACTTCTTCATTTCTTTCTCTTGAGATGCATTATGTCTTACAGATCTCGATTGATACATGAGTCATGGGATCTTTCCTTGTGTTGTTATTGATGTAGTTTCAGCTATGGATTTGTTTCATGTATGAGATCCCTTTTATGCCACATTGGCGGGATGCTCATTTTCATATGTGTATTATTGAGATCCCTTGTTTTCCAGGATTGGCAGGATACTCTTATTTATTACATGTCAGTTATGGTCATATTGATAGGAGACTTTCTTTATATATGAGAGTTCCGCAGTGGAACACCTCTTAAAGAAGTCAAGCCACTCTTGTGTGAGGGAAAATTTTCCTTGTATTTTATAGGGAAGCACATCCATGTACATCTTCTTCTTACATCACATAATGTTGCGGCCTACACCATCTTGACACTGATGCCTGGAGATGTAGTCCCTCCTGGATGAACTCTGTCATCACACGACGTGTTCTTATGTTTACTGATCTTGTTCATTTATGTTTAGCTTCTTACAACATGCACTTATTCATTTATGTTCCTTCACATCTTAATTAAATGCAATTCTAATTATCAGCCGAAGTAAAAGGTCTTGGTTAAGGGTATCAAGAATTTACCCTGGATCACCATTTGAATAAGGCACATGCCAAATAAAACATTTTCTTCCTAAAATTTAACAAATTTAATTAATTAACATATAAAAGTTCAATATTTACAATAAACGTTTTTTTCTAAATTATATATGCACCTATATATCTATGTATATCATCAATACTATGCATATCACATTAAAATGTTAAATTATAAAAATTATAAATTACGTAATTATATGTAGAGAGATGTGAAATTTATATAAATATAAATAATATGAGTAAGAACCAACATATATCCATTTTAACTTGTGATCTACTAAATTTCTCAAGGTGCAACCCTTTCCTCAGGGTTTGCACTCAAAAACAGGTTTGCATATTGAGAGATTTGATCCTTCTTGGGTTATAGATTCAGACTTAAAATGGATCTATACTAATATTAAATAAATGAATATCTTAAATTACATAATTTATATCAATTTTAGAGAGAAAAAATAATTATAAAAAAAAATAGTGGTTTGTTTGTGAGCACTTAACACGGAGGCACGTGTATAATCACATTGAGAAAGTTTTTTAACATGTAGTTACACTCACAGATATTATATTAAATGATCTAGTGATTAGTGCACATATAATTTTATCAATGCCTTCATCCACATCCTTTCTAAGATTAAAATCACATAACATAGAATAATTGGTTAATGGGTGCACTATTAAGACCTAGTCCACTACCTAACCTTACAAAAAAAAAATATTATAGCAACACATAAAAATTTAAAATATATAGTAGTCACATTTTTTTTTTTAATATGGACTATAAATAAAATATTTGAATTTGAATGTATATATTGAGTAAAATTTTTCAATATTGCCTTCATCTTCTCTTTCAAACAGATATAAAATTAAAGTAATAATAATATTTTTTTGTAAATCTAAAAATTGTATTGATCAAACATAAAAAATTGCATTATTTTTCATCATGAAACTTTTTATGGGACAATTTACCCTATTTTGTAGTATCAAAGCATAGATGAATGGTACAAAGAATAGAGAAGTAAATTTAAAGGGACATAAGACACACCTATAAAGGAGAATAACCCAAATTGGGGTTGATCCTCAAGGTGACTTTTCTTTCCTTCTATTCTGAAAACCTTGAAATAACCTTCTAAAGGTAGTTTGATCAAATAAATATGAAAATTATCATTGTGCATTGAAGAATATTTCATATCAAATTCCAAATAAGGCAACTAATAATATCAATATATCCAAAGAAGAATTATTATTCAATATTTGTGTGCTTGCTGAAGGAGCATTGTCCAGACTAGGAATCAAAAGAGATGTTTAAGGCCTTGAGTCTTGGACCTTGTCCCAGAGATGGATTTTATCATCAGTTTCTTCATTATCCTTATCCAACATAGAGGTATCTCCCTTCATAGGAGGAGGGTTACGTGACTTCCAACTTCTAGATATGGAATTATGGAATTTTCCAATTCTATTAAGAATTAAATAATGGGAAAGAGTTTTGTATGTGGCCAATTTGATGACAAAAGTGATAACAAAAAATATTTTTCTCATATTCCAAAGCATAATTCTAGTTAAAAACATTGTTTTTAAATTGATTTGGCCAGGACTCCCTTTACTGATATCAATTTCAACACAAATTCTGTAAAATTTGTATATTTCAAGTTTCCCATGAGAGACATCATTAATAAGATAACAAGATAGAGAGTCTCTAATTCCATGCAAGAATTTGTAGTACCACAAGTGAGCTATCGAATTAGGAATCCTAATCCGTATTGGCATCTCAGTAATAACAATTATGGAAGGGTCAAAATATGGAAACCAAGGTGTTAAAAACAATCCAAGATTGCCCCAAAAATAGGGTCCTTTATATAAAGATTTATGATAATCTTCATATTCCTCAAATAACATAATGAAGAGGCCTCTTGAGAAAAAAATAAGCTTTCAATTCTTAGTCCATATGAAATGGATCCATTGGTAGAGATTTAATATGGGGGAAAAAATCCATATTTAAAATAGAATATTAAGGTTACCTCTGAATATGTATGGCGAAGATCTTCCAGATATGAGTGAGATATTTCTAGGGAAGAAAATTCCTCATAATTTGACAACAAAAATGCCATCGTAGTTGTCTCAGCCTAATTTTCCTTAAGGCTGGGGAAATCGTGGATGAAATATTTATAAGAAAAAATATCTCATAGACAAAGAACCATAAAAACAATGAAATATTTAATAATGTTGTAAATTGAGAGAGGAGTAGCATCATCCAATTTCTTACTTTGAAAAATCAGACATTGCATACTTGAGGGATACTCATTTGGACCTCTAAATAAAGCTTGAGGTCGCAAACTAGAACGGATGAGAAAACCGTAATGAATAGTAACTTCCTAGAGGTGAGCTTGACAAAGATTTGATAACAAGTTGAATAATCGGATACATAAACCAAAAACCCATTAAACTTGGACGCAATGATAGTTTAGGTTTCCTTGAGGGTTTCTGAAAACTTTTGATCATATACATATCATGAAACCCTATAAGATCTCTCTAAATGCGAGTAGAAAAAATTACTTTAGGATTTAATATAAAATAATAATAATAATAATAATAATAATAATAATAATAATAATAATAAAGAGCAAAAAATTATTATTATGTCAAAGAAAAACTCAACGAGATATGTAATTTATTTTAACATTAAAAACTAATAATACTAAAATTATTTCAATATACACCATAAAACTAGTTCTTTTTTTCTATTTTTTTATTTATTTAAATATGTGTATCTTATTATTATAATTATTTATTAATAACAATTCCACAGGGGGCACCTCAATTGGTGATGGCCTTGTAAATGAGTTACTATGTGAGGAGCTTTTTTGTTTAAATTCTCTAGATTCAACTATGCATGTGGAAGGGGTATACATACACTCCTAGAGGTTATAGACATAGAATTTTCAATTGACCCCATGTCACTCGATTATGAGAATAGACCTCTCTCTCTCTCTCTCTCTCTCTCTCTCTAACAAAACAATTCAATGTGATCCATAATTAAATCATTTAAATACCCACAATTAAATACCTTCATCCATTTCCTTTCTAAAATTAGTAGAATTTGCAATTGACACCATGTCAATCGATTATGAGAATAGACCTCTCTCTCTCTCTCTCTCTCTCTCTCTCTCTCTCTCTCTCTAAAACAAAACAATTCAATGCGTAGAATTTGCAATTGACCCCATGTCACTCGATTATGAGAATATACCTCTCTCTCTCTCTCTCTAAAAAAACAATTCAATGTGATCCATAATTAAATCATTTAAACTCATATGGCATAGACATAGAATTTTCAATTGACCCCATGTCACTCGATTATGAGAATAGACCTCTCTCTCTCTCTCTCTCTCTCTCTCTCTCTCTCTCTCTCTCTCTCTCTCTCTCTCTCTCTCTCTCTCTCTCTCTCTCTCTAAAACAAAACAATTCAATGTGATCCATAATTAAATCATTTAAACTCAAATAGCATAGACGTATAATTTGCAATTGACCCCATGTCACTCGATTATGAGAATAGACCTCTCTCTCTCTCTCTCTCTCTCTCTCTCTCTCTCTCTAACAAAACAATTCAATGTGATCAATAATTAAATAATTTAAATACACAATTAAATACTTTCATCCATTTCCTTTTTAAAATTAAACTCACATAGCATAGAATAATTGGTTAATGGGTGCACTATTAAGACCTAGTCCACTACCTAACCTTACAAAAAAAAAATATTGTAGCAACACATAAAAATTTAAAATATATATTAGTAACATTTTTTATTGAATGTGGACTACAAATAATTTTTTTGAATTTGAATGCATATATCGAGTAAAATATTTCAATATGAACTTCAGCTTCTCTTTCAAATAGATATAAAATTAAAGTAATAATAACATTTTTTTTGTAAATCTAAAAATTCTATTGATCAAACATAAAAAATTGAATTATTTTCCATCATTAGACTTTTTATGGTACAATTTACCCTATATTGGCAGTATCAAAGCATAGATGAATGTTACAAAGAATAGTAAATTAAATGTAAAGGGACATAATAGAGAACTAGAGAGGAGAATAACCCAAATTGGGGTTGATCCTCAAGGCGACCTTTCTTTCCTTCTATTCATAAAACCTTGAACTAACCTTCCAAAGGCAGTTTGATCAAAACAATATGAAAATTATCATTGTGCATTGAAGGAGATTTCATGTCAAATTCCAAATAAGGTGAGTAATGAGATCATATCAATATACACAAAGAAGCATTATTATTCAATATTTTTGTAATTGCCGAAGGAGCATTTTCCACAATAGGAATCAAAAGAGATGTTTAAGGCCATCAGTCTTGGACATTGTCCCATAGATGGATTTTATCATTAGCTTCCTCATCATACGTACCCAACATAGAGGTATCTACCTTCATAGGAGGAGGGTTACATGACTTCCAACTTTTAGATATGGAATTATGGAATTTTCCAATTCTATTAAGAATTAAAGAATGGGAAAGAGTTTCGTATGTGGCCAATTTGATGAAAAAAGTGATAAAAAAAAATATGATTTTCATATTCCAAAGCCTAAGTCTAGTTACAAACATTGTCTTTAAATTGATTTGGATAGGACTTCCTTTACTGATATCAATTTCAACACAAATTCTGTAAAATTTGTATATTTCAATTTTCCCATGAGAGACATCATTAATAAGATAACAAGCTAGAGAGTCTCTAATTCCATGCAAGACTTTGTAGTACCATAAGTGAGCTATCGAATTAGGAATCCTAATCCGTATTGGCATCTCAGTAATAACAATTATGGAAGGGTCAAAATATGGGAACCAAGGTGTTAAAAACAATCCAAGGTTGCCCCAAAACTACAGTCATTTATATAAATATTTATGATAATATTCATATTCCTCAAATAACACAAAGAAGAAGCCTCTTGAGAAAAAAATAACCTTGCAATTCTTAGTCCATATGAAATGGATCCATTGGTAGAGATTTAATATGGGGGCCAAAATCCATATTTAAAATAGAATATTAGGGTTACCTCTGAATATGTCTAGTGAAGATCCTCCAGATATGAGTGAGAGATTTCTAGGGACAAAAATTCTTTGTATTTTGACACCAAAAACGCAATCATAGTTGTGGGGGCGACCCCAAATTGGGGTTGATCCTCCAGGCGACCTTTCTTTCCTTCTATTCATAAAACCTTGAACTAACCTTTCGAAGGCAGTTTCATCAAAGAAATATGAAAATTATCATTGTGCATTGAAGGGGATTTCATATCAAACTCCAAAGAAGGCGAATAATGAGATCATATCAATATACCCAAAGAAGCATTATTATTCAATATTTGTGTAACTGTTGTAGGATCATTGTCCACACTAGGAATCAAAAGAGATGTTCAAGGCCTTGAGTCTTGTGCCTTGTCCCAAATATGGATTTTAACATCCGTTTCCTCATCATCCTTATCCAACATAAAGGTATCTCCCTTCATAGGAGGAGGGTTACGCGACTTCCAACATTTAGATATGGAATTATGGAATTTTACAATTCTATTAAGAATTGGGAAAGAGTTTTTTATGTGGCCAATTTGATGACAAAAGTGATAACAAAAATATTATTCTCATATTCGAAAGCCTAAGTGTAGTTCATTTTTTTTTTTTTTAAATTGATTTTGTTGGGATGCCCTTTACTGATATCGATTTGAACACAAATTTTGTACATGTCAAGTTTCCCATGAGAGACATCGTTAATAAGATAAAAAACTAGAGAGTCTCTAATTCCATGCAAGACTTTGTAGTGCCACAAGTGAGCTATCTAATTAGGAATCATAACTAGTATTGGAATCTCAGTAATAACAATTATGGAAGGGTCAAAATATGGGAACCAAGGTGTTAAAACATTCCAAAATTGCACCAAAACTAGGGTCCTTTATATAAAGCTTTATGATAACCTTCATATTCCTCAAATAATACAATGAAGAAGCCTCTTGAGAAAAAATAACCTTGCAATTCTTAGTCCATATGAAATGGATCCATTGGTAGAGATTTAATATGGGGGCCAAAATCAATATTTAAAATAGAAGATTAGGGTTACCTCTGAATATGTCTGGTGAAGATCCTTCAGATATGAGTGAGAGATTTATAGGGATGAAAATTCCTCATATTTTGACACCAAAAATGCCATCATAGTTGTGTAAGCTTAATTTTCCTCAAGGTGGGGGCAATCATGGATGAAATATTTATAAGAAAAAGTATCTCATAGATGAAGAACAATAAAAACAATGAAATATTTATTAATGTTGTAAATTGAGAGAGGAGTAGCATCATTCAGTTTCTTACTTTGAAAAATAAGACATCTCATACCTGAGGGATACTCACTTGGACCTCTAAATAAATCTTGAGGTCGCGAACTAGATCAGATGAGAAAACCATAATAACTTCCTAGAGGTGAGCTTGACAAAGATTTGATAACAAGTTGAAGAATTGGGTACATAAACAAAAAACCCAATAAACTTGGATGCAATGATAATTTAGGTTTCCTGGAGGGTTTCTAAAAATTTTGATCATACACATATCGTGAAACCCTAGAATATCTCTCTAAATGAAAGTAAAGAAAATTACTTAAGGATTTGATATAAAATAATAATAGTAATAAAGAGTAAAAAAATATTATTATGTCAAAGAAAAACTCAACGGGATATGCAATTTATTTTAACATTAAAAAATAATAATACTAAAAGTATTTCATATACACCATAAAAGTAGTTCTTTTTTTCTATTTTTTTTATTTAATTAAATATTTGTATCTCATTATTATAGTTATTTAATAATAACAATTCCACAGGGGCCAACTCAATTGGTGGTGGCCTTGTAAATGAGGTACTATGTGTGAGGAAGTTCGTTGTTTAAATTCTCTAGATTCACCTATGCATGTGGAAGGGGAATACATACGCTCCTAGAGGTTATAGACATAGAATTTACAATTGACTCCATGTCACCCGATTACTAGAATAGACCTCTCTCTCTCTCTCTCCCTCTCTCTCTCTCTCTCTCTAGTATTTCATATACACCATAAAAGTACTTCTTTTTTTCTATTTATTTATTTATTTAAATATTTGTATCTTATTATT
>CM076584.1:1420778310-1420997662 GCA_034641835.2 Pinus albicaulis
TGCAACAACAAGAAGGTCATGGCTACTTACCAAAGAACGTGCCAGAATGGATTGTTCAAGCTGAATTTCACTTTCATCCTGATGCATAAAAATATGTACTTGAAACCTTAAAACATATATAATGACACACATCCATGCGTGCATGACCCTAAATACGATGGAAGTGAGGTAAAACATTTCCTATTTGCATGTATATTCATTAGATAGGATCCGTCTAACCAACAGGGAATTTCATCATGATGTTGAGGATGATCAATTTCATGGAATGGAAAAAATAGGCATCTACCAGGTGAATTTGAGGTGCTTGCGAATCCAAGTGCAGAAACCCTAATTTTGAAAAACCTAGTTCAAATTCGTCCCTTGGTTTCATCGAGGATGTGAGGATTTGAAGTAACCATCAGCAGAGGATGAAGTGCCTCATCATCTTGGACAAACCCTGGAACTACAAGCACGGGGCTTTCAAACTTCGATGGTTTTGTGAGATCAACTAGCGACTGGATGTGATCATTATTTGTGGTGATTGGACGATCGTCAGTGGGCTTATTATTAATTCGGAAAAATGTTTACACACTGACAAATACACAATCTAATGTATTAGATTCTTTAGATTTCCCAGGATGGGATGAATTCACCAGAAAATTTTCAGGCAATAGAGAGGTTTTCAAAACATCACATGCTTGTGCCTAAATGAAACTAGTACTGGGGGGCAACAATAAAAAATACTAGAGCCAATGGCTGGTGTTTTCCTTCCTGTGAATAAATTAGGTTATATCGATTGTTGCATATCAGTTGTTAGGGGATAGAAAAATATGCTCAGAGAAACATCACCTGAATGGAACGCTTCCCTAGATGAGCTGACATCCTACATGGTTACGCTGAGAGGAGTGTGATATGTGGGAACCATCCTTTCAAAAACCTTAATTTGAGAAACCCTAGTTTGAATTGTTTCAGGGGTCTAATCAGGATCATGAGAACTTGAGACAACAGACAACAGAAGCTGAATTGCTTCGATTTCCTAATGGGTTCCTGAATCATCACAAAGCAGATCATCGAATTTCAATGGCTTCATATGGTCGACAAATAGATATGAATGATAGTTATGAGAGGCATGAGTAAATATTTTTTCAGATAAGTAGTGATCATTGGAACCATCAATTCGATCAGGTTGGGTACCTGCCATGTTAGGCTCCCCTGGGGTTAATATTTGGGATGAATCAATAAAAGAAACATCTTGAGGTTTCTGAGGTAGGAAGTCACTCTTCTGGCTGTTTAAATATTTCAGGTGAAAAATAATAGACATAAGAGGTTCATCAATTTCGTAATGCAATTGTGAAACACCACTCATGTGTTCATGATTGTTGTCACCACTAGTATAAGACGGCTTTGAATGAATTGAAAAATTACTGGTGTGGTAGACTCACAAAATGCATCGAGGAATAATGGATGAAATGTTTCAGATGTGGGGGTATCAACCATACAAGGACCCTTATCATGCACATTAGTGTCATCCAGATAGGCCAATGATCCCACATGCCCATCATGGTTCAATTATTTTTTAGGGAAATCAACTTTATCCAGGCCAAGACTCCATTTATTATCATTATGTGAATGAGATTTAGGACCATGCCTGGATAAAAATTTAGTGGACTCGAGATAGGTTTCATTAATAGGGAGAGATGCTAGTCCAATATGGTTTTCAAGCTCTGATTTGACAAGGTGCACAAAATATTCTGGGGTGGTATGACAACCTTTATTTTCTTTTACACATCTATCATCACTCAGAACTTTTGCGACCAAAACTCCATTACACGACAATTCAGGAGGAGGCATAGTAATAATTTTCTGGGAGGCCTGGATGTGTCTTGGACTCGGGAAGATAGATAAGGAAACATTAGGGATAGAAACTGAACAACTAACAACTTGAGGATCATCATAACAAACACTGGGATCATGATTTATTGCCGATTGAAAGTGTTCTAGGGAAATGAAAACCACCTGTCAAAACTATTCAATTAAATATGCCCAATTGACATCCCTTTCAGGGAACTAAAAACAAAAATGAAAAAATCTCGTAGAAAAATCCTCTAGGGATTCTTGAGGTTCCATTCTGATCTCATTTAACCTTATTAATACATTTTGAAAATCGTACCTGTGAAAAGCTTATTGTAATTCACTGGTGAGCTGCTTAAACGAATGGATGGAAGCTGCCGGAAACATGCAGCACCATTGAATAATGCGACCTTCGAGAGTGAGGGGGGAAACACACAAGCTAGCTCTTCATCATCAATTTTCTAACACTCACAAAACTCACAAAAATATGAAAGGTGTTCGGTTATGGAAAATCCTTTCTCACCATCTAATTTTAAATAGGACACGTGATACATGAGGTTCATCAGGGATTGAGCATCGAGAACCAGATAAATTTGATAAACATATTGGGAGAATGATTTGGGGATGAGAAAAAAATATCATCCGGCCCTCCTTCTAGTGCCAATTTGTTGATGGGAAAAATTGTACTGCCGACAATAAGGGGGTCTCCCTAGTGAAAGGTCCCAATTAGACCTCACACCGTTTGAGAAAGGAGCCCCATCTGGTATGTGGGCTCGGCTATCGCCATAAGTGTTTCCACTCTTGGTTGTCAGATGTGAAGATGATGAAGCAGAGGCAAAGGTGAAATGACCAATCAGTGAAGCGAAATCAACGCAAGATTGAAGAACCATAAACAAAGATACAAGAAAGTCTAAGTAGCAAAATAAAAGGGGGGAACACTATGAGTGGGATCAGTGAGCTGAAAATCCAGTCAAACATACATGGAAGAAAACACGCCAGAAGTTAATTGCAAGGTAGTTCACAATAGACCACAGGCATGGAAAGGAATAAATAAACACTGATTCAAGAGCAAACATACACACAACCGCAATGAATTATTTTATAATAAATTGCATGCATGGAAGCATCTATACAACATAGTGAAATATAGACAACTATTACTATCACCACAAGCAAGCACGTGAATCAGTACCAAAAAATAGAATATATTATTAATGTTGCTGTGACATCAAATACATGTTTACAACTCCTCAAAACCCAATAGTGGAACATGGGCTATTCATCTCAATGTGTGATACCAAAAGCCTAGCCTCGCTACCTCTCTCTCTACTTGATACTAAGAGCTGAGTGCCTTTAACTCTCAAGCAAAGATTCCTCTATCATATTGGCTTCAATTTCTGAGCTAAAAATTCATTTGTATCCTTTCTCGAAGTTGTACATATAAGCTAAGATGACTCTTGAGTTTCCCTTGACTCTTGGTCTTCCCGACTGTTGGGATGGTTTACGACTTGGGCCATTTTTCACCTGTGACCCAGGGTTGTATGTGACCTGTGGCCTGCGACCTGGGGTCACTTGCAACCTGCGACCTATGACCTAGTGTCATTTCCAACCTACGACATATGGTTATTTGCAACCTACGACCTGAGGTCATCTGCGACCTACAACCTAGAGCCATCTGCGACCTGCGTCCTGAGCTATCTGCGACCTACGACCTGGAGTCATATGTGACCTGTGACCTGGAGTCATTTGTGATCTGTGACCTCAAGTTTTGTCCCTTTTTCATTCCTCTTTCAGTGATCAACATTATGCCTTCTCTGCATATCATTCTTGTGCAAGTGACCAAGTGCCTTTGAGCTTAAAGTGAGGTTCTTTGGGATTCATGAGAATCCACCTCGCTTTGAAAGGGTCCCCTTTCTTGCTGCGAAAACCTTGGCTTTTTGTGGAAACCAATATCCTCCACCTGCAATCAAACATCATAGGTCACATGTCTTTATGATCGAATAATAATGCTAGAGGCGTATTTAATTAATTTCAAGAGTGATTCATAGACCCCTGGGTAGTATTTTGTCACGTCGCAACATTATTGGTGCATGTGGTTTGTATATGATGACCCTGTACCCTTTTACCCAAGACTTATTTCTTATCTATGACATAATGGTAAGGAGAAAAGATAATTTACACCAAGTGCACTTCTATTTATGTGTTGCTTCCTTGGTCACTGTCTTGTATGTTCTTTGCATGACTAAAACACAATGTGCCATTACATCCTTGAAAAAGCCACTATAGGTGCACGCGCACATCTCCTTGTTGCATCCTTGGTGTTTTCTCAACTATGCATGAGGGTGGGTTATATTATTATTCTTATGGCACCTCAACCGTATGTAGTCAAGCAAGTGCAATGACCAATGCCTTTCATCTGCATACAACTTCACCTCCTATCATACTGCTCTTTCGGCATAACACACAACATTCCATGGGTGCAATATTTTTGTGAGGTCGTAAAATTGGGAGGAGGTCACACGGTCACGCATTCGCATAAGTTGTGGGTTCCCTTGGGCGTAATGTTTTGCGACCTTGCGACTTGGGTGGAAGTATCATAGTGGGGTAGTAGCATAAGTTCCAAGATCCCTTTGTGTAATGTTTTGTGACCTTGAAACTAGGTAGAGGTCGTGTAGTCACCCTGAGTTTGGGTCGCAGCCCTTGACAGATGGCGCAGGTTGCGACTGGGTGAAATGAAAATTCCTCTCTGAAGCCATGCATGCCTCTTTTGTCAACCACACAGGTGACAACACCGGTGACTATGCAACCTCAGCAAAGACTGCGTGGGGGGAAGTGCGACTGGTTAGAGTAGCCTCAGACCGTCAACGTTACTTCTGAGATCCATGAGCATTGTTGTTTTGTTGTTGTTTTGTTTTGTTCTCGTTAGGCCAGATAAATAAAAGACATAAACAATGCATTCGAAGAGCCTTGAGACATGAGCTGGTATTCGATAAACATTTAGCACTTCCTCCTTAGCGATATGATTTGAAGGATGCTTGCTGTGAATTCATGTCCAAGACTAACATGTCGTGTCCTTCTAGATATTCCTGAACACATGAGATTTTATCTGTGTCTCGTTCCGAGGTTGAAACAGATGTTATTTCCAAACAACGGTGATGGCCTGCGACTGAATGTATTTTTTACCCCAGTCTCATTTTTTAGATGTAGTCACAAGGATGTAGTCTCAACATTGTGACTCGAGTCACAGCCTCAACGAGATGCATTCCACATCACCCCCTTAGCATATGTGACTTTGCGACTGGTCGCCTTCTTCCCTCTGGGCTAGCCCCAAATGGTCTTCGTCAGGTTGCATTCATTCTTCCTTGCATGGCCCCGAGTAACGCTACAATAAGGTGTCATGGATGTGTTTATTTTAACCCTTTACGATCTTCCCTAGGTTTACGTCTAGCGTATAAAAAGTTTTGACCAAAGTTGCATGACATGTCTGCATACATGCCATGCAAAATTTTTCTAGAACACCACGGGACATGGCTCTTTGGGTGGTCAATAAAAGTGCACATTTTATGGAGCCTGGCTTTAGGCCCATGATGGCCCATGACTTAATTTCATAATGCACAAGCATTTGAATCCTTCTTCATCATTTAAATCCTTACATAATTCTTTGAAATGCGTGGTCCCTTTGCAATGGTCACCATGTGAATTTTGAGGCTTTTGAATGTGCTAATATTTTCCAACATTGAAGGAATTAATCCTCTACTCGTATTGAATGCCAGTTATGCCATAAGTTGAAAAATCACCGTGTTTTTGAGAGGGAATCATCATGCCATGTTAAAAAAAAAACCCCTTCAAAGAGTTTGTGTAGCTCACATGGACTATTGGAATCTCATCTTTGTAGAGTATTTTAATAATGTCGTCAATGGACTCCTTAATGAAATAGATAAGTTTTTCAATGTATATTGATGGCGTCTTTGACCAATTTATTGAAAGGAATAGTATGAGAATGGGTCAGCTCTTGGTAATATTGAGACAGAAAACAAACGATTATATAAATAGTTCATTTGAGGGGCAACAACATTGAATTGTCCAAACTAATATAGTGTAACTTTAAGTCAATTATTTGAGCATTTTTAAGTATGGAAACTGGCTTAAACTTATATTTCCATACAACCATCAATAGCAGTAGGCCTTGACACTTCATGATTCATTCACATAGAAGGCCTTCTTTAAATAACTAGGACCATGCTCCAAGAGGGTGTGATAACAAGGCTGGGCTAAAATAGGTCGACGGGATATTATCGATTGAAGGCCGAGTTGAAAACTTAAAGGGCTGAGTGAGCGGGGAGGACTTGAAATTTTGAATACACCCAAAATTTTGGGTGGTGTTGTAGCAGCTACAACAACACCAAATATATCTCACACTTTCAGCCATGTTGAGGTGACTTGGACAAAAATTAAGTGGTGGGGAAGCCACTTACCATATCAATATCTTATTCATTAAAGAGATCTACTACGCTGGTCCAACATGTGGGACTATGATCCACCTCCATCATTGCATTTGATTATTTATGTATTACTAGTTTTGATCCCACATGATGATGATGCTCTTATCTTTGTTGGGGACATGATAGGAGGGATGAAACATTGGTTGGATGTGTCCATTGGGAATGAAAATTCCCATATTTATTCATGCTTCAAGAGGATGATGGGACATTATATGGCTGCTACACTATATCTTTTGTTTCCTTATGCAAGGGGCCATATGTTTGACTTATATCTTTGGGAGAAGCCTCTCACATTGGAGAATTGGTGGCAATACATGTGTTTCTTGAATCATCTTCAGCTAACACCTATTATCCTATACTATTTTCAAGCTTTGGATAAGCTTATGGAAGCACGAAGGTGGTTGGGTGGCCACTCATTATATTATGTTTTGAGGCAGCAAGAAGAAGAATAGTGTTGGTCTCAATGGAGGGACTATTTTCACCATCCAATATATCATATGACACTTAGTCCATGTTTCTTTTGGAGCACATATGGTGATGATACTCTATTCACTATATGCATGGAGGATTGGGCAAGGAGACTCCCTAGAACCAATGAGGGGAATCATGAGGTTTCAAGTATATTTTGGCTTCATGAGGACTATATTGTTGTAGCCCAGGATCAATAGCTCAAAATTTATCATAAATGGAGGGAGAGGTAGTGTAAGTTGAACAATATTACCTCTCATTTTCAACCATGCATCCCCTACACATTGCATAAGGAGGGGATTGGTGACTATTTCTATGAGCTACCAAGGATGGCTCATTTTCTTTGTATGACAGCATGGAGATTGGAGTCTCTCATTAGGGTTGAAGCACCCACATTTATCATCTCTCATGGCTTGAGGAGGCCAATGGACAGCATATAACTCCTTCCATATATCTCCCATTTCTTCATGATGAAATCTATTTGGTTCATTCACTAAAGGAAAATTTGTGTTCTTTGGAGCAGACATATCCATTGAATATTTTGCAAGGTCCTTGTAGTTGCTTTAGGACAAGAAAAATTTTGGAGGGGAGGACTGTAATATTCCTACATTAGCCTATAACTAATGGGAATATTAAAACTTTGTTTTAACGTACAAATAGGTGAATAAGTGGGTGGGAGGACCCATAAAACTCTTTATGGTGAATAAAACCACTTCTCATTTGAAAGTGGATCCTATTTCCAACATAATAAAGCACCCTAAGGTGTGGATAAGAGCTAAAATATGTTGACTGGGTCAATCTTGACCAAATATATAGTGCTGTCATGGAGGAGTGGCCATCAATGAGGCACAATGCAGTCTTAGTTGGAGGTGCCTTTTGTGAAAGGGGTATTATCATTGTATCTGGTTTAGGGTTTGCAAGCTCTTGTCTTATAAAAGGAAGGGGATGCCAGCATTAGAGGGTTGTTGATGTTTATCATACTTTCTGAATATATTTTCTTCTTAGACATATATCATTCTCTTGTTTTTTAGCTAATAATAATGTTGTTTAGCATTGGGTGTTCTTGATCGGGAATCCCACCTCTTCCCATTGAGTAGCTCTTGGGAGAGTTTGTATTGCATTTTCCACTATCTGGCTTGAGGCCAAGCTACTTATTTCAACAATAGCACAGATCCTGTTGAGGGTTTGACTGTTTTTGCAAGATGCAGCAAGCAGAGATTAGATTTGTCAAATCTAGTCCATTTTAGTGCATATTTTCAGTGGAGGAGAGTTCTACTTCATTTGGAGGACTATATTGAAGAATTTGAGCATCATTTTCATATATTGGCTGCAGGCCAACTATATATTGATCCCTACAATGTAGTATAGATCCAGATCTACGTTATTTCTGTCGGTGTATTTGCAAGGTGTTTCATCTCACCAATTGGGGAGTGATTTTCTATGTGTTGGGGGTCTTCCCTTCACTTTGGAGATCTGTTAGAGGAGATCATTTTATTGTTTATATAAAATCAGATCCACTTTCCAGATCTAAATATTTCCATCGATCTGGAGTCTTAGATCTCAGATCTACATCTTGTACTTGGTATTTTGCTGAAAACGCCAAGGAGGATTGATAGAGGAGCTTGTATAGTTATGGATCTGCTATAGATCTAACCTTTTGTCCACATACTTGTTCTAGATCTGATATGTAATCTACAACTATTGTAGATCCAATAAATAAAGTTGTAAGGCCTTTTCTGTCTTAATACATGGTTTTAGCACCTCATTGTGATGGATTTCTGTCATTGGAGACTTGTATTATGTTTTCATGCATCTTATGGGCCACTTTTAACATGTATTTTGCTGCTATAATGACAAATGGAAGGTCTCCATATTGGTCTCCTTCTTTATAAAAGATGATCTGCGTCATTTTAATATCATTCTGCATTCTATTGTTGCATTCCACATTTGGGAATATTACATCCTTTTATCTGTTGTGAGATACTTTCAAAGAACAGTTCTGCTTACAGTATCTAAAGGGTGCAAGAATCATTTTATACTGCCTTTTGCACAGTCTTGGTTGAATTTTGAAGGCATTTCTAATTTTGACATTAGCTACATGTAGAATGTCAAATCTGTTTATAGTCTCTAAATGGTGTGAGGGTCATTTTATACTTCCCTTTACACATTCTTGGTTGAATTTTGAAGGAATTTCTGATTTTGACATTAACTGCATGTAGAATGTTGAGCCTGTACCCTATTTAACTAATAACCAACTATCTCGATTTCGAAAAGGAGGATGCTATTGAAATTTTTAATGATAAATTGCAGTTGGTAACACATGCTTCTATGCTCCATAATTTAAAGAGAATAGTGTAGCTTAAAATGTGGGATGAATCCATTTAGATCTGGTATAGCAGCATTTAAATATGCTCAGAATCTTGACAAGAATCATCTGTCATAATCCTATGCCTCTTGGAATTGCTTTTTGGTTTGTCTACAATATAAATTAGGTTTATTTTGAATAGATTGGTTGATATCCATTTAGATATTCAAGGCTCCGTTTCAAATCATATTGCTTCTCTATGCGATCTAACAAAATATGGATTCTAATTTGTGGCACACAATTTTTAAGGCCAAGGGAATGCTATGCCTAGTGAAGGAACTGAAGGGTAGATATAACAACTCAAATGGGGAAAAATATAACAAAGGCAAGCCATCCTAGAATGAGTCTAAAGGACTATGTATATGTATGAAATTAAACTCTAAGAACCATGGGAATTCATAGCACAAGGAAAAACCCACACAAATATTGCATAAGGCAGGCCAAAGAATCATAGAATTGATGATATCAAATCAATTTCTTGACTCATGAAGTGACACTAAGTGTAGTAACGTTTTAGGTTTTACTTTTCTAAAGCATGGCATCACATGGTTAGATATTATCTATTGAATAACCAAAGAATCAAGTTAAAGATGTCGTGAGTGAGTGGGTAGCTTCCAAAAAAGATGTAAAAATGTATAACTTATGTTCATGGTAGAGTTGTTGAATCAAAGTGATTAAGAGCCAAAAGAGAAGCCAAACTATAGTAGAGGATAACAAGGAACATTGATAGCTGTCATACAAATTTTAACTAGTCACCACCTTGAAATTTTGTGAAACTGAGTTGCCAAAGCCACCAAATAGAAGACATAGTTATAAGGCATTTAATATAGTATTAAATGTCATTGCTGCTACTTTTGTTTTTGGGAGATATGCAATGTACTCCTCTTCTCCTACTACGTAATGACTCAATGAGACATAGCATAATGTAATGAATTAATGAATCCACTGTTTCTCATTCTACTGTGTATTCATGTCCACGTACATGAGTGAAAAAAAAATACATTTTAGAAATGCAAGTGTGGATTTGTGCAGACTATTTCTAGAGAAAGGATGGATACTAATTTATATTGAGTGTATTGATTCTTATAATATTTTAATATTTTCACTCCCGCCAGAAGACTTCACTGCTTTAAGTAGTGATGGAGATGTTTATCAATGGACTCATGATGTGCCAAATCCTGCGACTAGAGTATATAATATGCCAGCTACCTCATTGTATGGACAACATCCCTGCATTCCACATGGTGATAAGTTGAGGCAGGTATCCATTGGGGCTGGTATGTGTGCTAGAATTACAGATGGTGGTCGAGTGCATACTTGGAGGAATGCGATGAAGCATGGGCTTATAGGCATGGTAGTTCCAGAGAGGTAAGCTTTGACACCACTTGGCCATGAGGAAAACCACAAGGATACTGCAATTTTTAATCTAGGTTTGTACCTTGGTTTCTGTAAATCACAATATTTTTATTAGATTTATTGGTTTTGTATTTGTATTGGTTTATATTTTTAATTTTTATATACATGATGTTATACTCTTTGAAGGAAGTATAAATACTAAGAGGTTTTTTCTTACCATTATCTTTGTGGGGTAGTAGATATGAAAGATGTTGGCTTCACTAAAACTATGTTTTCTATGTACTACGGGTTTAGATACAATAATATTTATTCTATTTCAGATCTCAGGACTACCACGAAAGTAATATGTGTAGCACGATCCTTGATAGTATTTTTCAAGAAGAAGACAAGAGGTTGAATGGAACCAAGGAAGAAACCAGTGAAATTTAGCAGTAAATGAGGAACAGAAGTGCATTCTTGAATATTCAGCTACAATTCCATTTGGTTATGTTGACGGGAAAAATTTTACTGCCGACAACAAGGGGGTATCCCTAGTAAAATTTCCCAATTAGACCTCACACCATTTGGGATAGGAGCCCCATCTGGTATGTGGGCCCAGCTACCGCCATAAGTGTTTCCACTCTTGGTTTTCGAATGAGAAGATGATGAAGTAGAGACAAAAGTGAAATGACCAATCAGTGAAGAAAAATCAGCCCAAGATTGACGAACCACAAAAAAAGATACAAACAAGTCTAAGCAACAAAATAAAAGGGGGTACACTGTGAATGGGATCGGTGAGCCAAAAAACCCAGTCAGACATACATGAAAGAAAACACACCAGAAGTTAATTTCAAAGTAGTTCACAATAGATCACTGACATGGCAAGGAACAAATACACACTAATTCGAAAGAAAACATACATGCAACCACTATGAATTAGTTCATAACCAATTGCATGCATGAAAGCACACGTACAAACATGGTGAAATATTAGACAGGTAGTACTATCACCACAGGCAAGCATGCAAATCAGTGCAGGAAAAGAGAATATATTATTAATGCTGCTAGAACTTCAAATATATATTTACAACTCATCAAAACCTAGTAGTGAAACATGGGCTATTCATCTCAATGCATGATACCAGAACCCTCACCTCGCTACTCCCTCTCTAATTGATACCAAGAGCTGAGTGCCTTTAGCTCTCAATAACCAATTCACTGTCTTGTCCTGGCTTCAATTGTAGAGTTAAAAGTCCTGGCATTGATTTCCCAAAGCTGCACATATAAGTGGAGGTGACTCTTTGTTTGCCCTCGACACTTGACCTCCCCGACTGTTGGGCTGGCTTGCAACTTGGGCCATCTGTGACCTTTGGTCATCTACGACCTACAACCTAGGGTTACTCCTTCTATCTTTCTCTTTTGGAGAGCTCAGACCTTGCTCGCCGGATGATAACCCCAGCCTTCGCCATGCAAACCAGCATCTTCTATCTGCTACAAATGCCATTGCAGTGTCAAGGGAATTTACATGAGTCGATAAAGGGGACAACGGTGTTCTGTTTTGAGAGTGATCTTTGAGCATACACACAACGTGAGTTTTATTTTTGGTTCGCATCGTTCTTTTGCAGCTTCTGGAGGAGGGAAAAACTTTATTTGTCTAGGTCAACACTATAACTTCCTCATGTTACCTGAAAGTGAAAAAATTCCATTAGCCACATATATAGATATACAGATGCATTGGGGAAAAAATATTAGAACTGTAATACATTTTTGGGAGTTAAAATTATCTTGGACCCTTATGTAGTCCTGGTATGAAGAAGAATGTATACACAACTCATGCATGTCCATACTGAGCTCGTTTACTAATGTAGAGGGAAAAAAACTTGAAATTATAACCAAAATCAATCACACAACCGACATGTACAGTTAACTCTAGCTTAATGTTTCTTCCCAATGGTGATGATGTCTAAATCCAATGGAACTCCCATGTGTTACTATGCATTGGGACAGACTGCGGTGTCCGACCTCAGTAGAGTATTTGAGAGGTTATGATTTAGCGAGGATTGGGACATGTATTAGTCGCAGGGTCACAGCTCATCCTTTCTACCTCCATATAAAGTGTTCGACTTTGCGAGGATTGTGACTTGTAGTAGTTGCAGGGTCACAGCTCATCATTTCTGCCTCAGTCTAAGGTGTGCGACTTGGCGACCTGAGCGAGGATAGCGACCTATGGAAGTCGCATAGTCACGGTTCACAAAAGGTCATGCCTTATGATCATTCTTTGCTAATTTGCAACCTGTGGATACCTGTGACTTGAATGAAGGTCGCAAGGTCATGTTCAGGATTGAGTCGCATCCACCGCAGCTATAGAAAAATGTGACTATGCGACCTGATAGCATAATGCCTTTTGGAGCCCCGTGCTTATCATATTGAAATAAAATCATTAGTCTCCCTTCCAAGCATGATCCTTGCATTAAAATACTTTGAACTGAGCTTGATGAGGTTTCACGTCATTTGACTAAGGAATCTTGGTGCTAGAGTGCAGATAAATGGTGATGTAATGCCAATATTTCATACATGCTTTCTTCTCTGGTTTTATCGTTAGGCGACAACCTTTCTACCTCCATGAAATCATTATTGCATCTAGATTATATCTTGGTAATGGTTCTCGCATGCTTATTATTAGTGACAAAAGAGTGTTTTCTATTAGAATGCAGGCTGCTATTGCAACAGAAATAACAAACGGCACGAGGAACCCAATCGGTGACGTGGCGCAGAAGATTCCACATACTCCAAGGTTACGCAACCATCAACAATGTGTGTTGGTAAACCTATCCCATTACCTATGACGCTGAGAGAGAATCATCCATCAGGTCAAACACATAAGAAAAGGCACTATTCCTAGTGTGCTTGCATCATGGTGTTCGAGTTCCACTTCGTCGAATGGTCACGACATGCAATGGTACATTCTCACGTTTACTACCAATGTTACTGTGCAGCGTCGCGAAGCATCTATGCAATTTGTTCTTACTAATATTTTTTTTTTGGAGGTTCTCCCACATGCCCCCTTTTTGTGCTTGAACCTCCCCTTGATCATGCACCTCGGCTACCAATTGTAAAGTAGTGATACACCTCTTCCTTTCTTCTCCATTTACATCCCTATGCATTTCTTTGAAGTGCAATGGCCTTTCTGGTGACTAACCATGAGACCTTTGAATCTCTTGAGTGCGCTATTGTGGTCTATGGTAAAAGCATTAATCCTCTATCCGTTTTGAGCACCCACCACCTCACATGTCATAGAATTGTCCTGCGTCATATTTGATTAGTTCATATGGACGATTAAAGCCTTATATTGTGGAGCATATTAATGGTGTTGGTTTAATGGATCCTCAATGAACCTGTTCCATCATTCAATGCATATTAGTGGCCTCCTCGATTAATTTCCTTCGACCATAATTCCTCCCAATTAGTAAGGTCCCCCAAGGCATATGCATCCATGTCATGCAAAATTTTTTATGACTCCATGAAATATGGCTCCTTGGGTAGTCAATAAGGCGCACATTTTATGGAGATGGATTTATGCCCATTTTTTCTCATGACTTTTAAAACATTTCATAATCCGCAACCATTAGAATCCTTCCTTTCCCTTTAAAAATGGTTTTTGTATGCATGTAGAATGAGGTAGCCCTTTTGATTTGAAATATGATTCCCCATTGAACAAGTAATTGATCTTTACAAGTGCCTCTTTAGGAATGAAGGCATACATACGAAAAGACGTGGCTTAACCATGATCGAAAGTTACCCCAATTAGTGTACCTTTTGTTCTCTACTTATAGGTGTTACATATCTACCACCTTTTATATTTCAACTCGAACTACTCTTACCCTTGTCATCCGCCTTGACAAGGTCTCGGATATAGCCTTTTCTCTCATCCCTACATAGAAAGGAGACGAATGTGTCATGTTCTACAACTACGCCCTTGTAATTTTAGTTTCGATTTATTTCCTTTCGTGCGACGGTGATATTGTTTGGCATATCATCTCTGGGCTCATCTCGCATTTTATTATTAATTAGTTCACGGTTACCTTTTAGAGAATGATGTCCCAAAATTTGGAAATGATTTACATGGGACCATGAGCTTGGTGTAACACCCAAATAGAGTGCCAAAACGATCCATGGTGGAAGCGATTTCAATGAAAATATTTCAAGTACTTAACGCAGAAAAAATTTCACTCAAGTACATGCATGATCATGGCTGTTGCACAAGATACCTCCACACATGGCGTGATTGCAAAAAAGTATCTTGTCATGCTGGTGAGAATCTTTGCGAGGGGCTAGATGTAGGTGAAGCACATCTGAGATCACTATCAGGATGATCTGGGGGGAAGCCTATCTCTGAATCCAATGTGGGGGGGAGGGGGGCGGTGGAGCTTTCATTGTTACTTGAAGCAACAAATCCCCAAGCCTTAGCGTATTGATGAGACATCTAGGCAAGAGATTGTGGTGACAAAGTTTGGCAGGAATAGGTCATGGGGTGTCACTGAATAAAAGGCTGGGTTTAAACCCTAATGGCTGAGCAAGCAGAGGGGGACCCTAAATTTTGAATATACCCAAAATTTTTGGTGGTGTTGTAGCGGCTATAAAAATTGGCAAAACAGCGGTACAATCCAGCATCTCTATCAACGTCCCCACAATAATCTGAGTTTGGATAGTGGTGCAAAGGAATATTGAATAGGTACTGTGGGTACCTTTTGTATTACTTTGACCTTATACATATGCCCAATCCTTGTGCCTCAACTAGGTCTTGTTAGTTAAAAAATTCCCAAGTAGAAGTTCACGCATGCTATTAGTTTGATGATGATGTAGAGAGAAAGGCAGTAGGATTATTATATTCAGAATTTTAAAATAATTCTCTGGTGTTTCTCCACTACCAACAGGCCTAGACAGTACCCCGACAGAGTCACTTAAAGAAATCACAAATATTGCTCCACTACGAGCGAGCCTGGATAGTACCCCGACAAATTCGTTGTGTTACCTCTCTGCTCAGGAAGCCTTTCTCAATCCTTTACCATTATTTGTTTCATGTGCTTATAGAACTTATTTTTATGTGCTCGTGGAATTTATTTTGCATGGGTAGATGAGGGATCCCAACTTATTTTACGGGCAAGAGAGGTTTTTTCTTGTTTGAAAAAAACTGAAAGATATTATGATTTGGGTTTTCCCTCATGCCAAGCCTTCGCATCCTATCTCCTACCCACAGGAAAAACATGGAAAAAAAATCATTAAGATATTCAAGATTATGCTGAGACACAAGAATCAAGTTGTGGATATAGGTCGTTCAAACTGATTAGGGTCCCCCCCAAGCAACTTGCTCGTATCTTCCTAGCTAATGAATTAGACTCATAGGAATAATGTAGAGAACCTGACTTTGATGACCTGTTCTGAGAGAAGCTACTTCTTGGGGCAACCACCACAACCTCACACAAAAATAGGGTTAGGGTTTAAGCAATTATGAAAAGGGGAATAAGAAATACCATTAGGGTTTCAGTGCATGCAAAGAGGCAAACGAAATCCATTCGAATTTAGACACGTGCAAGGAGGAGTAGGAAGGCTCGTCGGGGCACTAAGGGTTTGAAGGCTCCAGGTTCAATGAGGGCTTGTATAGTGGTACGCAATATCATAAAATTTCAGAGCTAGGTCAAAAAAAAGTGCATATGATGTGAGGCAAGTGTACAACGTGATGCAATAGATGAGTCTTATGACACAATGAAATTCCATGTGTGGGAAAGATAAATTAGTTGCAGGTGAAAAAAATAAGGCAAAGCACATGCAGTGATTATTTGAATATTATGCAGAAATAAGTAAACTAAAATAGCATGAGTACAAAAATAATGGAAAACAATAATGTATAAAGCTACCGACTATAAGAAAAGACAACAAACATAATTTTAAACCATAAACTGAACCCTAGCAAGAAAACCTAATTAACAACTTGAACCAACAAAATTCTATTAATAGATCCTAGCTAGCCTAAACCTAAAACCATAATTTAAAGAGAGGGGTGGTCGGGTTATGTGAAATAAGATTTCTAGTGTGGCCACCACATTAGTTCCCACACTGCAAGAACAAGAACATTCGAAATCAGAACCAACATCCAAAATTCTGCACTCACAACAAGACTTAACTGAAAAGCATGTGCGACAACAAGAAGGTCAAGGCTACTTACCAAAGAACGTGCTAGAATGGATTTTTGAAGCTGAATTTCACTTTCATCCTGATACACAAAAATATGTACTTGAAACCTAAAATCATCTATAAATGACACACATCCATCCATACATAACCATAGGTCTGACGGAAGTGGGGTAAGACATTGCCTCTTTGTAGGTATATTCATCGGATAGGATCCATCAAGCCAGTCAAGAATCTCATCATGATATTGACGATGACTAATTAGGTGGAATGGGAAAAATAAGCATCCACTAGGAAAATTTGAGGTGCTCGCGAGATCCAAGTGCAAAAACCATAATTTTGAAAACCCTAGTTTGATGTTTTCCCTGGGTTTTGTCGGGAATGTGAGGATATGAAGTAATTGTCAATGGAGGCTAAAGTGCCTCACCATCCTATACAAACTCTGGACTTTCGAGCGAGGGGCTTTCAAAATTCGATGGTTTCGTGCGATCAACTGGTGAATGGATGTGATCATTACTTGTGGTGATCAGACAACCATCAATGGGCTTACTATTAGTTCGTCCAAATGTTTGTGAAATCACATATTGACAATCCAACATATCATATTCTTTAGATTTCCCAGGATGAGATGAATTGACCAAAAAATTTCCAGGCGATAGAGAGGTTTACAAAACATCACATTCTTGTACCTAAATGCGACTGGTACAGGCTAGGAAATAACCAAAAATATTAGAGACAATGGTTGATGTTTTCCTTTCTGTGAATAAATTAGGGTATATCATTTGTTGCATATCAACTATTAAGGGACAAAAATATGTGCTCAGGGAAAAATCACTCGGATCGAAGGCTTGCCCAAATGAGTTGGAATCCTGCGTGGTTATGCTGGGAGGAGCATGGTTCATGGGAACCATAATTTAAGAAATTGTAATTCGAGAAACCCTAGTTTGACTTGTTTTAGGGGTCTCATCAGGATCGTGAGAACCTGAGATAACCTTTAGTAGAAGCTAAATTTCCTCAACTTCGGGATGGGTCCCTGAATCACCAAAAAGTGAATCATCGAATTTTGGTGGCTTCATAGGGTTGAAAAATAGATACGAATGATAGTCCCTAGAGGTGTGAGTAAATAAGTTTTTAGATAAATAACAATCATTGGAATCACCAATTTGGTTAGGTTGGGCATCTGTTATATTAGGCTCCTCTAGGGTTAAAAATGGGGATGAACTAGCAAGAGAAACATCTTCAGGTTGTCGAGATGGGTTGTCACTCTCTTGGATGTTTAAATATTGCGGATGAAAAATATTAGAAACAAATTATTCGTCAATTTTTTAATGTGATTGTGAAACACCACCCCCATGTCCATGATTATCGTCAACACCAATACAAGACAATTTCAAAGGACTTAAAGAATTTATTGGCGTGGAAGGCTTAAGAAATGAATCAAGGAATAATAGATGAAATGATTCAGAGGTGGGGATATCAACTATACAAGGGCCTTCATCTCGCACATCAGTTTCATCCAGAGAGGCCAATGATCCTGCATGCACATCACGGTCGAAGGATTTTGCAGGCCAATCAATTTCATTTGAGAGAAGGCCCAATTCATTGTCGATATCCGAATGAGATTTAGAACCGGACTCAGAAAAATGTTCAGTGGACCCGAGATTGGTTTCATCAACATGAAGAGATGTTAGGCCAATGTGGTTTTCAAGTTCCGATTTGACAGGGTGTGTGAGAGATTCAGAGGTGATACAACAATTTTTATTTTCTGGTAGGCGTTTATCATCACTCAAAGATTTTGCGACCAGAACTCCACTATGTAGAAATTCAAGAGGAAAAGGAATGTCAAAAATAGAAATATTCTTCTTGGAGGCCTGAATGTGTTCCCAACTTGGGGAGATATACAAGGAAATATTAGGGACACAATCCAAACAACTAGCAACTTGATGATTATAAAATCAGACATTGGGATCGGGCTTCATTTCCGATTGAAGGTGTTCCAGGGAAATGAAAACCACCTGTCAAAACTGTTCAATTAAATATGCCCAATCGAAATCTCTTTAGGGAACTCAAAACAAGAATGAAAAAATATAATATAAAACTCCTTTAGAGATTCTTGAGGTCCCATTCTGATCTCATTTAACTTTATTAATACATTTTGAAAATCGTACCTGTGAAAATCTTGTAGAAATTCACCGATGAGTTGCTTAAATGAATTGATGAAAGTGGTCGGCAATGTGCAACACCATTTCTTAACCTAAACTTTGAGAGTGAGGGAGAAAAGAACACAAGTCAGTTCCTCATCATGAATTTCATAATACTCACAAAACTCAAAGAAATAGGAAAGGTGCTCGGCTATGGAAATTCCATTTTCACCACTGAATTTTAACTAAGACAAGAGATGTAGAGGTTCATTAGGGATTGAGCATCTAAAACTAGATAAGTCCGATAAAAATCTTGAGAGAATGATTTGGGGACGAGCCATTTACAGATATCAGACAAATTGGAAGCACCAAGGGCTCAACTTGTCATATTTCCCTCCTTATAGTGCCAATTTTTTGATGGAAAAAATTGTACTACTAACAACAAGGGGGTTTCCTCGGTAAAAGATCCCAATTAGACCTCACACCATTTGGGATAGGAGCCCCATACAGTATGTGGGCATGACAGCCACCATAAGTGTTTCCAATCTTGGTTTTTGAATGAGAAGATGATGAAGTGGAGGCAAAGGTGAAATGACCAATCAGTGAAGCAAAATCAGCCCAAGATTGATGAACCACAAAAAAAGATACAAGAAAGTCTAAGAAGCAAAGTAAAAGGGGGTACACCGTGAGTGGGATTAGTGAGCCGAAAAACCCAGTCAGACATGCATGAAATAAAACACACAAGAAGTTAATTGCGAAGTATTTCACAATAGATCAGTGACATGGAAAGAAACAAATAAACAATGATTCAAAAGAAGACATACATGAAACCACTGTGAATTAGTTCATAACAAATTGCATGCATGAAAGCACCCATACAAACATAGTAAAATATTAGAAAGCTAGTAATATCATCAGAAGCATGCATGTGAATTAGTGCCAGAAAAGAGAATATATTATTAATGATGCTACAACTTCAAATACATATTTACAACTTGTCAAAACCCAGTAGTGGAACATGGGCTATTCATCTCAATGCATGATACCAAAACCCTAGCCTCGCTACCTCTCTCTCTACTGGATACCAAGAGCTGAGTGCCTTTAGCTCTCAAGCACCAATTCGTTGTCTCATCCTGGCTTCAATTGTAGAGCTAAAATTCTTGGACTGATTTCCCGAAGCCGCACATATAGGCTGAGGTGACTCTTGAGTTTCCCTCGACCTTTGACCTCCCCGACTGTTGGGATGGCTTGCAACTTGGGCCATCTGTGACCTGTGACCCGGGGTAATCTGCAACCTATGACTTGTGGTCATCTGCGACCTGAGGTTATTCATGATGTAGGAAGTTGTGACCTGGGGTTACTCCTTCTATATTTCTCTTTTGGAGAGCTCAGACCTTGCTCACCGAAGGACAACACCAGCCTTTTCCATGCGAACCAGCAGCTTCTATCTACTGCAAATACCATTTCAGTGTCAAGGGAATTTACATGAGTTGGTAAAGGGGACAATGGTGTTCTATTTTGAGTGAAATATTTGAGCATCCACACAACATGAGTTTTCTTGTTGGTTCGAATCCTTGTTTTGCAGCTTCCGGAGGAAGGAAAAAAAATTATTCATCTAGGTCAAAGCTATAACCTCCTCATGTTACCTACAAGAAAAAACATTCCATTGCCTACATATGTAGATATATAGATGCGTTGGGGAAACAATAATAGAACTGTAATATATTTTTGGGAGTTAAAATTAGCTTAGACCCCTGTGTAGTCCTGGTCTGAAGAAGAACATATGCACAACTCATGCATTTCCATACAGAGCTTGTTTACTGATGTAGAGGGAAAAAAACTTGAAATTCTAACCAACATCCATCACATGACCGATATGTATAGTTAGCTCTCGCTTAATGTTTCTTCCCAATGGTGATGATGTCGAAAACCAACGAAACTCCCATGTGTTACTATATGCTAGGATAGACTGCAGTGTGCAACCACAGCAGAGTATTTGAGAGGCTGCGACTTAGCGAGGATTACGACTTGTGTAGTCACAGGGTAGTAGGTCATCCTTTCTACCTCCATATAAAGTGTGGGACTTGGCGAGGATTGCGACTTGTAGTAGTTGCAGGGTCACAGCTCAACCTTTCTGCCTCCGTCTAAGGTGTGCGACTTGGAAACCTCAACGAGGATAGTGACCTATGGAAGTCACATAGTCATGTTTCACAAAAGGTCACGCCTTCTGCTCATTCTTGACGTTTGTGACTTTGAGACGTATGGATACCTATGACTTGAATGGAAGTCGCAAGGTCACATTCAAGATTGAGTCGCATCCACCTCTGTTGTAGAAAAATGTGACTATGCAACCTGATAGCATAATGCCTTATGGAGGCCCATGCTTATCATATAAAAATCAAATCGTTAGTCTCCCTTCTGAGCATGATACTTGCATTCATAGAATTTGAATTGAGCTCGATGAGGTTTCATGTCATTTTACTGAGGGATATTAGTGCTAGAGTGTGGATAAATGGTGTTGTAATGCCAATCTTTCGTGCATGCTTTCTTCTCTGGTTTTATCATTCGGCGACTACCTTTCAACCTCCACGAAATCATCATCACATATAGATATGCTCTTGGTAACGGTTCTCACATGCTGATTATTAGTGAGAAAAGAGTGTTTTCTATTAGAACGCTGGTTGTTGCTACAAGAAAAATAACAAATGGCACGGGGAACCCAATCAGTGATGCAGCACTGAAGATTCCACCTACTCCAGGGATACGTAGCCGTCAACGTTGTGTTTTGGTACACCCATCCCATTACCTATGATGCTAAGAGAGAATCATCTATCAGGTCAAAGTCATAAGCAAAGGCATTACTCCTAATGTGCCTGCGTCGTGGTGTTCGAGTGCCACTTCGTCAAATGTGTTGGAAATACTAAGAGGGGGGGTGAATCAGTGTTTCTTTCAATTAGAGCATTATTTAATCTTCAATTATTATCAGTGTTTGTACAATGATAGCAGCAAACAAGAGGAACACAAATGCACACATTTTTTAAGGTGGAACCCACTCCAGGACAAAAACCACCTAATGCTTTTCTAATAATTCTTTTCAACTCCAATTGAAAATAAAGCTCCAACTTCCTAGAATCTAGAAAAGCATTCTTCTCCAGCTCCCACTGGATGGACGCTCCAACACTCAGGATTATTCAGTAATCACTGAACAGATTCCCCAACACCCAATGAGCTACAACTCACCCTAGCACCACCCTACCACCCTATAGAAGAATAAAAGAAGAATGGACTCCCGTACCAGTGAAAATGGTCCACTTTACAATGATATAGAATGATATAGAAGAAGAAGATATACTAGACCATAAACCCAACTTTGACACAACCACCTAATGATGATCCTTGACCTCCCAACACTTCCTCTTCAACCCTTGGCAGATAGACACTAGTACAATTTGTACAATATTTACAATGACTAGGTACAATGATACCTTTACAATGATTATATGCAGTGCTGCCCACTTGAAGACTTCATATGATGAAATTATTTCTTTTGTTATGCACCTTGGTTTTTTCTCTTTTCATGCTACCCTCTTCTGCAACTCGCTTTTCTTTGCTACCATAGAAAATATGGTCCTTTGCAACCCTTGACAACACATGATCTAGCTTTTTCTTGCCTTCTAGGAGATCGATATTGAATCTGGTGTATCTCTGTTATTTTAGATCCTCAATGTATGATTTTTAGTCTTGTAATATTCCTCTAATTCTTCTTTCCAATGCCATAGGTCTAACCCAATTTGGATTCTTCAAGAGAGAGTTATACCCAATTTCGCACACTGCCCTAATTATGGGTTGTTTCAACAGAGCGCACTTGTATGGAATGACACGTGTCACTGTTTCCTTTTTTGTCTCTAAAATTGATAGAGCGCAAAGAAAATACTGTGCACTCTCTTTCACTTCTGACGGAATTCCAATCCGATACTCAGAGAGAGAGTTATGACGAATTTACCAAGGTCACTTCATTGAGATGAATTTCAGGAGCCTGCAAAAACCCTTACTTCCACAGATCATATCTCCAAAAATGTTGCGCAACTTGATCTGAAATTTTTAATACAAATTCCTCAAGATTTTTTCTTTGCCTCATAAAAATTTCAACTTCTGAGCCTTCGTAGACAAAACGTTAGAGCGAAAATTCCACGATGACCTGTTTCATATGGCCGAATCCCTTACCTAAGGAGGAAATGGAGATCACAATATATATGAATGCTTAAGTTGAGAGGGGCTTCAACAAGTGAACGTGGGAGGGATATTATCAGCTTAAAAAATATTAATTATGAATTTTCAATGACCCATGCCCCAACCCCTTGGGGTTTTAGCCCACTAACGGGGGGTACAAACTTCAAACATGAATATCTCTCAAACCGTGAAGAATTACATGGCGTGCCATATATCAACGAAAACATCTCGACAAGTAGAAACCATCAAAAGCATTATTGACCCAGAATATATTAATTTTGTAGGTAAAAATTCCCATTCAATATTGGGTAAGCCCCTGGTGCTGCTTGGGTTGACATCAATGATAACCGTTGATCAACAATCTCCCCCTTTAGCATTGATGGAAAAACAAGTACTCCCCCTGCGATCATGACACCTCTTCCTACAACACTCTCTCCCCCTTTGACATCAATGACAAAGGGTAACTCCCCCTAAAACACAACCATCCTACAGAACTGTACACACTTCCACTCCCTCTGACATACAATCGTCCTGCAGACCTGTACACACTTCCACTCCTGATTTATATTCTTGAAAAAGGGAAATCTAATGAGAACTTGGGAGAATCCCAAGCTTCTGGTGAATATATTCCAATGCTGGTGAATATTTAATATGTGATTCTTTTGGTGCTTCTTGGAATCTTGCTACTTTTCCAACTGCTTGCATAACATCTGGTCGGGAGGCTATTACATATAGAAGACTACTAATCATAGATTTGTACAACCTTTTATCCACATCCTTAGATGAGTCGTCTATGCTCAATTTGCAACCAAGTAAAGACATCTCGAAATCACTTTGTACCTTTGTAGCAAAATTCTTACTTAGTCGATCATCATTGCTACCAATTATTGTATCATCCTCTTTAGCTATTAGACATGCTTTAGTTTCTTGATCCAAAACATATATTTCTTTTGGAGCTCGACTTGCTGTAGCCACAATTTCACCATACACGCCTTTCCTAATTTAACATTTCGTGGAGTTGAATAGTATTGTGTGTCCTTGATCACACATTTTTCCAACATTGAGCAGATTGTGATTCATGTTTTCAACTAGTAGAACATTACTGGCTAGATAATCTTTTCTTTCGAGAGTGAAAGTACCTGATCCTATAACATTTGAAGATCCATCATTTCCAAAGGACACGGTTCCATCCTTCTTCTCCTTCAGAGATACAAATTTATTTCTATCTCCAGTCATATGCGTTGAGCAACCGCTATCAACATACCACACATCTTTGTTCTTTTGAGCCTTGAGAGAGAGAGCACAATTATCATTCTTCTTCTTCTTCCATGTTCGTTAATTCTGTGGCTTCGAAGATTCTTCTGGAGGATTTTCAAGTCTGCAATCTTTGGCTATGTGTCCAAAGTTTCGACATTTGTAACATTCAATATTATTTCTTAAATGTTCAAATCTATTGATGTTTCGCTAAGCCCTAGGAGGTTCATATTTGACAGATCTCCTGGAATTGTATTCGTTCCTAGTGTACGTGCAACATTCTACAGCTTTATGACCAAATTTTCCACATGAATAATAGTAGCCATAAAAAATATGTTGGTACCTGGATGGAAATTTTCATCGAGGAAGTTTCTTCCAAGGCTGTTCCTGCAAATCTTGTCCAATGAAGTCTACATGCATGTCAGATCTCATAGGTTCATTGTATTTTGTTGTAGAAGGTCCTGCTTCTTCTTCTTTGTAACCGATGCCAATTTTGTCATTGTAAGATCGTTGATTGTTGATGAGTTCATCCAATGCCCTTGAGCTGTTGGCATAGTTTTGGATAGTTTTTCCTTTCTTCACTTCCTGACACAGTGAGACTACTTCAGCTTCTAATTCTTCCCTTTCTTGGGTGATTTCTTCCAACTTCTTTTGAAGTGACTCTTCAATGCATTTGTGTTCTTCAACTTCAATTTTAGGACCTTGAACTTGTTCTTCAAGATTTTTGTAACGAATCTTCTCTGCCTTGATATCTTTTATAAGCTTAATTGCTTCCTCATAAAATTCGTCTATGGTCCATCCTTCTTCTTCATTGTTTGATACCTCTTGCTTATTGTTCTTGGGTTTATTGTGCTTGGACATAAAAAATACTCTCTCATTGGCTTCTTCTTCACTATCATTGTCTTCATTGGATGATGAGCTATCTTCTTTAGAGAGAAAGTTCCTTTTGGATCCTTACTTGTTGAATTTCTTAAAGCCTTTCTTTCTTTTTGAGTTGCTATTACTTTTGTTTGGAAATTTTGCTGCAAAATGCCCAACCTCATTATAGCTAAAACATATCAATGGAAGTTTACCTTTGAATTGTCCCTTACCAATTTGTAGTTTTCTTGTGAAGTAAGCATATTCTTCATCTGAAAGACCTTCTTCATCATCTCCCTTTTCTTCACACTTGCAGGTGCATGTCTTTTCAATTGAAGGTTGTTTATCCTTATTGGTTTTCTTAGATGCAACGAACGCAGTTTCTAGATGCGAAGTACCCTCTTCTTCATCAAGTCTTATTTCATATGCTATGAGAACTCCATGTAATTCCTCTTTGCTGAGTTTGTCCAGATTTGCACTGTATTCTAAGACCGATACCTTTGGGTTGAATCTTCCTGGTAACGTTATAAGAATCTTCCGTATAATAGTCTTCTCGTCAACTGGCTCTCCCAATCCTTCCAGAGTATTGGTTATTTCATCAACGTATTGAAAGTATGCAACAATGTTGCAATCTTCTTTCATTTTGAGTTGCTCAAATTTTTCTCTATAGATTTGAAGCTTTTCTTCTTTGACATTTGAGTCACCTGCATATATATTCTCAAGCTTGTCCCATACATTTTTGGCAGTTTTACAACCCAACACCTTATGATAAGCAGATTCAATAAGTCCACTGATAATAATATTCTTTGATTTTTCATAATTTACCATATTCTTCTTACCTTGTTCATCCGTGGTTGATGTAAATCCATTTTGAACAGTGTCCCATACTTCGTAACCTTGCGCCAAGAGATAGACCTCCATTCTTCCTTTCCAGAGTGCATAATTATTTTCATTGAATAGAGATACACCATTCTTGGTATGCTCCATGACCTCCTTCCAGCTGTTAAACTGCTATTGAAGGAACCAAGCTCTGATACCAATTGTTGGAAATACTGAGAGGGGGGGTGAATCAGTATTTCTTTCAATTAGAGCATTAGTTAATCTTTAATTATTATCAATGTTTGTACAATGATAGCAGAAAACAAGAGGAACACAAGTGCACACAGTTTTGATGGTGGAAACCCACTCCGGGACAAAAACCACCTAATGCTTTTCTAATAATTCTTTTCAACTCCAATTGAAAATAAAGCTCCAACTTCCTAGAATCTAGAAAAGCATTCTTCTCCAGCTCCCACTGGATGGACGCTCCAATGCTTGAGATTCTTCAGTAGTCATTGAATGGATGCCCCAACACCCAGTGAGCTACAACTCACCCTAGCACCACCCTAGCACCCTATAGAAGAATAAAAGAAGAATGGACTCCCGTACCAGGGAAAATGGTCCACTTTACAATGATATAGAATGATGTAGAAGAAGAAGATATACTAGACCATAACCCCAACTTTGGCACAACCACCTAATGATGATCCTAGACCTCCCAACACTGCCTCTTCAACCCTTGGCAGATAGACACTAGTACAATTTGTACAATAATGTATTTACAATGACTAAGTACAATGATACCTTTACAATGATTGTATGCAGTGTTGCCCAATTGAAGACTTCATATGATGAAATTCACTTCTTTCTTGTTATACACCTTGGTTGCTGCTCTTGTCATGCTACCCTCTCACAGGCTTTCCTTTATTTTCTTTCTTTGCCCTTAAGTACGGTCCTTTGCAACCCTTGACAACACATGATCTAGCTTTTTCTTGCCTTCTAGGAGCTCGATATTGAATCTGGTGTATCTTTGTTATTTCAGATCCTCAATGTCTGATTTTCAGTCTTGTAGTAGTCCTCTAAGTCTTCTTTCCAATGCCACAGTTCTGACCCAATTTGGATTCTTAAAGAGAGAGGTATACCCAATTTCTCACAATGCCCTAGTTATGGACTGTTTCAGCAGAGCGAACTTGTACGGCATGCCACATCTCACTGTTTCCTCATTTGTCTCTAAAATTGATAGAGCACAAATTAAAAACTATGCACTATCCGTCACTTTTGACGGCATTCCAATCTGATACTCAGAGAGAGAGTTATGACAAATTTACCAAGGTCACTTCATTGAGATTAATTTCAGGAGCCTGCAAAAACCCTTACTTCCACAGATCATATCTCCAAATTGTTGCACAAATTGATCTGAAATTTCTACTGCATCTTCCTCGGGATTTCAGATTTTTTTTTTTCTCTGGGCTATCTTTGATCATAAATGAAAAAATTTAAAGTGAAAAATTCCACGATGACCTATTTCGGATAGGTAAGATAAGCTTGCATAAGGAGGAAATGAAGATCACAATTTATATGAATGCTTAAGTTGAGATGGGCTTCAACAAGTGAACGTGGGAGGGATCTTGGGAGCTTAAAAAATATTAATTATGACTTTTCAATGACCCATGCCCCAACCCCATGGGGTTTTAGCCCACTAACTGGGGGTACAAACTTCAAACATGAATATCTCTCAAACCGTGAAGAATTACATGGCGTGCCATATATCAACGGAAAAATCTCGACAAGTAGAAACCATCAAAATCATTATTGACCCAGAATATATTAATTTGGTAGGTCAAACTTCCCATTCAATTTTGGGTTAGCCCCTGGTGCTGCTTGGGTTGACATCAATGACAACCGCTGATCAACAAAATGGTCACGACATTCAATGGTACATTCTCACGTTTACTACCAATGTTACGGTGCGGCATCTCGATGCATGTATGAAATGTGTTCTTACTAATATTCGTTGTTTGGAGGGTCTCCCGCATGCCCCATTTCTAGGCTTGAACCTCCCCTCGGTCATGCACCTCGGTTGTCAATTTGTAAAGTAGTGATACACCTCTTGCCTTCTTTTCCATTTACATCGCTCCACATTTGTTTGAACTGTAGTGGCCTTTCCCATGACTAACCACGCAACGTTTGAATCTCTTGAGTGCACTATTGTGGTCTATGGTAAAATAATTAATCCTCTATCCATTTTGAGCACCCACCACCTCACATGTCAAACAATTGTTGTGCATCATATTTGAGTTGTTCGTATGAAAAATTAGAGCCTTATATTGTGGATCATATTAGTGGTTCCACGTTAATGGATCCTCAATGAACATGTTACATAATTCAACCCATATTAGTGGCCTCCTCGACCAATTTCCTTCAACCATACTACATCCCAATTAGTAAGGTCCCCTGAAACATATGCACCCACACCATGAAATTTTCAGGACTCCACGAAATATGGCTCCTCGGGTAGTCAATAAGGCACGAATTTTATGTAGCTAGATTTATGCCCATGTTGGCTCATGAATTTTAAAACATTTCATAATGTGCAACCATTATAATCCTTACTTTTCCCTTTAAATATGGCTTTGGTATCCGTGTAGAATGAGGTCTCACTTTCGATTTGAAATATGATTCCTGATTGAACAAGTAATTTCTCTTTACAAGTGCCTCTTTGGGAATGAAGCCATACATATGGAAAGACGTGGCTTAACCATGATCGAAAGTTCCCCCAATTAGTGTACCTTTTGTCCTTTGCTTATAGGTGTTACATATCTTCAACCTTTTATATTTTAGCTCGAACTACTCTTACCCTTGTCATCCGCCTTGACAAGGTCTCGGATATAGCCTTTTCTGTCATCCCCACATGGAAAGGATATGAAGTGTCGTGTTCTGCAACTGCACCCTTATAATTTTAGTTTTGATTTATTTCCTTTATTGCAGCGGTGATATTTTTCATCACATCATCTCTCAGCTCATTCTACATGAAATATTATAATATTAATTATTCCACGGTTACCCTTTAGAGAATAATGTGCCCAAATTTGGAAATTATTTACATGGGACCATGATCTTGGTGTAACACCCAAATAGAGTGCCTAAACGATCCATGGTGAAAGCGATTTCAATGAAAATATGTCAAGTACTTAACGTAGAAAAAATTTCACTCAAGTACATGCATGATCACAACTGTTGCACAAGATACCTATACACATGGATTCATTATAAAAAAAGTATCTTTTCATGCTGATAAGAAGGTTTGCGAGGGGCTGGAAGTAGGTCAAGCACATCTGATGCCTCTATCAGGACAATCTAGGGGAAAGCTCTCTCTAAATCCAACAAGGGGGACTTTCAGTGTTACTTGAACGTGAGACCCCAAGACTAACGCCAGTGATGAGACATCTAGGCGAACATTGCGGTAGAAATTGAGTGGAAGGAACGAGGTCATGGTGGGGTGTCACTAACTAAAAGGCCAAGTTGAAACCTCAATGGGCGAGAGAGGGGGACACAAGAGATTTAGATACCCAAAATTTTGGGTGGTGTTGTAGTGGTTACAACTCTATTAAGACTTATATATGTGGATTCTCCTTTTTGTAAACCACTGTCATCAACTTATGCTAATGTAAAACTTTGTAAATGATATTCATCTATATATTGTATCGATGAATTTTGAAATGATCCACTCCTATTATGAAGCAGTGGTAATAGGCTTCCTTGCAAGCATTTGTAGGAAACATGCAGGTCCTTTTATATGTTGCAAGATACTTGCAAAGAATAGTTCTGCTTATAGTCTCTAAAGGGTGCAAGAATCATGTTATACTTCCTTTTGCACATTCTTGGTTGAATTTTGAAGGAATTTCTGATTTTGACATGAGCTACATGTAGAATGTGGAGCCTGTACCCTGTATAACTAATAAATCACTACCCCGATTTCCAAAAGGAGGATGCTATTGAAATTGTAATGATGAATTGCAGTGGGTAAGACACACTTCTATGCTCCATAATTTAAAGAGAATATTGTAGCTTCAAATACAGGATGCAGCCATTTAGATCTCGTATAGCAGCATTCAAATATGGTTAGAATATTGACAAACAATCATCTGTCAAAATCCTATGCCTCTTGGAATTATTTGTTGGTTTGTCTACAATATAGAGTAGGTTGCTTTTGAATGGATTGGTTGACATCCTTTTCGAGATTCGAGGCTCTGTTGCAATTCATATTTCTTCTCTATGTGATCTAACCAAATCATGGCTTTTGATTTGTGGCATGCAAATTTTAGTGCCAAGGGAATGTTATGGCTAGTGAAGGCATTGAGGGGCAGATTAATAACCTTTAATTTTGACATCCTACACAAACTACCAAAGAGTATCTCTTGAATCATGAAGAAAAGAAATAATTATAGCTGAACACTCGACATATTCTTCTGCAAATGCTCAGAATTTTGAAACAGATATTGATAATCAATATTCCAGGCAACAAATTTCTGGTAAGAAGAAAAATCTATGTACCTCAATTTCTAATCCATCCTAGTCTCCAACTACACCACCGCTCACTGGGCTCTTATGCTTATCTACCTTTGGCTTTGGAAGATATGTAACAATAGCTACACAATTCAGCAAAGAAAACATACAACATGCTTATTCTTTGCAATTCAATCCACAAAAACATCCTTCAAAGGGTGCAATTGTAGCCGAAAAATATGCAAATTCTCAAGTGTAATATGCATGCACATTCAAACTTACGTTGGCTTTTCCTAAAAGTAGCAGATGGATCATACTCAGGATCACTGGGATCTGGAGCATATCCTAAACGAGCAAAGAATACATGAGCATACACACTCCCATTATTCTTTACAGCCTGTAAATAAATACAAAAATTACACCATTATACTTCAATATGCTAAAATCTATTCTAGCCTCCACCAAGTATGTTAACCAATCCAAGTGTTTTATATTAACAACTTATATGCCAACTGATATTCAAATCAAATAGTCCAAAATATAATATGGTAGAAAGTAAGATCACATTACAATATTAACAGAAAAACAGTTATATATAACAAAACCAGAATTTACATTGAATTATCTCAAATACCTCTGAAGGAAGGTAAACTATTCTATGTTTTCAAACATTTTTTGGGCCCCAGACTGCAAAAGGTACATTGGTTTCCTGCCAAACAAGAGTTGCTTCATTGCTAAAATCATAGAACCTCTCATTCTCAGAGAGATAGAGTCACATATCTTGAATCATTTACAAAGTCTGGAAAAATTAGGCCGGAGTTCACAAATTCATGACAACCACAATGTAATATTCCTAAAATTAGCATGCAGCTAATGGGAATATTAATTTTTGTTTCTTGCACTTAGTAGGTGAATAAATGGGTGAAAGAGACCCATACATGTCTTGTGTTGGAATAAAATCCCTCTTGGTGTGAAAAGGGGATGACTTAGTGGCTAGATTTTTCACTTCCCATGTGTGAACAAGAAAATAATCATGTTGATTTAGTCAAGTTGACCAAGTCAACAACGCAACATGGAGGAGCAGTCTTGAAAGAGCTACAACGCAGTTTTGGAGGGAAAGGATTCACATCGTGTTGGAAACCCTAATAGGTGGGACCCAAGGTGAGGAGGCTCATAAACATTATAAGGAGGAAGATAGCAGACTTTTGGGGTTAGCTTATGGATTATTATTTTTGGTTTTCTTAGACTATTTGTAGTCTCTTGTTGTTTAGCAGAGTTGCAGTGCTGTTCAACACAAGGCATTCCTGCTTAGGGATTCCTTATCCTTCATTAAGTGATCTCTTGGAGGAGTTAAGTTCTTCATTTCCCACATCTAGGCTTGTGGCCAAGAATCCTCCTTTAGCCACAACATTATTCCTGTAGCAGGGGACGTTGTGTTGCAGGGTGTTGCAGTGGGATACTCACAACACCAGCTCCTGAGCTTATCTTTCAGAAGAGGGAGGTCTCCTTGCTTTGTAAGATCTATATAGGAGGTTTCGGAGATCATTTGACATCTTGGCATGTGGAAACATCACCTATCATCCTCTATAGTGCAGTTAGCTTCAGAAACCGCGTCATTTTCTAGAGTGCAGCAGTAGCATGGATTGATCCCTTGCTGGTGAGCTTGTTCCTTGGAGGAAGGGCCAACCCTTCTCCCGGAAAGCTCTATACTTCATTATTCTTCTATCCATTGTATAATTCAGTCATATTTATTCAGTGCTAAAAAATAAGTGTGTTTTTCATATCCAGATCTGTAGATCTGTTGTCTTGTACATTTCTCTCTCATGAAACCCTGCCAGGTTGATCTTGTTTTTGTACAAAGAGGGAGGGATCTCCATTTTCTCAGCCATTGGATACTTGTAGACTCCATATCCTTTAATTCACATTATTTACTGCATGAACCTCCATTAAAATAACACTGTCATGTGCTTCAATCCTTTTTGTTGACGTAAGTCATGGGGTTTGGGCTTAATTAGGGTGATATGACTTGGGGAGATCTGTTTATATTGTCTAGAGTGATTTGTTTCACCTCTAAATCTATATGTGAGTTGTATATTATGTATTCTAAGGGATCCAAGTCCCATTCCTCACAGGTATAGCGTTATTTTCTGAAGACATTTGTTTTATGCCCTATATTGCTGCATTTCCCCACTTGGGAAGGATGATATAGGCCATATGCTTGCTGAGGTTATTTCATCTACTAGTCAGATGTTATTTTACATATAATGAGCTGATCTACATTTCCATGCTCATGAGTTGCTGAAGCTCCAACTTTGGAATATCTTAAGATATTCTATTTGTTGTAGAAAATCCCTATTTTGGGATATTACAGTGGTATCAGAGCTGCTATCTTGGCTCAACCTATGGATTCCAGATCCAATCATAAGATAATAATAAGAGGAGAACAAAATTATGGAGAGGATGATATTACCCTCATAAATTTTCAGATCTAAGAGGAAAGAAGAAAGATGCAGTGGAACTCCTAGAGGGTTTCAAGAAGGAGAAAGCTGCAGTGAGACCCCTAGAAGGTTTCAAGAGGAATGATAAGATCCATGCACTTCTTGTTCTCATAGAGGGAGTGGAGAGCAAGAAGGCCACTTAGAACATGAGATCCTGAGTGGGTTTTTGGCAAAATAAAAGTTCCAACCTAGGGCTTTCAAAAAGACCTTATATTTTCCTCAGTTTAATCAACTGAGAGAAGAAAGAATACCATGCAGTAAGAGATTGATAAGAGGAAACATATTCCTATTTTCTACATTTGATGGATCACTCAAGTGTGCAACAAATATTTTGGTGATGAAACTAGAAGCATTTTTCCTACTACATCTAGTAGTGGAAAAAGAGGCTTTAGAGATCTCAGCGCTGCACTTGGAGGGCAAGGCAAGCTCTTGGTGGATCAGCCATGAAGGTCATGCAAGAGTATCTACTTTTTCTAATTTTATTCATCAAGTAATCATGATATTTGACAGTAGAAGATTAGAGGAGGAGGAGTCGACTTCTCCACTTCAGGAGCCTTTTACCAACGCTGTCACAATCATGGAGGGGCAGCCATATGTAGTAGTAGTTGGATCAACCAACACATTGAAGAGAGGAACTCTTGCATCCCTACAAGAGGTTCCCAAGACTCACCAAGGTATGCATGTATTTCTGTTTCTGATCATTTTCAGAAAATCTTATGGAAAACCTTGGAAATTTGTCCTCACATGGTCGAGGATCAAAATAGATTGTTGTGGTGGAGCAACAAGCTTGAACTGCGCTATGTAACCTTAGAGGGATGAACATTCATTCGATTGCACCCCTATTGAGTTGCATGTAGCATGAGGAGTTAGGGTGCAAGGTTGTGGAAAGCACGATGAATTTTGTGCCACTTTCTGTTGGTGTTTGGCCTCCAGCACACTTGGACTCTTTTGAATTCAAGAGATTGATTGATGAGAGGTCTTTTCGGAAGGATATCCAAGGGGTTACATCTCAACTTCCCATGAGGTGTAAGGAGGAATATTATCTTGGGGAGATTGGTAGTCTTCATTGGGAAGATACCAAGGGGGAGAATGAATGGAGACATCCACACTTGGATGACTGGAGGTGGATGGAGAGCAAGAGGCTTGTGAGCCACTTGCAGATGTATGACACAGGGCAGAAAGAAGCAAAGCTTCGCTGGCTAATTTTGATAGAGTTTGGCCATCTTGGGTCATACTCTTTGATGATAAGTAGGGAGGCATGGTGTGGCACCCATATGTTAGAACAACAAAAGACTTGTTTGTATGGGGCATCATATAATGTCACCATCATGATCTTACTCTATGGCTTGTATGAGGGAGAGATGAGGGAGCAACAAGAGCTGTTGTTGCTATGGTTGCACTTGGGAGAGTATGGGCAGAAATATTTTCATACTTTTCATGAAATTTCCAAAGAGAAGGAAGGAACATTCAAGGTGAAAGGAGGCTACCCTTCAACATTGAAGGATCATGAGAGACTTCCATGTAGGGAGGAGATCTTCTCACATAGCAGCATGATGGTGGATGGCTTTGGCATGTGGAATTTCAAAGGGAGGAGTGATGGAGGCTTATTACTAAGGCCTACAGCACTGTCACATAGGAGTATGTTCTTATTGATGGAGTATTCCAAGGGGAGGATGTATCCCTTTTTCTTGTATATTTTTATGAGGAGATTCTCATGGAAGGATTCATCCATGGACCTCGCTTTCAGCCTACTCCTTATGTATGGTAAGAAATGCATTTCTGTACTTATTTATTACTCCATTGAGTACTTGTATCTTCTCACCCTATATGGATAGTACATTGCTCCACCAGAGAGCAAGAGTATTTTTGGGTTCCATGGTCACTTTAGGGCCAATGTTTGTAATGATAGTAGCCCATCTATACATGACTTTGGGCAAGTGTTTTATTTTTTTCATTGTATACAGCTGGTATATATCGCTGCTTACTACTTTATAGTAGATTAGCTAACATGCATAGCTGAAAATTCCCTGGAGGACAACTTGCCATTTGATGCTCTGAATCAACAGTTGAAAAGACTGTACTATATCCACTAGAGAGACCATGTGTATCATCCAAACTTGCACATAAACTTCAGCCATTTTATGATTTGGATGCCATATGGTGATGATGTGCCATTCATCTTGTATGAAATGGTTCGGGTTGGCATGGCTCATGATTTCAGAGGAAGGGTCCTTAGAGACTCAATCTTCTTCTTAACATTGGAGGGAAATCATGTTGCAGCCCAAGATCAGCATGCCCTATACACTTATCATAAGTGGAGAGGATAAAAATGTGGGATAGGCCTTCTTGCCTATCATTTTCTTTTATTCAGCCCACCTACACTTCAGGAGCCAAAGGTGGAGGAGATTCTTCATGAGTTTCCATGTTGGAGGGTGACTCACTTCATATGGTTGATAGCTTGGGGGTGGAGGTTTCACTTGGGAATGAGAGTTTCCCATGCAATTCAAACTCCATGCCTTGAGAGGACCTCTAGATAGCACATAGTTGTCTCCTTGAGTATGTTACTTTTGCATGATGATAGCTATTTGGGATGTGCACCAAATGTTGATTTATTTTCTTGGGAGAGGCACTATGGAGCTCCATTGTTGAGACAACATCTTATTCTTTGGGGGATTTTATCATATGTGGATGCTACAGGAAGAGGAAGTGAGACTTTCTAGTCCTATCGTTGCATTTTCTTGAAGACAAGCAACAATTGCGAGGGGAGGATTGTAATATTCCTAAAATTAGCATGCAACTAATGGGAATATTAATTTTTGTTTCTTGCACTTAGTAGGTGAATAAATGGGTGAAAGAGACCCATACTTGTCTTGTGTTGGAATAAAATACCTCTTGGTGTGAAAAGGGGATGACTTAGTGGTTGGATTTTGTAGTTCCCATGTTTGAACAGGAAAAGAATCGTGTTGATTCAGTCAAGTTGACCAAGTCAACAATGCAACATGGAGGAGAAGTATTGAAAGAGCTACAAAGCAGTTTTGGAGGGAAAGGATTCACATGGTGTTAGAAACCCTAATAGGTGGGAGAAAAGGTGAGGAGGCTCAAAACATTATAAGGAGGAATATAACAGAATTTTGGGGTTAGCTTATGGATTATTATTTTTGGTCTACTTAGACTATTTGCAGTCTCTTGCTGTTCAGCAGAGTTGCAGTGTTGTTCAGCACAAGGCATTCCTTATTACGGATTCCTTAACCTTCATTGAGTGATCTCTTGGAGGAGTTTGGTTCTTCATTTCCCACATCCAAGCTTGTGGCCAAGCATCCTCCTTCAGCCACAACGTTATTTCTGTATTAGGGGACGTCGTGTTGCAAGGTGTTGTAGTGGGAGACTCACAACACCAGCTCCTGAGCTTATCTTTCAAAGGAGGGACCTCCCCTTGCTTTGCAAGATCTATATAGGAGGATTAGAAGATCATTTGACATCTTTGCATGTGACCACATCACCTTCCATTTTTTAAATTGTAGTTAGCTTCAGAAACTGCGTCATTTTCTAGAGTGTAGCAGTAGCAAGGTTTGATCCCTTACTACGAGCTTGTTCCTTGGAGGAAGTGCCAACCCTTCTCTAGGAAAGATCTGTACTTCATTAATATTCTATACATTGTATACATTAGTAATATTTATTCAGTGTTGCATTATAACTTCATTTTTCAAATCCAGATCTGCAGATCTTCTCTCTTGTACATTTGTCTCTGATGAAACCCTGCCGGGTTGATCTTGTTTTTGTATAAAAAGGGAAGGGTCTCCATTTTATCAGCCATTAGATACTTGTAGACTCCATATCTGTTATGTCACATTATTTACTACATGAACCTCCATTAAAATAACGTTTTCATGTGCTTCAGTCTTTTCTGTTGATGTAAGTCATGGCTTTTGGGATTAATTAGGGTGATATGGCTTGGGGAGATCTGTTTATATTGGCTAGAGTGATTTGTTTCACCTCTAAATATGTATGTGAGTTTTATATGATGTATTATAAGGGATTGAAGTCCCATTCCTCACAAGTATAGCATTATTTTCTAAAGACAACTTTTTTATGCCCTATATTGTTGCATTTCCCCACTTGGGAAGGAGGATATAGACCATATTCTTGCTGAGGTTCTTTCATCTGCTGGTGAGATGTTATTTTATATCTAATGAGTTAATCTACATTTCCATTCTCATGATTTTCTGAAGCTCCAGATTTGGAATATCTTAAGATATTCTATTTGTTGTAGAAAATCCTTATTTTGGGATATTACACACAATGTGAACCACATGATCATACATAAAATAATCCCCAATTAATGGTAGTTGGGTTTTAACATTGTTATCAGGAAAATATAACAAGACACTCTCTAATGACAGTGACACTTTAATGTAATAATAATAAAAGGAGACTCAAATAGTGTTATGTTCCAGATAAATAATCTAGTTCTACATATCTAAATGGAATTAATGTCCACTAAGTGTATCATAATATATTACCTAAATTGGCATAATAATAAATGTAGTTATCATAACAAGGCTTAGTTTTGTGAAAAATAAACATTTGAATAGGTTTAGTTTCATCTAATAAATGTTGCAAAAGGATTAGTTATATGTTCAGTGGATTCCAAGGAAGTTAGGTTTTATCAATTTCATTTATATATAAGCCTTAAGGATATTCATTTCCTTACATAGGAATTGGGAATATTCCCTCTGGTATATATATTATGGTAAGTTAACTTAGTAGCTAGTCCCTCAGCTTTTAATTTTGCACTGCAATCTCTTAAAAAATTCTGTTAAATTTAATTCATAGAAGTCAAACCAGAATGGAACTGAAATTGGCCAAATTATTAAAAAAAGGTCATAACCTATTTTAACCAAGTTTCTAGAGTCAAGTTACTTCATTCTAACCAAAAATAAAAAGTTGAAACATCTGGAAGAATCAACAAAGCAAAAGCCCTCACCCTATCAAATTTCTCTATTACGACATTTCTCTATTTAGAGAGATGAAATGAGTTAACAAGCCTGAAGAGATCTAGATCTCCTTAACTTACAACTAGTTTTTTTGGATTTGTGTGCAACTTTCATGTGTGATAGACTATAGCATGAAGCATAATAGCCCAATCCTCTAGTGGTATATTCGATATTAGAATGTTGGATAATTGATTACATTAATAACTATGATACTATAATACTTGTAAAAAGAAAAGTAAATATCAATCTACGTGTTTTTACAGGTCATAGATAATGCATATAATTCTAATATGAAGTTTACAAAAGTTATAAGTGTTTCCTTGAAAAATCTGTATGAATAGGAGAATCCAACTGATTCTCTACCTCCTTAAACTAGATCATAGAAATTTCATCCCTGTGGTGAATGACCCCAAACACAAAGCATACCAGACATTTAGGGCACACCTGATGAGCCCTTAGTTAAACTGAGAGAGGGGAGGGGGGGTGAATCAATTTAATACATTCATGGACATTTAAAAAAAAAAATCACTCAACTCATTTACACCATCATTTCATAAGCATCTTAATACATAATGTATCAACAAACATAATGTGTGGAAAACAAGTAATTAAACAGATTAAAATATCACATTAACACTTAATCATGAAGCACATAGATAACATATATAAGTGGAAACCCATAAGGAATAAAACCACATATTATTAATTTTTTGATGCAAAGGCAAGCTCCAACTTCCTCTCACAACTAACTTTCTATAGACTCCAACCTACAGGAGGCTAATATCTCAAATTCTGCAAGATACCACTTGCAAGGAAGCTCAAAATCCCATCTAATTTTTGCAGGCTACAACCCACAAGAGTCTCCTACCTCGACCAGCCAAAATAGGACATCAATCAAGCTACAAATTGATATGGAAGCACCAACTTCCTCACACTACAGTAAAATCATATGCTGATTTACCTAGATATCAGCTCTGTTTTACTCCTTCTTCACCGTTGCCTTTCCAACCTTCAGATCTGCTTCATATCAGGTCTGGATTTGCACAACATCTCTATCTTCTTTCTCTCATTCTTTCACTGTCTAACCTCCCTATGCATATTACAATAACATAATTTATAGAGATCACTTCATGGTGGTTTTTATTCTATATGGGAATATGAAGTGAGAAGACATGACTCTTGCCTTCCACCCACTCATTTCCTCACTCGGCATATTCAGGATGTTACAACATATATATACTCATTTCAGTATGAAATTGGAGTTTTGATTTGCCTTGGAGACTTGCCTTTGCATCACAAAAAATATAAAATAATTAATAAATTTACAGTTACAATCAAATATTTCACTCATCCCTTTCAGCTTCTTAGATTTGTTGTGTGTTTGTCCTCTTCTGCTTTTTTTCCCTTTGTCTTTTATGTTTCTGCAGTTATATTTCCAACTGTACTGTGACATTACTATCTTAGCCCAACTTGACCCATGCATTTATGTTTTACACCACATCTGCCTATTGCATATATTACCTACAATGTTCTATGCTCTTCTATGCTCCTTTTCTTTATGTCGGGTTACTTACCCGAGTCTCCTTCTGCCCATGTTCAATATTTGTTATCAAACTGCTGCAGCCACATAACACCTCTGCACCAGTGTTGGGTCACTTTCCCATAGTATTTTCTCTTGCATTCAACCTTTCATTTTTAACGCAGAGCCACATCTACGTTACACTATTCTTCACTTAGAGTTGGTTCTTACCTGAATTTACTCTCATTCAGTATTTTATTTATACACCCGAGTCTTTTGCCTGCATTCAGTATTTTTTTCGTAAACCGAGTCTTCCTCTGTTTCCAATGTTTTCTTCATAAAACCACATAGCCTTCAACTTGAAATACATCAGATCTTAACTTAGAACTTTATCACGTCTAGTCTCATATCACATTTCGACGTATCAAATGTTTTACGTTATAATTCCCTTTTCACCTATGATGCGATTTAACACTAGAAAGGCTTTACATCTGGATTTGAAATCCTTTTTAATTCGACTTTGGTGCTACATTGCATCCAGGCTCTTATCGCACTTCACAAGATTTAGTTCATAGTAGTAACAATTTTCCTCTTAACATATGTGATATGTGATCGCATCGCATCATAGATCAAACTTCTTATTGCATCATAAAACATATAACTTGTGATGTATTAACATGTAAATGTAAGAACCGCCGATTGTGATGTACGGCATGAAAATGGGTCCCATGTCGGACGTTAAATTCTCTAGACTTTAGCTTTGAAGCTCCATCGCGTCTTCTCCTCTTTATTTCACTTCGTAACTTTTAAATTATAGCAATTTCGCAATAATTGTGATTTTTCAATTTCGCAAATTGTAGCGAACTCCCCATCACAACCCGTAACTTTTAAATTTTAATAATAAAATCATTCAATGTGATCTACAATGTGCAGTATGTGGGCTAGGTCCATGTCATTGTGCCACATCACCCTGCCATGTCACTGCCACATCACCATGCCACATCATCATAAATTACCTGCCATATGTGGGGTTGTGGCCACGTCATCTGCCACGTCACTGCCACTACATCACCACATCACTGTCACATCATCTCCCACACTTTGCATTTCGTAGTTTCTGTGACTTATCACATCGTAACGTGAACAATTTAACTTCTGATCTCTTATCATATGAATGTAAAACTCGCCGATATGCGATATGTGATTTAACCTCCACTCTTGATCAATGCCCTGATCCAACAGCCCACACTACTCCTTTGTTGATCTACTTCACATCACACTCTAAAAAATTTAACTTACGATTTCTTATCATATCAATGTAAAACTCGCTGATATGTGATATGTGATTTAACCTCTGTCATTGATCAATGAACAGATCCAACTATCCTCGTTGTATCTTTACTCTGGTTTTTCAACTTTGCTTCTTTGGTTGTGCATATTCATTTCTTTATATTTTTTCATAGAATACTTGACTCATTCACAACTTTTCCCACTTAGCATTGACAACTCAACCCAACCATGCACGACTTAACCCAACACGTTCACAACTCTACCTTTTCTGTTTTGCTTCCTTTGCTTCTTTTTTTCCTTAATTGCTTCTCTGTTTCCTTTGCTTCTTTGTTGCCTTTGCTCCTTTATTTCCTTTGCTGCCTTTGCTCCTTTGACTCTAAATTTTCTCGTCTCTACTCCTTTTCCTTTGCTAATAGTGTACTTCTACTCCTTGCCTCTCTATTTCTCCTCTCCCTCTCTTTTATGCTTTCTTACAACATTATTACCTGAACTGCTTATTTTCATTATTTTTTTTGCTTCTCTGCTCCTTTGCCTTAATGATAGTTCTAGTGCTACTCCTTTGTGCTCCTTTTCCATCAATGACAATATTTCCAACAACACCATGAACACCACCAAAACTGACCTCACAACCAACCCAATTAGCCCCTAAATGGAAAGTTTCCAATGTTTTCTATGGGAATCTTAGATTCAAAATAACCACAATGACAGAAAATGATGGATGGGAAGTTAATACTCCAAAACCCTACTGAGACCAAAGGTTGGGAAGGTATGTGACACAATAAATAAAAAAATTCTAGCTACTAGAAGACTTGGGCTAGTACATGATATTCAACTCTATAATAGTTTTTTGGTAAAGTCTATCATGTTTGCAACTTTCCATTACCATGATGGCATTATTTAATCTTGAATACCTAAGTTCCTTTATTGATGCGAGTTGGCACTAAAATATTTTTTCCTTAGATTTAATTTGGAAATTAGTCTAATTGGACAAAATATAGAAAATTAAAGCCATCCTGAAGTGAGTCAAAGGGATTGTGTATATGTATGTAATCAAAATGTGAGAACTATGGGAATTCATAGCAGAAGGAAAAACCCATAAAAATATTGCAAAAGGCAAGCCAAAAACTCATGTAATTGATGATATCAAATCAATTTCCCGACTCATGGAGTGACACTAGGTGTAGGAACTTTATAGGTTTTCCATTTGTGAAGCCTGTCATCACATGGGTAGATATTATTTGCTGAATAACCAAAGAATCAAGATAGAGATGTCATGATTGAGTGGGTAGCTTCCAAGAGAGATGTGAAAATGTATAGCTTTTGTTCATGGTAGAGTCACTGGATCAAAGTGACTAAGCCACCAAAATAGAAGCCAACATGTAGCAGAGGATAATGAAGAACATTGATAGTTGTCACACAAATTTTAACTAGTCACCACCTAGAAAATTTGTGAAATTGAGTTGCCAGAGCTGCCAAATAGAAGATTTAGTTATGAGGAATTTAATATTGTATTAAATGTGGTTGTTGTTAGTTATGTATTTGGTAGATATGAAATGTTCTCCTCTTCTCCTACTATGTAATGACTTAATGAGACATTCCATCATCTAATGAATTAATGAATCCACTCTTTCTCATTCTATTGTGTATTCATATCCACATACATGTGTGAAAATAAAATACATTTTAGAAATGCAAGTGTGGATGTGTGCAGAATGTTTCTAAAGAAAGGATGGGTAATCATTTATGTTGAGTGTAGTGATTCTTATAATATTTTAATATTTTCACTCCCACCAGAACACTTCATTGCTTTAACTAGTGATGGAGATGTTCATTAGTGGACTCATGTTGTATCAAATCCTCTGGTTGGAGTATATAATGTGTCAACTACCCCATTGTATGGACATGGTGCTTTCATTCCACATGGTGATAATTTGAGACAGGTATCCATTGGGGCTGGTATGTGTGCTAGAATTACTCATGGTGGTCGAGTGAATACTTGGAGGATTGTGATGAAGGGTGGGCTTATAGGCATTTTAGTTCTATAGAAGGAAGCTTTGACACCACTTGGCCATGAGGAAAGCCACAAAGATACTATGATTGTTAATCTAGGTTTGTACCTCTGTTTCTGAAAATCACAATATTTGTATTACATTTATTGATTTTGTATTTTTGTTGGTTTATATTTTTTATTTATATATACTTGATGTTATACTCTCTGAAGGAAGTGTAAATACTAAGAGGTTTTTTCTTACCATTATCTTTGTGGTGTAGTAGATATGAAATATGTTGGCTTCACTGCAACAATGTTTTCTACATACTAGGGGTTTAGATAACAAGAATATTCACTATGTTGCAGGTCTCAGGACTGCGATGAAAGTAATATGTGTAGCAGGATCCTTGATAGTATTTTTCAAGAAGAAAACCAGAGGTTGAATCAGACCAAGGAAGAAACCAGCAAAATCTATCAGTAAATGACTAATAGAAGTGAATTCTTGAATAGCCAACTATAGTTCCATTTGGTTACAACTCTATTAATACTTCTATATGTGGATTCTCAATTTTTTTAACCACGATTATCAACTTATGGCTAATTTACAACTTTTTAAATGATATTCATCTATATATTCTATCGATGAATTTTGAACTTATCCACTCTTATTATGAAGTAATGGTAAGAGGCTTCCTTGTTGAATCCTTAGTTAAGATGAGAGGGGGGGGGTGAATCAGTTTAACACATACATGAGCTTTTTAAACTTTTCATCAAGCTTATTTACAACTTAATTTTATAACCAACTTAATATGTGGACTGTCTTAATATGTAGCAGCAAGTATTAAGTTAATGTGACATCTAACTTATTATGAGAGCAACAAACATTAAGAAGATTGGATTGAATATATCAACACATAGGAAACACACACAAAGACAGCAGATATAAGTCGAAACCCATAAAGGGAGAAAAACACATATTATTATTGTTGTGATGCAAAGGCAAGCTCCAACTCCCTCTCACCACTGATTTTATACAGGCACCAACCTACAGGAGGCTGCAACCTCATTCAGCTACAACTGACATCTATAAAGCTTCAACTTGATAAGGAAGCTCCAAATTCCTCATTCAATCAAAAGAAAATATTTGCTAATTTACCTCAGATATCAGCTCTGTTCTGTAGCATGTCTTTCTGCTCCTCTTTTTCTTATCTTCTCTGCCTCAATTATTCATACTCTAACATCTCTATGCATATCAAGGTAATATCATTTATAGAGATTTCCTTATGATTTTTTGTATTCCTCGGGGAATTTTAAATGGATAGCCATACCTCTTAGCCCTCTGCCTTCTCATTTCTTTTCCAGATCACTCAGAAAAATATAGTTGTATGTACTAATTTTAATATTACAGTGGGAATTTTGTTTTCTTTTGGAGACATGCCAATGCATCACAAACAATAAAAACCAATCAAAAACATATACGTTCAGTTATAATATGGATTACAAATCAACTTATTCAGTTTTGGATCATGGTGTTTAGCTTTTCTGTGACTGTGTTTGTCCTTTTTGGCTCTGTCTGATCTCCTGTTCACTGTCGCAGTGTAACTGCCATATATATGTAACTGTGATTTTATATAATGCAATTCAACTCTTGACATGATAATGAAGTGTTTTTAACATATAAACTTCCCCTTTATGTAATGCAAATCAACACACAAAGAACTAAATAAATTTGTTTTTAATACATACAATGCCCTTTCGGGCCCACTCACCGAGCTTGCTTTATTCTCTGATGAGATGAGTCACCTCCTAAATTCTTCCGATTGCGAATAACCACAATTGCAACTTCTAGTTGTGTGTTCCAATGCTCCGATGTTCCGATGTTCTGTTCTCCTCCGATGCGATCAATCACTGTTCACTTCACTACGCGGATGCGATGGTTCACTTTGATGTCGAAACTCAAACATATATGAATCATGGTTCATAAACTCATCAGGTCCACATCTCAATCGGAGCTTTTGTCAACACGTTCCGCTGCTAACTTTTCTCTGATGCGATTGGTGAGGGTCCCACAAAGTTAATTAAATCTTTGTATATAGAGCACCGCACACAGTGTAAAACCTTACATCTAAGGTTTTTGATCATTAGTCTCCATATAAAGAATTCATTTTGTTCAATATAAGACTATATATATATATAAGAACCTATTAATCCAAATTCTCCATTCTTTGTTCATTTCATATTAGAACTCTGATCATTCGACATACTCTCAGCTGGGCCCTAGTGCCTTCTCCACTCGTATTACCATATTAACACTCAAATTTTCATTTCCAAAGAGGTATTAAGGTTTCTCCGGCATAAAATATTTCACCCAACACTTAACACTTCATATTTGAACAATATTCATATGCACTTATTAACACATAGTCGGTCGCATCATCTTCTATACTTTGGTTAAACCATCACACTAATATATATAGTAGCAGTGGCTTTTTGGGCCCACAACCTCATTGAAGGTTTAACTTTGTTTTATGCTCCAATCGTCAGTATATCATAGCATAAAGGCCGGACTATACAACACAACCCAATATGTTATCCCTTGGCCATATCATTATAACATATCGACATTATATAAATTACCATAGGTCTGCACCCTTTGTATCATTTCATTTGAATCATCAATAAACTTATAACTAAACCCAACGTGACATTTTAATACACATTCATTCCATGGAGCCAACATTACATATGGCTCCACTAATTAATGCACCTCTTCAATCGACAGTTAATAACATATCGTGCTCCCCTTTGACAAATCAATGGTGGTCACGCAGTTGAATCACACAAGGTTTAGTCCTCTGAACTTACACAGTGAACTGGGGTCCAATGGTTAAACTACCCCTTGCATCCGATGGTTGTGAGCTCATCACTCCTCCGACTTCAATCCAACGGTCCTTAACAGTTTTCACGTTTTTTATTGGTACGAGGTTTAACACTTCAAATTTGTGAAAAAAAAGTTGTTTTACAAAACCGCCTGAGGACACGTGTTGTTTGAAGACATAGATCGCGTTCAAACTGAGAAATCCACTTATCATTTTTGACACCACGCGATACGGTCGGTTTAATTAACTCTGGTTTTACTGCTCACACTTAGGGTTCTTCTTACATTCATGGTTCTGCTTCAATAAAAGAATTCGCGTCTTCGTTATATACATATACATATAATCACTGTTCAAAGGTTTCATTTCTTATTTCTTCAGCGCTTTAATATATTAACCATGTTTTATTGTTATGTTAACTCAATGCTACCATAAGGTTTAATACTCGACTTCATTAGGTTTTAACACCCGCCTTGCTAAAAGCTTGGTTCCATTACCCTTAGGGTTCCGTCTTGATCTTTTGGATGTTTTTGTTGCACTCTTGGCACTTCCGCATGCTAAACCAACAGTTCTATGCTTACTGTGTCCATGCTGAATAACATTGCATTATAGCCCTGAATATTCCCCTAACAATCTATGCTTCTTTCTCTTCTGCATGTGAGTTCTTCTTCTGCCCTGTCTCACTCTGGATTTTTCACTCTCTGTCTATTCTGCTTCCCTGTCTCTGTATTCTCGGTACATATCCTATCATTTTATTTCCTGTATGTAAAGTATGATGCTTTGTATTCTCTCATTCTATCTCTACAAGTTCTCTACAAGCCTTATATATGATGCTGTAGTATAAATAAGTTCCCTGTCTACATATCCTGTCACTGTATTCACCTTAGCCTCTGCTATTGTCATTTGCCATCAATGACAACACTTTTAATAGTCTCCCCCTTTGGCATTGATGGAAATAACATTGCACTGTCTGTTTTAACATATTCTTTGTCTATATATTTTCCTCCCCCTTTGACATCAATGGAAAAGGGCTGATATTCTGATCTTGAGGACCTGTTCCATGCTCTTTGTGGCATTCCTTGTTAACTGATCTCCCCCTGGAATGATGTTTTCTCTTCGATTCTCCCCCTGAAATGATGCTTTCTCTTTATATTACAGAGTAGCATCTATAGACACTACCCCTAGTCTATCTCTCAGATATTCAAATGGTACTCTAGCAGGAGGTTTTTTAAATATATCTGTTGTTTGTTCTTTTGTTGGCACATATTACAACTTCACTACCTTCTGAGCTACTTGTTCTCTGAGAAAATGATACTTGATTGGGATATGTTTAGTTTTTGAATGAAGCACAAGAATTTTTTATATTCTTATAGCACTTGTATTATCACGTTTGATAGAGATAGGCTCATCAATGCTTACCTTCATGTCTCGGAGGGTTTACTTCATCCACATGACTTGTGTGCAGCATGCTGCTGCTGCTATGTATTTTGCTTCTACTGTAGATAGAGAAATAGATGTTTGTTTCTTGCTTGGCCATGCCACCAGACTTTCTCCTAGATAGAATGCACCTCCACTTGTGATTTTCCTATCATCCACACAGCTGGCCCAATCTACATCTGTGTATGTTTTCAAAGTGAAGATTTTGCCTTTTGGATACCAAAGTCCATGTTGTGCAGTTCCTTGTAGATATCTGAATATTCTTTTGACTGCTAGAAGGTGATTTTGTTTAGGTACTTCTTGATATCTAGCCACAAGTCCTACTGCCAACATAATGTCTAGTCTTGATGTTGTTAGGTATAGTAGACTTCCTATCATGGATTTGTAAAGTCTTTGATCTATATTAGCAGATTCATCATTAGCACATAGCTTGCATCTAGTGATCATGGGAGTTGACATAGGTTTGCAGTCTTCCATTTTGAACTTTTTCAACATCTCTTTTAAGTATTTTTCCTGTGAGATGAATGTACCTATGTTCTTTTGTTGAATTTGAAGTCCTAAGTAGAAACTGAGCTCTCAAATTATAGACATCTCAAACTCTAATTTCATCTCTTCAGCAAATCCTTTGCTAGCTCATCTATGTTGCTTCCAAACATAATATCATCAACATATACTACAACAATCAGGAGTTCATTTTCATGGGCTTTTATGTATAGATTGCTATCTACTCCTCCTCTTTTAAAGCCTTTTTTTTGCAGGTACTTATCCAGCCTTGAGTACCAAGCAAGGGGAGCTTGTTTCAGTCCATATAGAGCCTTCTTTAGTCTGCACACATAGTCTTCTTTGTCTGTTAATGAGAAACCTTTTGATTTTTCCATGTAGACTTCTTCTTCTAGATCTCCATTCAGAAATGCAGATTTCACATCCATTTGATATACCTTAAAGTCTTTGTAGCATGCAAAGGCTAGAAACATTCTGATAGCTTCCATTCTGGCCACAGGGGAAAAATTTTCATCGTAATTTAGACCTTCGATTTGTGAATATCCCTTGCATACAAGTCTGGCTTTATTCTTGATTACCTTTCCTTGTTCATTAATTTTATTCTTGAATACCCATTTTGAGCCTATGACATTTTTCTCAATGGGTCTAGGAACTAATTCCCAGGTATTGTTCTTCTCAATTTGGTCCAATTCTTCATTCATGGAATTCACCCAATACTTGTATTTTCTAGCTTCTTCAAACTTCTTTGGCTCTATTTGTGATAGCATGGCTATGTATACCTCTTCTATCTATTCAGTTAGCTACCTTCTTGTCTGGACTCCTACACTCTTGTCTCCAATGATTTGATCTTCTGGATGGTTATTTTGAGTGTATCTTGAGGGGGCTTTTGAGCTCAGTTCAGGATCTTTTGTTGTCTTGCTTGTTTCATCATCATCTTGGTTTTCTTCTTCATGATTGTCTGAAGGAATGTTGCAGTCTGTACTTCTTGTCTTGTTTGGAAGTTCTTCATCAAATCTTATGTCAATGCTTTCTACAATTTTTCGAAGTCTTGTTGTAGCACTTGTACCCTTTACTCTTGGATGCATATCCTATAAATATCCCTTCATTTGCTCTTGGATAAAACTTCCCCAGATTTTCATCATTATTCTTTATGTAACGCTTGCTTCCAAAGACTCCAAAGTGCTTGATTGAAGCTAGTTTACCATGCCATAGTTCATAGGGAGTCTTGTCACTGCTTGGCCTTAAATGAGATTTGTTAAGGATATGCACGGCTCTGTGTACTACTTCTACCCAGAAGGTTTGAGGAATATTACTCTCTTGCACCATGGCTTTGGAAATTTGTTGCATAGACCTATTTTTTCTCTCTGCTACTCCATTCTGTTGAGGTGTCCCTGCAATAGTAAATTGTTTCTTTATCCCATGTTCATTGCATAGGTCTGCAAAGTCATAATCTGTGAATTCACCTCCTCTGTCTGATCTAATGCATTTTAGCTTGCATCCTTTTTTATTTTCTGCTAATGCTTTGAATATTTTGAATTTCTCCAGTGTTTCCGATTTATTCTTGAGAAATGCAACCCATGTCATTCTGGAGAAATCATCTATTATCAACATGAAGTAGGATTCTCCACTTGGTGTTTTAGTTCTTTCAAGTCCACATAGGTCCATGTGCACAAGCTGGAGTGGTCTTCTTGTTGATAGCTCATCTTTGGCCTTAAAATATGTGCGGGTCTGTTTGCCCAATTGACAAGATTTACATATGGTATTTGAAGGCCTTTTAATTTCCGGCATATCTCTTATAGCTTTCTTCTTGCTCAGGCTAATGATATGGTCAAAGTTAAGATGTCCCAATCTCCTATGCCATAACCATAACTCCTCAAGTTTGCTAAGATGGCATGCTTTATCCTCCTCTTTCACTATGTAGACATTACTCTCTATTCGAACCCATTTGAGCAGATTCTTTCCTGTGGTGCCTGATCTGACTTCACAGTCTTGTGCTCTAAAAATGACTTCATAGCCTTTATCACACATTTGACTGACACTTAACAAATTTTCTTTCAGCCCATCCACAAATAGTACATCTTGGGACTTTCCTCTGCCATTATCTAGGCTGACTAAGCCTTTTCCTTTGATTTTTCTTGCTTTATCATTTCCAAAAGTAACATTTCCAGATTTCTTTTCATCAAAGGTTATAAACTTGCTTCTATCTCCAGTCATATGTTTTGAGCAGCCACTATCCAAATACCATTGAATTTTCAGGTCTTGAGCAGTTAGAGCCAGGTCACATTTATTCACCTTCTTTTTCCACTAGAAGCATCCTTTTTTTGGTACCTTTTGTGAGATGATGAACCAAATTCTCTAAGAGGACATTTGGAGGGCATACGCCCAATTTTATTGCATACGCAACATTTGATCATAATTTTTGCAGAATTTTGACTATAAGTAAAATCTCCATGATCTATAAACCTCCTTGAGGTGTTGAACATCAATATTTGTCCATATTTTCTGCACTCAATGATTTTATGATCGAATTCCTTACAATAAAAACAGTAACCATAGAAACTATTTTCATACCTGATGTGAGGTTGTCTTCTCCATTTGTTTGCTTGAGACAGTCTCTTCACTATTTGCATCCTTTGCTGGTTTGAATTACTCCTCCTTATATGACAGTATGCAGCAATATGTCCCAGCTTGTGGCAGGCATAACAGGTGGCATTTTTCATAGGAGGGAAAAATCTCCTTTGATGGCTTCCAAATTTGACATACTCAGGGGTATATGAGCCTTTTTCTATTGGCTGAATAATTTTTTTATTCTTTGTTATTAGAGGTTTCTTCTGGTTTCTGTCTCCTTCATTGTGTGTTTCTTCCTTTGAAGGAATCATTTGAGCTGCTTCATCATCTTTCTTTGCTTTTACAAAAATAATATTTTTTTTTCCTTTTCTTTTCCTTTACTTGATTCTCCTTCATAACCTATCCCATTTTTTATTAGAGGAGATCTTTGAGCATCTATAATTTCGTTCAAATTACCAGAGCTTGTCATTTGAGAAGAATTTATAGACACCTTCCTTTGAGAATTTTTTAGTTTCTTCCTCAGACATACTACTTCTTCTTCCAACTTCTCTTGGGAGTTTTATCCTTGATTTTATTAAGTAACATGTCTTCTATATTCTTGGCTTATTCAAGCTCTATCTTCAGGTGCATGAGGACTTTTGAATTCTTTTCTTCTCGTACATACTTGAGGAGAATGTCTTTTTGTTTTCTGCACTTCAGTTTGAGTCTGTCAATATCCTCCAGGGCACTTCTTAGCTCCCCCTCAAGGTCAACTTCACCTTCTTCTTCATCTTCTAGAAGGAGTCCTTCAAGTTCTTCTACGGCCATCAATAAAAATTCAGAGGTTCCTTCTTCACTTGAGGGTTCATCTGAGTCTTCAGATGCACTGCTGTCTTGTTGAGCATAGAAATATTTTCTACTAAATTCCTTTCCTTTCTGCCAGTTCTTTGATGTAGTTTTCTTTGATTCTTGAGCCTGATTCCTTGCTTTCTTATGACAACACTTAACAGAATACTGTCCAACTCTTCCACAGTTAAAGCATTTGAATGGAATTTTACCTTTATATTTACCTGAGCCTCTATCCAATTTCTTGACAAATTTAGTCTTTTCTTCATCAGAGCAAGAGAATATGTCTTCCTTTTCTTCTTTATTCTTTCCTATTTTAAAATTTGCCTCCCTCCCACTTGGCTTCTTCTGTGGGAGTCTCATCTCATAGGCTGTTAGATTTCCAAGTAACTAGTTCATGGTCAAGGTTTCCCAATCAGTGGTTTCTTCTATGGTAGAAACCTTAGTGTTAAAGCTAGATGGGAGATATCTTAGAATGTTTTGGACAATTACACATTCTGGTATAGTTTCTCCAAGAGCTTTCATATTATTAACAATTTCTGCAACTCTTAAGAAGAAGTTGCCAATATCTTCATCATCATTTATTTTCAAATTTTCAAACTGAGCTCTATATACTTGAAGTTTGGTTGTATTTACCTTTTTATTTCCCTCATGGATGTTTTCAAGAGTATCCCACATTTCTTTGGCAGTCTTGCTATGCATTACTTTGATAAATTCAGCCTCACATAGTCCATTTAATATTGCATTCATTGTCTTTGCATTGGATACAAATTCTTATTTAGCTTCTTTCTCTGGGTCAGTTGCCTTTGGGGCATATCCAAATTCCACAGCAGCCCAAACTTCTATTCCTAGAGACATTATGTATGTTCTCATTCTGATTTTCCAGAAGGCATAATTAGCACCGGTGAAAAAAGGGGCTTTATTGGTTGAGCTTCCTTCTTGACTGGCCATCGTAGGGACCTAGGATCTCCTCTCATTGGTTAAACTAGTACTAAAGGAACTGGCTTTGATACCAATTGTTGAATCCTTAGTTAGACTGAGAGGGGGGGTGGGTGAATCAGCTTAGCACATACATGAGATTTTTAAACTTTTCATCAAGCTTATTTACAACTTAATTTTATAACCAACTTAATATGTGGACTCTCTTAATATGTAGCAGCAAGTATTAAGTTAATGTGACATCCAACTTATTATGAGAGCAGAAAACATTAAGCAGATTGGATAGAATATATCAACACATAGGCAACACACACACAGACAACATATATAAGTGGAAACCCATAAAGGGAGAAAACCACAGCTTATTATTGTTGTAATGCAAAGGCAAGCTCCAACTCCCTCTCACCACTGATTTTCTGTAGGCACCAACCTACAGGAGGCTCCAACCTCAATCAGCTACAACTGACATCTATCAAGCTTCAACTTGATACGGAAGCTCCAACTTCATCATTCAATCAAAAGAAAATATTTTCTGATTTACCTTAGATATCAACTCTATTATGTAGCATCTCTTTCTACTCCTCTTTTTCTTATCTTCTCTGCCTCAATTCTTCATACTCTGCATTCTCTAACATCACTCTCTAACATGTCTATGCATATCATGGTGATATAATTTATAGAGATTTCCTTATGACTATTTGTATTCCATAGGGAATTTTAAATGGATAGCCATACCTCTTAGCCCTCTGCCTTCTCATTTCTTTTCCAGCTCACTAAGAAAAATATAGCTGTATGTACTAATTTTAATATTATAGTGGGAGTTTTTTTTTCTTCCGGAGACATGCCAATGCATCAAAAACAATATAAACCAATCAAAAATGTATACATTCAATTATAATGAGGATTACAAATCAACTTATTCAGTTTTGGATCACTGTGTTTGTCTTTTCCGTGACTGTGTTTGTCCTTTTCGGCTCTGTCTGATCACCTGTTCACTGTCGCAGTCTAACTGCCATATATATGTAACTGCGCTTTTATATAATTCAATTCAACTCTCGGCATGATAATTAAGTGTTTTCAACATATAAACTGCCCCTTTATGTAACGCAAATCAACTCACGGAGAACTAAATAATAAAAAAAATTAATACATACAATGCCCTTTTGGGCCCACTCGCCGAGCTTGCTTTATTCTCCGATGCGATGAGTCACCTCCTGAATTCTTCCGATACAACTTCTAGTTGTGTGTTTCAATGCTCCAATGTTCTGATGTTCTATTCTCCTCTGATGCGATCAATCAATGTTCACTTCACTGCGCTGATGCAATGAATCGCTCCGATGCGATGGTTCACTTTGATGTCGAAACTCAAACATATATGAATCATGGTTCATAAACTCATTAGGTCCACATCTCAATCGGAACTTTTTTCAACACATTCTGCTGCTAACTTTTCTCCGATGCGATTGGTGAGGGTCCCACAAAGTTAATTAACTCTTTGTATATAGAGCGCTGCACACACTGTCAAATCTTAATTAGTCTCCATATAAAGAATTCATTTTGTTCAATATAAGACTATATATATATACATAGGAACCTATTAATCCAAATCCTCCATTCTTCGTTCATTTCATATTAGAATTTTGATCATTCAACATACTCTCTGTTGGGCCCCAGCGCCTTCTCCTCTCATATTACCATATTAATGCTCACATTTTCATTTCCAAAGAGGTATTAAGGTTTCTCTGGCATAAAATATTTCACCCAACACTTAACACATCTTATTTGAACAGTATTCATATGCACTTATTAACACATAGTCGGTCGCATCATCTTCTATAATTTGGTTAAACCATCGCACTAATATATATAGTAGTAGTGGCTTTTTGGGCCCACAACCTCATTCAAGGTTTAACTTTGGTTTATGCTCCAATCATCGGTATATCATAGCATAAAGGCCGGACTATACAACACAGCCCGATATGTTATCCCTCAGCCATATCATTATAACATATCCACATTATATAAATTACCATAGGTCTGCACCCTTTGTATCATTTCATTCGAATCATCAATCAACTTATAACTAAACCCAACGCGACATTTTAATACACATACATTCCGTGGAGCCCACATTACATTTTGCCCCACTAGTTAATGCACCTCTTCAATCGATGGTTAATAACATATCGCATTCCCATCTGACAAATCAACAGTGGTCGCACAGTTGAATCACACAAGGTTTAGTCCTCCGAACTTACACAATTAACTGGGGCCCAGTGGTTAAACTACCCCTTGCATCTGACAGTTGTGAGCTCATCGCTCCTCCGACCTCAATCCAATGGTCCTTAATGGTTTTCACGTTTTTTATTGGTAGGAGGTTTAACACTTAAAATTTGAGCGAAAAAAGTTGTTTTACAAAACCACCTAAGGACACGTGTTGTTTGAAGACATAGATCACGTTCAAACTGAGAAATCCACTTACCATTTTTGACACCACGCAATATTGTTGGTTTACTTACCTCTGGTTTTACTGTTCACACTTACGGTTCCACTTACATTCATGGTTCCACTTCAATAGAAAACTTCATGCCTTCATTATATACATATACATATAAACTCTGTTCAAAGGTTTCATTTCTTATTCTTCAGTGCTTTAATATATGAACCTTGTTTCATTGTTATGTTAATTCAACGCTACCATAAGGTTTAATACCCGACTTCATTAGGTTTTAACACCTGCCTTGCTAAACGCTTGGTTCCATTACCCTCAGGGTTCCGTTTCGATATTTTTGACGTTTCTGTTGCACTCTTGGTGCTTTTTCATGCTAAACCAAAAATTCTATGCTTACTGTGTCCATGCTGAATAACATTGCATTGTAGCCCTGAATATTCCCCTAACAATTTTTGCTTCTTGCTCTTCTTCATGTGATTTCTTGTTCTGCCCTATCTCACTTTGGATTTTTCACTCTCTGTCTATTCTGCTGCCCTGTCTCTGTATTCTTGGTACATATCCTGTCACTGTATTTCCTGTATGTAAAGTATGTTGCTCTGTATTCTCTCATTCTATCTCTACAAGTTCTCTACAAGCCTTATATCTGCTGCTGTAGTGTAAATAACTTCCCTGTCTACATATCTTGTCACTGTATTCACCTTAGCCTCTGCTACTGTCCTTTGCCATCAATGACAACACTTCTAACATGCCTTGCAAGCATTTGTAGGAAACATGCAGGTCCTTTTATCTATTACGAGATACTTGCAAAGAACAGTTCTCCTTATAGTCTCTAAAAGGTGTAAGAATCAGTTTATACTACCTTTTGCACATACTTGGTTGAATTTTGAAGGAATTTCTAATTTTGACATTAGCTACATGTAGAATGTGGAGCCTGTACCCTGTTTAACTAATAAATCACTACCATGATTTCCAAAAGGAGGATTCTATTGAAATTGTAATGATTAATTGCAATGGGTAAGACACACTTCTATGCTCCATAAATTAAAGAGAATATTTTAGCTTCAAATGAAAGATGAATCCATTTAGATCTCGTATATTAGCATTGAAATATGGTCAGAATCTTGACAAACAATCATATGTCAGAATCCTATGCCTCTTGGAATTGTTTGTTGGTTTGTATACAATATAGAGTAGGTTTATTTTAAACGAATTGATTGACATCCTCTTCGAGATTCCAAGCTTTGTTGCAATTCATATTGCTTCTCTATGCGATCTAACCAAATCATGGCTTTTGATTTCTGGCATGAAATTTTAGTGCTAAGGGAATTATATGGCTAGTGAAAGCACCGAGGGGAAGATTAATAACCTTTAATTTTACCTCCTACACAAACTACCAAAGTGTATCTCTTGAATCATGAAGAAAAGAAATAATTATAACTGAACACTCGACATATTCTTCTGCAAATGATCATAATTTTTTAGTAGATATTTACAATCAATATTCCAAGCAACAAATGTCTCATGAGAAGAAAAATACCTTTACCTCAATTTCTTATCCATCCTAGTGTCCAACTGCACCACCACTCAGCATGCTCTTCTGCTTATCTACCTTTGGCTTTGGAATATATGTAACAATATCTACACAATTCAGCAAAGGAATCATACATCATGGTTATTCTTTTCAAATCAATCCACAACAACATCCTTCAAAGGGTGCAACTGTAGCCCAAAAATATGCAAATTCTAAAGTGTAATCTACATGCACATTCAAACTTATGGTTTCTTTTCCTAAAAGTAGAATATGGATCATACTGAGGATCACTAGGATCTGGAGCATATCTTGAACGAGCAAAGAATGCATAAGCATACACAATCTCATTATTCTTTACAGCCTAGAAATAAATACAAAAATTACACCATTATACTTCAATATGCTAAAACCTATTCTAGCCTCCACCAAGTATGTCAACCAATCCAAGTGTTTTATATTAACATTTTATATGCCAACTGATATTCAAATGAAATAGTCCAAATTATGATATGGTAGAAAGTAATACCACATTACAATTATTAACAGAAAAATAGTTATATATACCAAAAATAGAATTTACATTGAATTATCTCAAATACCTCTGAAGGATGGTAAACTATTCTATGTCTTTGAACACTTTTTGGGCCCTAGACTGCAAACGGTATATTGGTTTCTTGCCAGAAAAGAGATGCTTCATTTCTAGAGTCATAGAACCTCTCATTCTAAGATAGATAGAGCCACATATCCTGACTCATTTACAGAGTATGGAAAAATTAGGTTGGAGTTCACAAACGTATGACAACCACATTGTGAACCACACGATAGTACATTAAATAAGTCTCAATTAATGGTAGTTGGGTTTTAACATTGTTACCAGGAGAATCTAACAAGACACTCTTAAATGACAGTCACACTTTAATATAATAATAATAATAATAAAAGGAGACTCGAATAGTGTTCCATTCTAGATAAATAATCTAGTTATGCATATCTAAATGGAATTAATTTCCATTAAGTGTATCATCGTATATTACCTCAATTGGCATAATAATAAAAATAGTTAGCATAACAAGGCTTAGATGTGTGCTCAGTAAACATTTGAAGAGGTTTAGTTGCATATGATAAATGTTGCAAAAAACTTAGTTATATGTACAATGGATTGCAAGGAAGTTAGGTTTTATAAATTTATTTATATCTAAGCCTTAAGAATATTCATTTCCTTGCACAGGACTTGGGTATATTCCCTCTGGTAGATATATTATGCTAAGCTAAGTTAGCAGCTAATCCATCAACTTTTAATTTTTCACTGCAATCTCTTAGGAAATTCTGTTAAATTTAATTCATAGAAGTCAAACCAGAATGGAACTAAAATTGGCCAAATCATTAAAAAAAGGTCATAAATTGTTTTAAGAAAGATTATAGAGTTAAGTTACTTCATTCTGACAAAAAATACAAAGTTGAAACATCTAGCAGAATCATCAAAGAAAATATCCTCATCCTATAAAAGTTCTCGATTGTGGCATTTCTCTATCTAGAGAGATGAAATCAGTTAACGAGCCTGATGAGATATAGATATACTTAACTTACAACTAGTTCCTTTGGATTTGTGTGAAACTTTCATGTGTGCTAGATTATAGCATGCAACACAATAGCCCAATCCTCTAATGGTATATTTCATAATATAATGTTGGCAAATTGATTACATTAATAACTATGCTACTATAATACTTGTAAAAAGAAAAGTAAATATCAATCTACATGTTTTTCCAGGTCATAGATAATGCATACAATTCTTATATGAATTTTTCAAAATTTGTACGTGATTCCTTGAAAACTCTATCTGAATAGGAGACTCCAACTGATTCTCTGCCTCCTTCAACCAGATCATATAAATTTCATCCTAGTGGTGAATGGCCCCAAACACAAAGCAGACCAGGCATTTAGGGCACACCATGAACACCACCACAACTAACCTCACAGCTAACCCAATCAGCCCCTGAATGACAAGTTTCCAGTGCTATCTATAGGAATCTTAGATTCCAAACAACCACAATGGAAAAAAATGATGGACGGGAAGTTAATACTCCAAAACCCTACCGAGACCAAAGGTTGGGAAGGTATGTGGCACAATAAAAAAACAATTCTCCAGCTACTAGAAGAGCTCGGCTGGTACATGATATTCAATTGTATAATATTTTTTGCTAAATTCTATCATGTTTGCAACTTTCCATTACCGTGATGTCATTATTTAATTTCAAATACCTAAGTTCCTTTATTGATTCCAGAAAGCACTACAATATTTTTTCCATAGATTTAATTTGGAAATTATTCTAATTGGACAAAATATAACAAATGAAATCCATCCTAGAGTGAGTCAAAGGGATTTTTTATATGTATGCAACCAAACTATGAGAACCATGGGAATTCATATAAAAAGGAAAAACCCAACAATAATTGTAGAACGAAGGGCAAAGAATCATAGAATTGATGATATCAAATCATTTACTCGACTCATGGAGTGACACTAAGTGTAGGAACTTTATAGGTTTTCCTTTTGTGAAGCCTATCATCACATGGGTAGATATTATCTGTTGAATAACCAAAGAATCAAGCTATATATGTCGTGAGTGAGTGGGTAGTTTCCAAGAGAGATGTCAAAATTTATAGATTTTGTTCATGGTAGAGCCACTGAATCAAAGTGATTAAGCCACCAAAAGAGAAGCCAACATGTAGTAGAGGATAACGAAGAACGTTGATAGTTGTCATACAAATTTTAACTAGTCACAACCTAGAAAATTTATGAAATTGAGCTGCGAGAGCTGCCAAATAGAAGATGTAGTTATGAGGCATTTAATATAGTATTAAATGTGGTTGTTTTTAGTTAGGTATTTGGTAGATATGAAATGTTATCCTCTTTTGCTATTATTTAATGACTTAATGAGACATTGCATCATCTAATGAATTAATGAATCTACTCTTTCTCATTCTGCTGTGTATTCATGTCCACGTCCATGTGTGCAAAAAAAATACATTTTAGAAATGCAAGTGTGGATTTGTGCAGACTGTTTCTAGAGAAAGGATGGGTACTCATTTATGTTGAGCGCAGTGATTCTTATAATATTGTAATATTTTTACTCCCACTAGAACACTTCATTACTTTAACTAGTGATGGATATGTTCATTAGTGGACTCATGTTGTACCAAATCCTTTGGCTAGAGTATATATTGTGCTGGCTACCCCATTGTATGGGGATTGTCCTTTCATTCCACGTGTTGATAAGTTGAGCCAGGTATCCATTAGGGCTCGTATGTGTGCTGGAATTACTAATGGTGGTCGAGTGCATACTTGGAGGATTGGGATGAAGGGTGGGCTTATAGGCATCGTAATTCTAGAGAAGAAAGATTTTACACCACTTTTCCACGAGGAATGCCACAAGGATATTGTGATTGCTAATCTAGGTTTGTAACTTGGTTTCTGTAAAGCACAATCTCTGTATTAGATTTTTTGGTTTTGTATTTTTATTGGTTTATATTTTTAATGTTTTTATACTTTCTTTTATACTCTCTAAAGGAAGTGTAAATACTAAGAGGTTTTTTCTTACCATTATCTTTGTTGGGTAGTAGACATGAAAGATGTTGGCTTCGCTACAACTGTGTTTTCTATGTACTAGGGGTTTAGATAAGAATAATATTAATTTTTTTATAGGTCTCGGGACTACCCCGAAAGTAATATGTGTAGAAGGATCCTTGATAGTCGTTTCAAATAAGAAAACTAGATTTCAAATGAGACCAAGGAAGAAACCAGTGAAATCTAGAAGTGAATGAGGGATGGAAGGGCATTCTTGAATATTCAACTACAATTCCGTTTGGTTACAACTCTATTAAGACTTCTATATGTGGATTCTCCTTTTTGTAAACCACCCTTATCAACTTATGGCTAATGTACAACTTTGTAAATGATATTAATATGTATATTGTATCAATGAATTTTGAACTGATCCACTCTTGTTATGAAGAAATGGTAACAGACTTCCTTGCAAGAATTTGTAGGCAACATGTAGGTCCTTTTATCTGTTGCGAGATACTTGCAAAGAATAGTTCTTCTTACAGTCACTAAAGGGTGTAAGAATCATTTTATACTGACCTTTGCACATTCTTGGTTGAATTTTGAAGCCATATCTGATTTTGACATTAGCTACATGTAGAATGTCATTTCTGCTTACTGTCTCTAAAGGGTATGAGGATCATTTTATACTACCGTTTGCACATTCATATTTGAGTTTTTAATGAATTTCTAATTTTTACATTATCCACATGTGGAATTTGGAGCATGTACCCAGTTTAACTAATAACTCACTACCCAGATTTCCAAAAGGAGGATGCTATTGAAATTGTAATGATGAATTGCAGTGGGTAAGACACACTTCTATGCTCCATAGTTTAAAGAAAATATTGTAGCTTCAAATGTGGGATGGATCCATTTAGATATCATATAGCAGCGTTTAAATATGGTATAAATATTGACAAATAATCATCTGTTAGAATCCAATGCCTCTTGGAATTGCTTCTCAGTTTGTCTACAATATATAGAAGCTTGATTTTGAATGGATTGGTTGACATCCTTTTCGAGATTCGAGGCTCTGTTGCAATTCATGTTTCTTCTCTATACGATCTAACCAAGTATGGCTTCTAATTTGTCACATTCATTTTTTAGTGGAAGCTAGTGAAGATGAATTTCACAGTCACATACACTTAGTACTCCCTCATTTAGACATCTCATCAAAAATTTGGCATTCCATTTCTATTTTTCCACATTTGGAATAAATATATTTGAGATAAATCCCCACTAAAACATCAGACACAAATATTATTCTAATATTATCATCATTAATCCACTTACCCGATTGCACAGCTGCTCACTGGGCACAAGCTGGGAGCAACGTTCACCATGGTGATAGAGTGAGGTTTAATGCATGCCAATTGCATTCATCTAAGCAACATCAAAGCTTCATTTTCATTCTCATTGACCACGTTTCCAATAATAAAATCATGGCATTCCAAAAGACCACATCCCTTTCAAGCATTTTATCAAACACAACACACACAATATCTATACTCCTACACTTTTCATACATATCAATGAGTGAAGTTCCAAAAAAAACATCTAATTCAAACCCACTTCTAGTTATATAATCATAAATGCACATGCTTTTTTGCAGAGCTCTTAAATGGATGCAAGAATGGATGATAGTCATTGTCGTAAGCCAATCAGGCACAACATATTCTTTTCGCATTTCACCAAACAATATTTTTTTACGCCCTCTACCAGAATTTGGGCCAAACCCTTCAAACCATCCTAGAGTAGAGCTTCATGAAGCTATAGGGATAGATAACCCAATTCATCATTCTACTGCAGAACTAACTAAATGGACAAAAACCCCCAAACTGTTAGAAAAATATATATTATGGAGCAATGCAACACATAAAATATGTGAAAAATACAAGCACACATAAAACCAGAGAGACACAAATATATGTGGTTCACCCATTTTGGGCTACGTCCACCCCAAACAGCTAGTCGTTCCTTTCTATTATCCAGCAAAAATTGAAGAGACAAAACCTACAGCAGATCCGCTGTAATATCCTCTGTTCTCTCTCACAGTCTCCCTATCTGTTTCTCGCTCTGAGAATACACACGTAATGCATAGCCGCAATACAATACCCTCATATATACGAGGGGGTTGCCTTCTAGGGAAAAAAAACCCTAAACTAAACATAACTTTTACTGTTAGATCATCTGCCTATGAACGGCCCAGATTGACTAGAAATTACTATATTTTTACAAGGCAATTTTACATCTGTTTTTAGCTTCGGGGGCGCTGCCCCCGAAACCCCCCGCTAGGGGGCGGGGGCTCCAAAAAGCGCTGCCGCCCCCCCTAGACCCCCCACGACAGCGATTAATTACTGGCGGTGTTGCTGGCCCTTTTAAGGTACAGGGATCCAATGCTGTGATACAAAGTAAACAAGATAATCAAGCTCCACACCCAACAAAAACCTCAACAAATTCAATCTTATTACTCACTAGACAAAAATCCCCAAAAACTGAGAAAACTCAATCTCATTTTAGTTTAAACACAAAATACAGAGAGAAAATGACTCCAAATCCCATAGAGTGCATGGAATTTTGATGTCATAAATTTAGATTGACATGTAAAATGTGCCTCTCTCTCTCTGTTTGGTTTTTTTTTTACTTGATATTGGTTTACATTAATCGAATTATGCAGCGGTGATAGAAAAAGGAATTTGGAAACTTTGTATGGAAATATACCATTGATATTTCATTTCTTTAAGATTTTCTTTATTTGTCCCTCCATCATTTTGATTTTTCCCTCCACCACTTTGATTTCCATTTTGATTTGGGTTTAGTTATTTATGAATTTGTCAATTTGAAGAGAATTTTTTTCTTTTTATTGAAAAAAATGAAATATATATATATATATAGATGTATATATGTATAGTAAAATAATAAAATGGAAAAATAGATTAATTCATATTTTAAGCTATCTTTAAGATTTATAATGTTTATATAAGTTTTCTAGAAGTTTTTCACCTTTCTTTTAAATGAATAATGTTATGATTACATTATTAAACATTCATTTCATTGAAGATATTTTTAAACATTCACTTTTATATCAAAGCATAAGAACATATAGCAATATATTTATAATTAATTTGTCATTACATGGGTTATAATTCTTTTTAACCTGTATTCACAAATCTGGAAAAGTATATCTTGAGTATTTTCGCATGGAAAAGAAGGGTTATCTACACATTTTTTTATTAGTGTTGATGGTTATTTGGCTAGTTTTACACAATCAAATTCCTAGATCAAATCTCTTGAGTAAAGTGCATCACTCCAGACTAACAATTTCATTGTGGATGTCATCCATGAATGTGGGGAAACAACCTCTTTGTCTCTAAGTTTTAACACTGGAGATGGATTCATATACCCCCTTTATCTTTGAATCCATATGCAGTGTCAAATTTTAGTGAAATGTAACATTTTAATATCAAAATTGTAATGTTCCATTTCCCGAGTGACACAATTGAAAATGACTAGTATAAATGACTAAATCATATACTTCTTTTACTTGCTAGTTGGTCATATTTTTATTCTTAGACTATAGTGTTAATTTACATTAATCATTTCTATTTTTTGTCACTTATTATCTAGTCATAAACTTTATTCATGGACTAAATTAGTCATTTAAGTTAGTTGTTTTTATTTGGGTCACTTATTATCTAGTCATTTATTTTATCCCTAGACTAAATTGGTCATTTAAGTTAGTCGTTTTTTGTTGGGTCACTTATTACCTAGTCGTTTATTTTATCCCTAGACTAAATTAATCGTTTAAGTTAGTTGTTTATAGTTGGGTCACTTAAAATGGTTCAAATTTAGTAATAATTAACTTGAAATTGCTGTGGTGACTAACATTTTTATTCACCTAGTCACTAATTTCATCTTTTTCTATTAGTGGTAATTATTCCATTGCTAATTGTTTTGTTCATTAAGTATTTAATGGTTGAATGATATGTATGAATAAACACTTCATATCCTACTATATAATGCCTAAATTCATTGGCTGCGTGCACAAGAACTAGCATTTCTTTTTCAGTTACTATATAGTTTTTTTCTACCGGAGTTAAATTTTTGCTAATGAAGTAAATGGAATAATTAAAATGTTTTTATTTTTGTCTAAGAGATGTTGTTATAGCTTTATCTTATCCATCAGTAGATATGCAGTGCAATGGAAATGACTAGTTTGGCCCTTTGAGAATGGGTGCTATTGATAATTGTTCTTTAAGTTTTTCGAATGCATTTTGACAATTTGTAGTCCATTGAAACTCAATGTCTTTTGCAATTAATTTGAACATGGATAGAGATATTTTTTCTAAAGTTTTCAATGAATCTTCTGTAATAACCTGCATACCCTAAGAAACTTCTTACTTATTTTTATGTTGTTGGTGGCATTAAGTTTACAATGAATTGTATCTTTGTTGGGTCTACCTTTATTCAAGAAGAAGAAATGTGGTGTCCCAACACTATCCATTGAGTTAACACCATAAAACATTTCTAATTTTTTAGGGATAAGTTTGTCTTTATGCATATCTTTAGAAAATTTTCAAGGTTTTTCAAACAATCATCAAATGTACCTCCATAGATAGTAAAATCATCCATGTAGACCTCTACACATTCATGAATTAAATTATCAAAGATGGCTAGGACTGCTCTTTGAAATGTATCAGGTGCATTACATAATCCAAAAGGTAAAAAATTATAAGCATATGCTCCCCAAGGACAAGTAAATGTAGTTGTATCCTGATCCTCTAATGCTATCTTAATCTAATTATGGCTGCTATATCCATCAAGAAAATAAAATAACTTCTTTCTTGCTAGTGAATCTGGTACTTGATCAATGAATGGTAATGGGAAACGATCTTTAAATGTGGCTTTATTCAGTTCCCTATAGTCTACACATATTCTACATTTTCCTTTTTTCTTTGGTACCAAAACTAAGGGAGAAACCTATTGACAATCTAAAATAGGGTAGATGAATCCCACCTGCAACAATTTTTGCGGTTCTTCTTTGACAATACCTTTCATCATAGTATTCATTATTATTTATGGTTGTCTAACTGGTTTGATATGATCAACAATATAGATATGGTCAATACATGTTTTGGGATGAATTCCTTGAATGTATATATAGTCCCAGGAAAAAGATTTTCAATATTTCTATAATAATGAAATTATTTGTTGTTCTTGTGATGATTGTAGATTATTACCAATATTTAGACATTTTCCAAGATTAATTTCAATGATTTTTCTTTGTGAATTGATAATTGAGGTGAGAGGAAAAATGCTTTCAAATGAATTATGTAATGATTGAATAGTAGAATTTTCATGAAAACATTGATTCAGAAGATGATTTGCAGATTCATATTTTGTTATTCGTAGCTTCTCATAAATATCATGTTCTAAGATAAGAAGGTCTATTAAATCCTAATTTTCTTCTTCTTCTCTAAAATTAAAGACTTGATTAATGCTTAAAATAGATTTAGTTTCTTGTTATTGTGAGTAATCTAGCCATGATAATAAATAAGGAGACTAAGTAGGAGGATAGAGTGTAATATTTTTCCTTTCATCTTCATGTGTTATGATCATTCTTCCTTATCTGCATCCAATGAAGGCATCTATTGTGGCTAACCATGGTCTACCTATAATTAAGGGATGGCCTACTAGATTTGTTTTTGGTTGCAAGATTAGAAAGTATACAGGGTATTCCCATGACTCTAAAGAAACAATGATGTCTTCAATTATTCCCTATCGTACAACTTTAGATCTATCTGCTAGTTCTAAAATTGTAGTAGTAGGTCGAATATTTAACAATTTTAAATTTTCCATAGTCTTTGTTGTCATGAAATTTATAGTAGCTCCCAGATCAATTAAAGTTTTTGCAACTGAAAAATTATTGATAGAAATGGTAATCATAGGTATCCCAGGATCAATATAATTTTCAATTGTTGTTTTTGTAGACATGAGACTAGCCAATTTGCCAATGGCTTGGATTGTGGGTGGATCTCATTTCTTTCTACCAGTTTTCTTAATACATAATTCCTTTATTGTATTTGCATAGATTGGAATATCTTTGATATCTTATAACAAATGAATTTTGACATAATAATTCTTTAGTTCATCCAAAATATGAAATTTAAGAATATAAATTGAAGTTTTTTACTCTACTAACCTTTCTGGGAAAGGTGGTGCTTGAGTCATAATAGTTTTTCCTTGCTGAATTTTGTTTTTTGGATTAGATTTTTCATATCATTATCCTTGTTAAATTTGTTCTTCTATGATTGGTGGAGAATCTTTGTGTAACAATTTTCCAGACCTTAAGTGGATGTCTTGAATAGGAAGAATAGAATATGTAGGAAAAAATGTTGCTTCTTCCACATTATATGTTGGCATTTCCACTTTGTTACTCGGATTTTCTACTGGGAGAGCTGGTAATTGAGTTGGTCTAGGTGGGGGTTGGTTAGAAGAAAGTTGAAGCTTATGTGTTTGAGTTAGTAAGGGTAAAATATTTTGTTGTGGAAATGGAATTTATTGAGGGTGTTGCTGGAATTGTTGATATTGAAATGGTTGTTGAGGATATGGTTGTTGAGGATAAGGTTGGTATTTTTGTTGAGGATATATTTTCTGAGGAGGCTAGGCCCCATAATTATATCCTCGCCAAATTTGTACAGGTTGGTTTTGGTATCATTGTGGAGGCCAAGCCTGCCATGGCATAGGAGTATTCCATGAAGTTTGAGAAGGATATTGATAATTCTGAGGGATTTTTTGAGTAAATTGATGAGGTAAATTTTGGGCCATACCTGGAAACCATGGCTGCCAAGGTCTCTTTGGTGCCAAATAGTAAACATCATCAATCCCTTGTACTTCTTCCATTGAATTTACTTGCAATTCTTTAATCTTTGGAAAAATTTCACTTGTATGATTTTATGTACAAAGTCCACACACCTGAATATTATCTAAAGGACATTCTCTTAGTGGACTCTTCTTTCTACCCGTAAGAAAAAATATTGGTAGTACCTAATCTTTTTCATATTCATTTTTATTAGATTTCAATACATCAACTTGTGTTCCTAAAGTTCTCAAAATATCAGTTGTAAAGTTTTCTAACAAACTTCCTATTTTGTGTTTCATTACTCCTCCTGTTGTTGATTTAGAAGCTCTTGAATTTATATCTCGTTTTCCACTCTTTTCTCTTCCTCTATAATATTTTTGACATAGTTCAGAAATCACATCAAATGGAAAATTTGAGATGTATCCTTTCCCCATTACATTGATAATATCAAGGTATTCATCTTGTATACCTTTGAGAACAATTGTGCGATTGGTATCATGATTTAAAGAGTGTTGTTTGGAATTTTGTAAATTATAAAGAAATCATTCTAAATATTTTTCCAAATTCTCATATTCTTTTTTAGAAATCCTAAAAATATCTTCCTTTGAATCTCTATGCCTACACTATGATTGACACTTATTAAGAAAAAATTTCCTCACGTCATCCCAAGAGGCAATAGTGCGTTCTCCTAATCCCATAAACCATTTCAATTCACGTGCTTTAAGAGTAGTAGGAAAAAGACGAATTTTATGTGTTTCATTTGTATAACCATAAGTATGACATAAAATATCAAACTCAAACATCAATGAATCAGGATCCTATTAAGGCATTCCATAAAAATTTGGTAAAACAGAAGGTGGAATATTCTTCATTTTTACCTCCTCTCCAAGAATTGCTCTTGTATCTAGGATTTGGAAATCAAAGGTAGCTTCATGATCATTGTGTGTTTCTATATCATTACATCTCTTATTGTAATATTCTCTTTTTGCATCTTCTTCTCTTTTTGTTTCTGCTTCTATTCTCAGTTCTTCCTCTCTTTTTCTCTACCATTATCTTTGTTTCCTTTCATATTGAATCCTTTGTTCTGGAGTTAATATTGGTATATTATATCCTTCCCCTTCCTCTTCCATTTTCTTCTTAGTTTTTTGTAATGTCTCAATAAGAGGATGATTTTTTGTTTCCTCAACTTTCTCTATTTGTTCAAGGATTGGTTGATCTAGTTGTTCAAAAATTTGTTTTCTTATCTCCTTTTTTTTCCTATGGAAGATGTTTCTATTAGTGTTTGTTTTATTGGTTAATTCATAGCCTAAGAAAGTTTTTCTTTCCATAAGAGTCAATCTTTGTCCCGATCATTTTTTTTCTTCCAATTCTTCTAAAGTTGGTTTTCCAGCAACTGGTGTAATTAGTCCTGATGGTCCTGCTCCTACAAATGGTTGAGCTGTTCAGGTTTGTTTTTTGGAAAATCTACCTTTTTGATATATTTATCTAGGAATAATGAAACATAACTAAAATAAACTCAATTTTGTTATTGTTTTTATTTTTTCTTTTTATTTTTATTTTTTATTGATTTTTTCTTTTATGTTTTTTATAGTTTTCCTAATTGACTATATCGAAGTATGCTTCCCCAGCAACCTTCGCCATAATTTTTGGGTCAATTTACTATGTAAATTAACAAAAGTTTTTTACTTGTCAATCCGGGTTTGTAGACTTGGAAGCATCTCCAAAATATATGGATTTCAGGTAAAGTCAATTTTAGAAGAAAAAGTTTAAGAGTTGAAGGAAATTCATATTACAAATATATTATAAGTTTCAACATTAATGTAAATTCATATTACAAATATAAGATCTAACTAAAATTTTTTTGATGCAATATGCAGTAAGTGAAGGAAGAGCCTCATGACTTAAAATGTCCTGGTTGTCCTTCCCCACAGTACTATCCTCAAGAAGATAAATTCAAGAGAAGAATTTTGTGATGTGTAGAAATCAAGATAAGAGGCTTATAACTTAGGAGGTCTCAATTTTCCTTCTTCACAGTTCTACTCCAACAACATTACCATTAGGTTGAAACTGTAAATTCAAGAAACAATTCAAGAAAGGAAACTAAAGAGCAGTAGTTTATGATGTTTATAATGTAAGAGGTCCTGGTTGTCCTTATTTGCAGTTATACTCCAACATCATTACCATTGCATCAAATTATAAACTAGAATTCAAGAAACAATTCAAGAAATGTAAAAAAATGATTTTTAGTTGTTATTCATAACTTGATAGAAAGAGAATTTAACTTAAAACATTCGTTGTCCTTTCATATGAAAATTATATTTAAACAAAAATCATCGAGAAATCATAAAGAAATCATAACACATCTAAATAACTGAATCATAAATCTCAAACAATAACTATTGAATCAAAACTATGCTAATTTAACCAAAGTGTACTTAGCTTGGTATGGGGGCCCTCCACCCTTGCCTTGCACACTTGAAGAACTCTTCAGCTACATCAAAATTAATAAATAATTCATATCATGAACAACAAATAGAATAGTACAATTAGTTCTTCTAATTATCTCAAAGTATCCCATAGTCTCAATACAAAGCTACATACATTCTACATATCTGAATGGTCCATAAAATTTGTTTAAATAGGAAGATCATAAAAAAAAATTATTGTAATGTTTCTAACAGTATCATCAATCCTAATCCCATCCATATAGGTTTAAATCATTCATTATGGTTCACAAAATCGGGAAAAATCCCACAAAATAATAAATCTGCCCCTTTTTACTAGGGATTCCTGAATGACAAGTCAAGTTTGACCACCGTTGATCAAGCATGTTTTTACTCGGTTTGAATGAACCAATAGGCCTTTATTCATCCTTGGTTCCCAAGGTTTCCAAATATATGCTCATATATCACCCTGGTTTCCTACACATATGACTTCAATGGATCTATTACGGGAATTTTTAATGCAATCCAAAATTACTCTTAAAATCCATTTTTTACAAAAATTTCTAAAAAATGAAAAACTTAATTTAGTTACCTGAATATGAAAAATAATACTAAAATTAGGCATATATGGGTGAAATAAGATGGAATATGGTGTTAAATAGATGGATTTAGGATAGGGAAAAATAATCAAAATTTAGGGCCAACAAAGTAAATAAGGAAACAATGATCTAGCGTCATGTTCTTTAAGTTTATAGGAAGTTAAAAAATTTGATCATGCCCCAATGCGGGGTGAGGTTTGTGATGCAGTAAGAGAATATTGTGTTTGGAAGACAAGTTTTTTTTTGGTAAGAGGGATTGTGAGATTTTTTTTCCTAGACACACTTGTTAGATCAACAAGCACTTCTGAATGTGTCCAAGACTTGGGTTTGCATAAAAATAAGTTAGTAGAACAGTAGATCCATACACTATTCTACCTTGGATAATGTTTGCAACATAGTGTGAGGGAGGGATAATTAAGCAAGGGAGTAGAGGCAAGAGGGCCCATGCATGCTTCAGTCTTAGTTTATTTCTCGTTTTTCCACCTTCAATTCATTCTTGTTCTAGATTTAGAAAATTCCATTTCAGTTCAATTTTCTATTTTAGTTAAGTTCCCTTTCTGAGTTTTTTTTTCAATTTATGATTTACTTTTCCAATTTTAGGAAAATAGATTTAAACAAGTTTTAAAGAGGTAGGTTATTGATCCCAAGGAGAGGGTGAAGGTGAGGTGCATGTGTAGGCTACTCTAGTCTAGGCACATTTCTCTAGAAGGGAAGCTCATGCATGTATGCATGTAGAGTGGGAATTACAACATAGGTGCTTAGGGTTAGGTTATTTTTAGTGTACAACCCTAAATTCTTCGTTAAAGAGAATCAAGGTCTCTATTATTAATAATTTAGTTCAAGGGAGAGAAGAGAATGATTAGACTAGGATTCAAAGCTTCCATTATTTCATGTATTCATAGGAATAAAACATTCACATGATTTGAATTTCAGATCTTACTTGTTACAGTTTTCAGTTTGATATGTTTTAGTTACTAGTAAGAGTTATATTTTTCGTTTTATAGTACTTCCATTTTTTTTTTAATCCTGAGGAGGAATTGTTAACATGTGTGGAACATTTCAATGCAAAAATGTTGTGTAATCCGTGTATAGATTTTATGTATTTCATTTTATTAAGTACACATAATATTCTTATTTTTAACATTGCATGTTAATTTTGTTTTACCTACACGTATTACTTTGTTTCTATAAGTAAGAATCTGTTTGTTATGAAGTTTATGTCCTTGACCTACTTTCCTACTAAAAATTGAAAATTTATACTTTTATTTCTGATTAATATTTTTATAGATGTTTAATTAGTAACCACCAAAAAAAGAGAATATGTTTTTTAAATTCATCTTGCAATATATTCATCCCATTTTGTGTTGAAGTTTTTTGGATGTACTATAAATCTTGGCATTAAGTAATATAAATATTACTATATCTCTGTCTCTACGAATTTAGCTACATGAAAGTATCATAAACCGTAGGTATTTGAGCCATCTACACAAGAAAAGGGTCTCCATGATCAAGCTATCATTTTAATAGTAAATGAATGTAAAGTTCCCAAATCAAAATTTTTTACAACAATAAGAATACCTTAAGGTATTCCAAAGTTGGAGAATAGAAATTAATAAAATCATGTAATTTGTTTGAACACATATCATTCATAATAACAATCACAACAACAAAATATGCATTTATACAGTTCAACAAGTGGGGAAAAGCAGTTATTTTTGCCTCAAAAACGTTATTTTCTAAAAATTGAGTTTAAAAAGTGGAAAATAATGGTTTTTTCCCTTAGAATGGAAAATATAGGACATGCATGCAAAATATTTTCAGAAAAAAATGCCTTTATCTTAGTTAAACAGGCCTCCCATGCTCAAGACAACTTAAAATTGCCAAAATCCCAAGACTGCCAAAATGCCAGAGCAGCTGCACCAATGACTGCATAGTCTAAAGAGAGTTTAACTCATAAAATAGATAAATATGACTAATAATGTTATTATAATACTCAATTATGTACAAAATCAGAGATCTAATCTCTTTTACACAAATCCAAGAAGACCCAGCAAGGATTTCTAGACAGAAAAGATATACAAGAGAAGTTGTTGCAAAATATGTGGCTGAATAACGCTGTATGGCTAAAGCTCTGCAGTAGATGGCTGAAAATTAAAATAAATGGCTGTATATTTTCCCTCTATCTTTCCCAAAGAAAGTTTGATCCTCCTCTTGGGAAACTAACTCCTCAAAATGGGGTTTCAACCCCTTCCACTGCACACCTTAAGAAATAATGCAGTTTTCTAAAGGGACTGCATTTTTGCTAAATGTAGATTCTTGGACCAACACTAGGTAGTCGAAAATTTAGATTAGAAACCTCCTCTTATATTTCTTGAACAAGATCTCCAAGGAAGAGTATGGAATTCCCACCCGGGCAAACCTTTGCATTAAGCAATGCAACAACTTAGCTAAATAGCTAAGTATGTCAGAATTCTAAGCAGACCTCATGAAAATATAATCTCCAATATGTCCATATGCTTTCCATATCCTTCATTATATAATTTATGAGCTTCCTCACCAAGGGTGCCACCCACTATGAGGTTGCTTCCATGCAAAGGCTCCTCCACAAAAACTGCGTTGTCCAACATGGTTCAATGCATCTAGACAGTTTTTTTGACTTATTCAACCTTGAATGATTATTCATGCCTTGTCCCTTTCCACACTCAAGGTGCCTTCATTTTATCTTGTTGGATTTGATCCCTATTCACATTGAGCTAGCTTTATTTAGAACCCACTTCCTTGAGAGTAAATCATGTTGAATTGGTCAAAATTGACCTTGCCCACATACTTTATGCCTTTTTCACACATGTGGATGCTTTGACTGGTTAACATGATCCCCCTTCACATTAGGAATGATTTTTATTCATATTTGAGCAAATTATGAGCCTCCTTGCCCATTCATTCATCAATCAAAGTTTTAAGAGAAAAATTAATATTCCCATTAGCTGAAGCTAAATTGGGAACATTACAATGAAGTATTATAAGGTTTCAATTGCACAATATTTTCCTTATGGCCAAATTGGCACAAGAAAAAATTACACCATGGAAGTTGAAGGGAAAATCTCAATAGTAAGTTTTGATGATTTTCTATGAAGATCATTTTTAATGATTCTCAGAGCTACTTTCATTTGTCTAACAAATGTCTACATTGATATTTTCAAATTTATACTTTTCACTACAATGACTTGTTTGAAATCATGACTGAATAATTCTAACTAGATTTCTTGCACAACATCCTCAAGGGGCACTTATTAAATTACACTTAATTTATTTTTCATCATCAATTATTAAATGTTGGTATTTTCAGATAGCAATAAATTAGCATTAGGTGGAAACTTGATGATGGAGGTATAACCATTGTACCAATTTCATCTGTAGAGTACATCAAATGGGGAGCTTCCATCCAATGCTAGTGTGATTCCAAGGGTTGTTCAGAAAATATTTGACACTTTAGAAAGCCAAAATTTTGAATATAATGTCACCTTCTTGGAGTTGTACAATGAACAAATCACTGACTTACTTGCACTTGATGAGATATCTAAGGTTATGTTCTATGATAAATAACGAAATCCCTTAGCATTGATGGAGGATGCAAAAGGTGGGACACTTGTATGAGGCATTGAGGAATAAATAGTTACGAGGGGGAATGAAATATTTACTTTACTGGAAAAAATCTTTGCTAAGTGATGAACAAAAAAAAACTTCTCAACAAGAAATCTAGGTAAAGTAAATCATATCCACATTGTTTTTTCTCATTAGATATGAGATTAATTCTAACTTCTAGTTCTGATTTTTTTTCCACTTTATAGTCGATCCCATCCATTATTTTCTTTCACAATTATTATCAAGGAAGAAACACCAGAAGGAAAACAATTGATTAAATTTTGAAGACTTAATTTGGTCAATCTTACTAGTTCAGAAAACATATATTGGTTAGGGGTCTAGGAGGTGAGGTCATTCAAAATATCCAACTTTTAGTAGATGGCAAATTTCAAGCTTATTTTTGTACTTAGTATATAAATTGGAATGGTATCTAATAGATTATGGTTTGCAAGGTTGGAATCTGGTGGCCAAATATTGCTACCTACACAACATGAAAAACTAAAATTGAATATTCATAACTTAACTAGATTAAATGTGAGATATTTAGTGCACACTGCATACATCCTGGGAGGGAATAAAGAAAAAATAATAATTGTAATTTATCTAATGAATTCTATAGGTTTGTGCAAGGGAGGTCTGGGCGATCAACAAAATCATACTAATATTAGATCGTTTTATTAATGCTCTTGTGGAGAATCTTGGACATGTTCCTTACCAGTATATTTGGGTTAGTTTCTATGTGGCATGTAAGTAGTTTGACCCTTAGTGTAATTGAGAATGAAATTAGATTGTAATTTTTTATCTAACTTTGAAAAATGGTGCAAACATAGTAAACTTGCAAGACTATTACATGATTCGTTGGGCGGGAGGACAAAGACTTGCATAATAGTAATTGTTTCACAATATTTCCACTGACTTGAAGAAACTCTCAACACTTTGCACTATGCCCACAAAGCCAAAAATATTAAAAATAACCTATAGGACTCATTGCCTACCCTTTATGTTATCTGTTATATCCATATTTGTATTCCTAGCCACATACAAGTACGTCACAAATCTATATCATATCCCGGGATTTGATGTTGGAACTTAGGGTCATGAGTTGGAACTAGAGTTAGATGTTGGAACTTGGGGTTGTGAGTTGGAACTATAGAAATAAAATTTACTTAAAAAAAAAAAAAAAAAAAAAAAATTACTAAAATTTCTTCTATTTCTCACTGACCTAATAACTCTAGAAATCATTTTTTTAGATGGATGATTTTTTTTTTAACTAAAATAAAAAAAATTTACTAAAACATTTCTTGTGCTAACAAACCAAGTAGCTCTAGATAATTTTTTTTTTTAAAACATTCTTGTTCATATTACAAATCTAAAAATTCTATCTTACCCAATATTTAGCTAGACCACAATAATCTAAGATATAACATGAACTCACTCTCTACAGATAATGAATTTGAGCATTTTTAATTCTTGGTTGGCACCTTTCAAACTATGTTTTGATCTAATTAAATCCTAACCACCGCTAGTAGACAAGGGATATGTTTCCTTCCAAAGAAATTTTTGTAGAATTCCCACCTTACCTTACCCTTCACTCCATCTAAACCTAGTATGGTTGAAACCCCCCTTCTTACATCACTACATACATTGTATTTAGTGCTAAACTCCTAATAATATCAAACTATTTTTAAAAAATTCATGGTTTAGGAATTTCAAAATAAATTGGATTTAGAGCTAAATTTAAATCAATACTTTATTTCTCTTTTACATTATAATTTAAGGATCTCAAAAAAAATAGAATGGAATCATTTTCGTCACTGGGTACAATGGATTTAGCGTGATAATGGAAAAAATGAAGTAAGTATTTGCGAGAATTTGTTTGTTAATGAACATTAGGGTCCATTATATCATAGTGAAAATTACATGCATTAAAAAAAGCTCAATTTTTCATGTGACATTCATATTCTATGTGAATTATTTTTCATTTAAAACAATTTACATTTTCATGTGACATTCTTTTTTTCTTAAAATTTCTCCTATTTCTAATCCGAATTACAATTTTAATTTGAACTAAAGCTTATAGTAAGTCTTAATTTACCAATCATGTATGGAAATCATAAGAAACATTCACAATAGCATATGAGGAACAATTGGGTACCTACTTCATATGCATTAAAAATTGCTTCTTCTACTTAATGTGAATTACAAGTGTAATCTTAGTTGGATCTTCAATATATCTTAAATAATATTTTCAATTATTTTTACTACTATTAAATGTTATTATGTCCTACCTCATTTTATGGTTACAAATATAACAAAAATATTCATTGTGTTGTGGAATTAATACTAACATGTAATGTTAATTTTTTTTTTTTCAGAACGCTACAGGTAATGACTGCAAAGATGATGATACAAACTACGTTGTGTTTACATAAATAGGAGATGAGGAGAAGGACAATGGAATTGGCGTTGGTGATGACGATGTGTATGAGACTATTAGGATGGTCAGGATGACAATTATGGAAATGATCATGAGGATGATATTGACTATGATCTTCATGGCGCCATTTTTCAATTTAAGGGTTGATTTGGGTTAGCTAGCCATGCGTTATTTTTTATATTTAGTTGGAATGCCTTAATATGGTAATTGTGCATTTGAATTTTAGTTGAATAATTATGTCGATACTATCGGTACTATATTTTTACCTTATGAATATGTTGAAAATTGTCAATATTTTTTAATGAAGAATTATTGTGTATGATGAGATTCCAATTTTTTTATGGATGTTGTGAATTTATCTTAGAATAATGATATCTATGAAACATTTTGATTTGGGAACCATACATTGGATTTTAGTTGATTTGATTAAATATGATGGTGATATTATCATTATTATCTTTTTATTTTATGTATATATTGAAAATTATCAACATTATTTTGATGGAGAATTACTATGTATGATGATATTACTATATTTGGATGGATGTTGTGTATTTACCTTAGAATAATGACATTTACGAAATATTTTGATCTGATAATCACACATTTGAATCTTATTTGATTTGATTAAATATGATTATGATAGTATTAGTATTATCGTGTTACTTTATATATGTGTTTAAAAGTGTCAATGTTTTTTGATGGAGAATCATTATGTAGGATGATATTACTATTTTTGGATGTAATGTTGTGAATTCATCTTGGAATAATGGTATGCGATGATTTGGTATATATATATATATATATATTGAAAATTATCAATTCCTTTTTGATGGAGAATTGTTATATATGATGATACTGCTATTTTTTGGATGAATGTTGTCAATTTCCCTTAAATTTATTTACAAACATTTAGTTATAATTTTTAATTGTGATGTCTTATTATTAAATGATATTTAGAAATTGTAATATATTTCACTATGTAATTGAAATTAGTAAAATGAACCGAGAAAGGGGGTCATAAATGGAAAGAAAAGTACACTCTACATAAGAAGCCAAAAGTGGATGTAACCATGGATTTAAAATTGGCAGTAGAATTGGATGCTAAACTAGCCATCAAAATAATATGCAAACAATGAAACAAAAAGGTTCTTAAAGTAGAAGTAAAAAAGGTTACATCACTAGACACAAATAAAGGAAAAAAATAGGGCACACAAAAGGATACCAAACTAGGAACAAACAAGGATGCATAAATGGACACCAAAATGAGGATGCCAAGAATGGTGTAAAATTGGGATGCAAAATTGGGCGCAAAAAATGAAGAAAAAAAATATGTAAGGAAAGACACAAAACAAGATGTAAAATGGGACTAAAAAATGGCGAAACCTAGGATGCCATATTGGATGCAAAAAATGATGCATAACTAGATGCAAATTCAAACTCAAACCTAGCCACAAAATGAGATGAAAATGTGGACACAAAATGTGGTATAAGAAAGGATGCAAATTTGGATGCCAAAAAGGATGAAAATTTGGATGCCAAAAAGGATGAAAATTTAGACACCAAAATGGATGCAAAATTGGACATAAAAAATGGTGCAAAAATGGACACAACAGTTTAAGAAATGGTGCAAAAATGGGCATAAAAATAGATCAAATTTTTATGCAAATTGAGATGCAAAATGAGGTGCAACGTTGGATGCAAAATGAGGTGCAAAAAATGATTCAAAATTGGTGCCAAAACAAATGCAAAAGTAAACATAAAAAATGGCTCAAAATTGAACATAACTTTAGACACAAAATGGTATATAAAGGTAGACGCAACACATGACTCAATATAGGATGAAAATTTAGATCCAAATTTGGGTGCTCCAAATGATTCAAGGGATGCAAGAAATAGTGTTAAAAATGATGCTAAATTGGATGCAATGAATGATGAAAAATATTGTGCAAAATAAGATGCAAAAAAAAGGAGAAAACTCAAACGCAAAAGTGGATCCAAAAATTGGTGAAAAAAAAGATGCAAAAATGGATGAAATTTTTGGTGCTAAATCAGGTTCAACATGTGTTGCAAAATTGGATGCAAAAAAGGGTGCATAAAAAGGAACAAAAACTGGCACAAAAATAGATGAAAAAATATGTACAAAATTAGAAGAGAAAAATGGCATAAGACTAGATGAAAAAACTAGCACAAACTAGACACAAAAAAGTCATTAAATTAGATGCAAAAGATGGTGTAAAACTCGATTCAAATGACAACACCAAACTAGAAGCAAAGAATGGCACAAAACAAGAAGAAAAAAATGATGCAAAAATAGAAGCAAAACCTGTTGTGAAACCAAATGTGAATATTGGTGCAAAATATGATGTAAAATTTGGCGTAAAAAAATATGTAAATTTTGGCGCAAAAAAATCTTTAAAAAATGTACAATAGAGCCAGATTTAGCGCCAGGCTGCTCATCTGAATTAGGAAAAAAATGCACTAAAATATGGTGCGAAATTTGGCGTAAATTGCTCATTTTGCTGTACTGAAGGTTATTTTTTTTATTTTCAATGTGGAATTGAAGTGTTCATATGCTCATGTAAGATCATTTTAGTTGGAGTATAGAATATTTGTATGAGATGCCTTGTGTTGTTATTTTATGTGAGATTTCTTTGCAGGAGGCCATTTCCTTGTAGGGAAAATAGCCACATGTTTTTTATTTGAAAAAATTTATGTACTCCTTTTCCTACTGAATATATGGAGCGGTCTAGCTATGTTGGTAAGCCCAAAGGTGTAGCCCAAAAGGGGTTAACTTCGTCACCAAATATTGTTTTATTATCTTCATGATGCATGTATGAGTTATGTAATATTATGTTGCTTATGTTATGTTTATATGTGAAGACTAACTCATGACTTGAAGATAACTTTAGAAAAACATGTTTGTGTCAAAACCCATTTTACATTGCAGAGCGTCAGAATGGTCCTTATTTTTTTTTGGAGAAGAGTAAATTGAGGACCTCCTCCATTTTCAGATCAGCATATGTGGAGGAGGCCTCATTCTTTATTTAAATGAGAATAATATTTTTAAGTCAAAATTTAGATTAGTCCAACGATCCAACAATTGTGTCTAACTTCTCTCCTTAAAGCTCTTACTATGATGGGATTAGGAGCATCATTGTCAATCCTTACAAAATTTTTGGGACTCATTAAATGTCACAATTGGTTCAATGCTATGCGAAGATCTCACAATCAAACATTGCTTCCTATACTTGAAGAAATTTTTCATATTAAAGCTTTATTTGAGCATATTTCTTGTTGTCATATCTACATGCAAAGAAATTGAGAGGTTGATCTCTTATCTAAGGAGGGTGTTTGATAACACCTGGGCTCTTGGAAGGTTATAGAGAAGGTTGATGGATAGTACCAGGAATACCAACATCAACCTTTCCTAGTAGTAGAATAGTATTTTGTACAATATTTCATAGTTTTTGTTTCTCTTCATGGATGAACATATTTCTGGACAACAACCTCAACGAGTTTTGTGCATGATGGTTTACAACAATTTATATTTATGAAATTTGGACTTATTCCTGATGCATCATAGCCTTTTATTCGAAGGAGTTTCTCTTATTTTTTTTATTTATGGGTTATCATATATGTTTTTAAATCCTGATATATAGTTATAATGGTCATGTTGCAAATGGGACAAACATATTTCGGAATGCCTTCATAGGCATTTGCTATATGTAACTTTTTTTTCTTAATTGAAAGTTACAATTTTTTCTATGTAATATGTATATGTATATGTATATGTATATGTCTATGTATATATATATGTATATGTATATATATGTGTATATGCTAAATGGACATATATAACATTTTGCGAGTGTTTATATTTAGAATGGTGTTAAAATTCCATATCAATGACAACTTAATGACCATTCATTTTTATTGATTGTGACGAAAAGTATGCATGCCAAGGGGTAAAATTCTTGGGTTTTAGTTGATGTATATCCCTTTCAGGGCTTCCTGGTGCCCGAGGAAGATAGTAAGATTAGCTATATTGTTACAAATAAATTGCACACATGTTTATAGTAATGCATAATCAACAAAGTGAGATATTGAAAGATTACCTCTTTGTGAGCAGCAGATCCTTTGGAGAGCACTAAGTGGCATGTCTAAAGCCCTTCCTCACCGGCTCCAAGTCTAGATCCTACAAACAAACAAATCACATATGTAATATTCACAGTGGTATCACTTACTAGCAATTAAACAAGTATATAATCAACATTAAACTATGGAAAATTGAGCCATTTATATCATGTTCATAGACAAATAAATAATAAATGTGACACTGAAACATAAAATGGATAAAAAAGATGCATTTTTGTTAATATATAATAAGTAATATTACAACCGTTGGTTGAACTAAGCCTTCCTCAGTCTTCTGACTCCTCTCTCTCGCTTCTCTATCTCTGAGTGTAATGATACTTGGGCTAAGAGTTCTCAATGAACCTTACAAATTCTTAAGCCTCACACTCAACAATAAATCTCTACTCTACACAAAATCAAACCTTCGATCCTGAACAAGAGCCCAAGCCTCCAATTTATAAGAATTGGGGAGGATAGACCTTGTCAATCCTTTCAATCAATGTGAATGAGGAAAAATCTTGATGTTTCCTTTCCTTTCCTTGATTTTTCCCTTTGCAGGTGTTCAGTTGTGTTTGGAAACATCCAATAAGAGGTTTTTACTGTAGGTTACTGCTTTTGAACTTACTCATTTTGAGAAAAACTAGGAAATGTCAGTCATTTTCTGTGGGATTTGTCCCTTTCTTCATGAAAACATGGGTAACACTGCCCTTTAGGTAATACAGAGTGTTAGCCTAGGCACTAAGGCTCCCTTTGAATGGTTGGGATGCATTATAACTCGATATGGCTGTCTCCAGGGTGCGTTACCTTTGAAAAATGGGTCTCTTTTTGGGTCCCTCTCTTCCTCCCATGTTTCCTTCTCCTCTGAGCTGATGAGGAGTTCTTTTGTCCTGTAACATATGCCCCCTAAAGTGTGAGGTTAGAAGTGAAGACAATGGTCGAAATACTTTATAATATGTGTAGTAGAGCGAGAGGAGTTGGAGGACTGAGGAAAACCTGAAACAACAACATATGTCGGAAATATAAGTATATGTCCCGAGTTGGACATTCCCATGCTTAGTAGTTGTATCAAAATTATTTCTCTGGAAAGAGACATAACCATTATGTCCACCAATAATCATAATGTGAAATCTCATGTCATGACAGGATCAATTTGATAAGTTGTCTCTGAAAACAATATCGAAGCTTGGGAGAGGAAACACAGCTGAAATGATGTAAGCCTCAACCCAAGGTCTTGGTCACCACTTCACTAAACTGCATATTTATGCACATGTGAATGAAGGATTTGTAGTCAAACATGCGGGAAATCATTTGATTACTATTCAATGATGAAAATTTTTAACAGAAGCGAGGGTGGCCACCGATAAGGATGATGGTCCCCAAGATGTAGAGTACAATCTAGCGAGTGTGAATAAAAGGTGTTGATGTCGAACATTCATAGAATCATTTGACTGGGAGCCAATAATGAGAACCCCCAATCAAACAAAAAGTAACATGCCACTGAGGTCTACAAGTACTCGGGTATTGATGTGTTTCTGGATCAAATTCCTAGATAAGATGTTGAAGTCAATAGGAAGAGATCTATTGAAAGGTAAGCACTAGGTCCTCCTACATCAGTCAACATGAAACGGGAAAATATTATCTTGTTTTGAATATATTTTAGAGAAAATGGTAGTAACTGACGACGAAAAATGATTTTTGGCATATGATGGCTTGGCTAATACAGGTGGCAGTAGATAGTGAGATATTCTTGAACAATAGAAGGCACAGTAACAGTGTACCAAGAATCTTAGGATTATGAACACCAAAGAGTGTCAGGATTCACCAATATAGGGGCATCATCATATGAAGGATAAACTCATAGAATGGTAGGGTTTGGGTAACTGTGAGTGAATTTTCTGGGAAGTGTCATGTTCAAGATTTTTTGCTGCCAAATTGAAATTCAAAGAATAACAGAATAAGTATCCACTTTGTCCAAATTTTTCCCGATATGATTAGGTTTAAAAATTCTAGATGGGTAAACTTGGTGATCCTTTCATACTTAAGGATTCTAGAAAACATCATAAAAGACAACTCCAAGGGGTACCTTTGTCATGTTTGATAGCCAGCCACGACAAAGGGATAATAGTAAGCCCGACATAGTTCCTTTTCCATAAGTTAGTCCACTAAATCCGGATAAAGTGACAAACCTATGTTCAATGGACATGTGCCTCATTTTTTTATGAGTACGAAGAGACGAAGAAAATTCAATATTCTTCATAAAGTTTTAATGAGTCAGATGAAGTAAAAATCGATCCTCTTCGTGAAAATTTAATGAGTCCGATGGAGAAAAACTCGGTTACTTTCTCGATTTTTTAACGAGCTAGAAAAATATGGAAAATAATGGCTCATAGTTCTTCACCGTTTTATTTTAACGAGCCCAACGAAGGAAACTCAATCAGTTTTACGAGCTAGAAAAAGTCCCTAAAAAGAAGGCTCGTTGCTTCTTCGTGTAAGTTTAATGAGCCCGAAGAAGAGAACTCAAGGTTTTTCAATTTAACGAGCGAGAAAAATACCATAAAAAGAATTCTTGAAATTTTTTGATCTCTTTCTCGTTAATAGAAGGATCTATGTTGGGAAATTTCTCGTAATACCAAGTGAAAACATCGCATAACTCCCTAAAAAGGGATGTGAAGTGTGCAATTTCCTCAAGACTACAATCATCTCCAATCTATATATTTCCATGATACTCGTTTTGGTCGAGATATCTATGCGCATAGTCTTGGAAATATTTCCCATGTTCCCTTCGAAATCGAATGTTTGAACAGTCATGTATGCGGAGGGAACGATCTCAGATGGGTCAAAATACGGGATTTGGATAGTGGTCGCATCTAAATCAAAAATCGAAGTGTGATGATGAAACTCTCCCCAAGGTCATTCCTCCACAGACATGATCTCTCAGATAGCTTCATCCGTAGGTAGGACTTCATCGAGGATATCCTTAAAGGGAATAGTGGTGGGAGAGACGGTGGTACCATTGGTTGAAATCAAGGCAGTGGAGGGTTCAAATGTTGATTGGATGGCTTTGTACGCCAACTAAGCCAATGATAGTGGCATATGATATCTATAGGAATCAATTTTTGATGGTGTCAGTAGGATCCAAGGATTGATAGAGCCATCTGAGATGGCGAATATCATTCAAATCGTGCATGGAACCTCAGGTGGAGGGAGTGGAAAACAGCCCATCATGGAAGCTGCCTTCAGAAGACTAGTACTGACACTGACATAAGAGTTAGGAACACCTCCTAATAAGGTTACAGTGTTGCTAGGTAATGTGGAATAATCAAGGGTGCAAAAGGATAAATGGTCCACTGTAACTATCTTCCCATCCAATGGAAAACGGATGAGTCGGAAAACCAAAGAGACAATGGCAGTCATCGCGTAAGACCAACTATGACCCAACAAAATATTATAGTTATGATGATGATCTACGACTTCTATGTCCACAATTATCGTTTTCCCACTAAGTGTAATGGGGAATCTAGCAAGGTAGCCTTTTGGGAGGAAGGTGTGGCATCGAAATCTTTGACTAAATTCAATGGCGGAGACAAAGGGGGAGAACCGAAAGTAAGCGAGCACACAGTTGACATTACGTAGATCGAAGAACCTTCGTCTATGACAGTGCAATGGATTGGTCTCCCTTTCAACACAACTTGAACCTAGAAATAAAGTTAGTGTGGAAAGGCGAGGTTTGCATTTTTCCATGTCGAAGATGGCTAGCATAGAATCTTGGGGGTCAATTCCACCAATGGCTAAAAGAAAAGCTTTCCTTTACACTAGGAAGGTTTGCAACACTTCAAGTGCAGACATTGTTGATGGTGCCTGCACCAATTATTCTACAATGTTGTAGTTCTAGGCAGCACGTGCAGAGGTGTTATGAGTCTTGCGTCGAAGGTTCCCTTTGGGGGGATGAATGACAGGGTCAGTAGCAGGCCTTTCGATATGCAAATCGTTATGTGGTGGTGAATTCGAACTTGAACTAGGTTCTTGAGCCTCAATGACTAGATTTCCATAGATTTTAGCTTGAGTTTGGAGTTCAACAGTCTCCATGCCATGAATGGTAGATGATCCTTCGTCGGAAGGATGAGTACCACCATTTCCCCTTTGGGGGGGTTGTGGTGGGTTTGCAACCATGTGTTATTTTTGCTGTTGTGGATTAGGCAAGGGATTGTGAAGGATGACAAGTGTCCTTCAAGAGTCCTTTTGCATAATAAAATATGTGAATTCTTGCAGCCGAGGACATTTATATGTCAAGTGGTACTCCACACAAATTTTGCAAGGGAATCTCATTGGTTTTTCCTTTCCTTTTTCATTTTTAGTAGTGTTTCTCTGATTGTGATTATTCTGAGTATGGGGCTTCTCTTTGAAAGGAGTGGTTTTTTTCTTATTCTTCTTTTTCTTGCTGCCAGGTTTTCGTGTAGACTGCATAGAGTGTACCTCAGTGGCAGGAAGAGAAACCGATTCAGTAGGATTTGTGGCAGCCGAAGATGGCTGGGAAGCTTGCCCGCTAAGCTGCTTTACAGCTACACCAAAAGTTGCACCAACAAGGTCGTTAGTGTGAGCTCTGGGTAACTAAGTAGTGGGAGGATTCTGGTTGCCAGGGGAATGGGGGAGTAACTCATACAGCGTGCCATATTGCGAATAGATGATATCTAGATGTTATGCATAACGGATGGATTTGTCTTCCGTGACCACACCAGACAAGAAAACGTCTTTAGCAAGGGGCAGTAAAAGTGACTTACAAAACTAGTTTGATAACAGATGATCCGAGATTGGAACTTTGACTAACCTCCATCTATATCTCCATTCATGAATGTGATCGGGGATATGGGTGGCATTTTCTTGGCACAGTGAGGTTAAGAGTTTAGTTCTGGTTTCATATTGGATAGTTAATTGGAAATTCTTAATAAATTCCATTGCTAAAGGACCAAAAGTATTGACTGCAGCACGTGGTAACTCAATGTACCTGTCTGCTCAACTTAGTGTTCCTAAATTGATGTCATAAATTGTCAACTAGGGCTAGTAAACTATTGAAGTGAAGTGCACTATATGTGCCTAGGTATATGCTTCCTACTTCGTTGTGTTTAGTGTTTTTCTAGTGTTTTTGGTTTTGTGTTTTTTATGCTAAGAGGAAAAGAACTAAGTGTTGGTAAAGAGAAGTTTTTGGTCACACTAAAACAGAGCAAGATATATTCTAAACTATGTATGGAACTTAAGAACAAAAAATGCAAAACTTGACAAGAAAAATAACTCATAACATGAACTCAGTCCAATTCATTCATTAGAATTATATTGGAACAACTTGAGAAAAGGATGGGTTTAATGCAATGAAGTTCTTCTAAGTAAACAACAACCTACAATATCACAGAGAAAACCTCATCCATGGTTAGAAATTTGTTGGAACACATTTGGAAAAGATTATCTGCAACATAGTAAGGAACGCCACTTTAAATTGACTTATGACACTACAATTAATCCATTCTACAACTCAAAATGTCACCATTAAGCCTCATTCAAGGGTTAGAAATCTTTTGGAATAGTTTTAGAAAGAGGCAGTTTGTAAAATTATGAGAAATTGCAGAACAATGAAGACTTCAAAATGACATTACCAATTCTTGTTCATATGATAATGATGTATTAGTAGAGATTAAGAACAAGAGTAGTTTGTAAATAATGAAGGCCTTTAAGTCTAGTTTAACAGAACTAGAGTAAAACTAGCTAATAAAACTTGAAATTCAATGAATAGAATTGAACTAGAATGCAACCAATCAAACTTGAAATACAGTGAAAAAAATTGAACTAGAGTGCAATTAAACTCCGAAGTATTACAGCTGAACTAAAATGAAACTAATCTCTAAAATACTACAGCTCTATCTCGTTCAGTGTTAGTGATATTTTGGAACAATTCATAAGAATAAGACTGGCTGTAACATCCGATGTAAGTGAGCGTAAAACATAAATTTCATAAAACTGCTTAAATTAGGAATGAAACAGAGTTACAGTTACTTATCTAAACAATATGCACAGAGCTTCTCGGGCAGTAGGGGCCCTCTACCACTGGATTAGCATACAAATCTCCTCAAGATTGCTTCAAGTCATGCAATAAATTTGTACTTCTTTCATTAAAGGAAAAATACTCCAGAAACAGAGTATTACGGTCTTTTGAGATCTAACAACAAAACATCGATCTAGCTAACTATCTCTCGGTTTCCCGAGTTATTCTTATAAGACAAATACATAACTTCCCTAGAGAGGAAATAGGAACAAGTGTCTTTTCAATCAAAATCAAATTAGAACTCTTGTGGAGGCTTCGTACTTTGCTGAAGACATCTGTAGAGTCCTTGTCCTGGTAGGAATCTGCTTCTTAGTTTTGGTTTCCTCCATGTGCATAACCACATGTAGATTTTTTCTCAGACTTCGCAGAGAGCAAGAAATGATGTAGGAGTGTTGTGGAATTCAACCATATGTGTTTTTCCTTTAAGTGACACCTATAACCTATGTGAACATGAAGATAGTTGCGGAATAGGTGACTAGCTACAGAGTGGCTGCATTCTGTAGCTGAGTCTAGTCAAAAATTACTACAACAACAAAACCATGAAAATATAACAAGTCAGTCATTGTATGCATTCCTAAAGTGACTTTAATCAATCCTATTGATCTTTTGAGCCTATAATTGATAAGGGACAAAGGAAATGGAGTGAACTTTTCTGAAAGGAAGGGACATCTTTGGGGCTCAACAGTATCATTTGGTAGCGTTGCATGTGAAAGTGCAGGGGAAAAGTCTAATCTAGATATTATCGTCCACCATGGAGTTAGAAACAAACCATAGATGAAATTTGGTGATGTGTGTAGAAAAATAATCCCCTTGTTTCCCTTTGAACCTAGGGATGTCAGATGGAATATTGTGTGGTACTAGAGGCCAAAGCGGGTTGTGGTTGATAGGATCATTAGTCAATTTGTAGAGGTTGGGGATTTCTAATGCTGCAAAAAATGGAAATTGCGTGGTTGCCCCTGAGTCTAATCAAGGAGGTGTTGGTTGACCATTCGGACCGTAAGGTCCACCCATCAATGTGTTACCAATGGGATAAGTGGGACTTTGTTGATAAAAGTTTTCAGTGAGTGGAGGTGTAGGGATGTATGGTTGTTGTCTGTAGAAGATGTTGTACTAGGGAGAAAACTGCTAGTTTCCCCCAGTGTAATAGTTCCCCCCTTGCCCTAATTAGTTTTGGGAAAGGGCCACCCATATCGATGCAATAGAGTTATTTTGTTGTGTACTGCTATTCACATAGTTGACCATCGTCATAGACCCTACACTTGAAGTTTGACCACTTAACAAAATGGCATTAACAATTGATGGTCATGTTTTTTCTATTTAATGTAGGGCTACCAAAGTGCCCCATGGAATATATGTATTGGTGACACTACCCCTTGGCATAGTAGCCAAGGGGTTTGAACTTAGAAATGGGTTCCAACCGAAAGGGTTTGTAAAAGGAACCGATGTAGCCCTGCTAGCGAGAACAGAAACCGTGGGTCCAGGTGGAGTCACTATAGGAGAAGAATCTGAAGGGTTCGGAGGTCATCTTCTAGTTGTGATGAACATATTACTAGGACCAGGTATAGTTTGGCTACTGGGGTTGCAAATTAGTTACGTAGAACTAACAACTGGCATGGAATATGGTGGTGGAACTGATTTGGCCACCAATGGCAGTGACCCTATGGTCGCCGGTTGTGAAATGGATGTAGGTGTAGCCGAGGACATGACTGGCACTGGTGTTACCTTAAATAACAATGGCCCCAATGGGTCAGTGAGAGGTGGATTGTAAGGAGGTATGACTCATTCAGTGAAAGGATCCTCTGGAAACTCCGTGTGGTAGGGATGAATGTGAAAATCACTGGTCAACACCGAAGACTTCTCTTTCGGAGAAGGCATTGGGTCACCGAGACTTGACTCCTACCCTAGTGTCAAAGGAGGGAGACCTTGCTACCGTCTAGAAATATGACAAGGGTCGAAGGTCACCACGATGACCTGTTAATGTTATCAAATTTTATTGTGATGTATTATGAAGTCTCAGTGATAGTAACCACACACTTGAAAATAAAAATAAAAAACTTCTAAAATCAATCAATCAAGCAACTAGAAGGGGTAAGACATTGTTTGGGTACTATCATTTGCTAGAGATGAAACCCGATATCACAATAGCATATAGAGAGAGCTAGTCAAATGTAAAGTTATAGTTACTCTAGAGATTCGTCCAAACCTTGGACGATGGGTGTAAGCACTGTCATGGACACAAGTACTCTCCCAAATACTGAATATAGAGTAGGTCTATCTGTGTCAGGTACCAGGGTAGCCCACCCCAGTCACCTTGTGTAAGTCCCTAAGAGTATGGAAACTAAATATACCTCAAATCACATACACTATTAGGGGTGTGACGGTCGTAGACAACATGCTATATGGGCATAACACCTAGATCCCCAATCTAGTTTCGACATCCTTGAGGGGAACCCCAATATATATAATGCCCATTGTTATGCACTTGAATGTAGGCTACCTTCTCATGTACCCCAGTGTTGTTTCGTGCTTAACTTTGGTAGTAGTGGAGCGGTCCCGATAGTATGAGTGCAACAAGATTTTTCCCTCTTTAATGACTCTAGTTTCAATTTATGTGATCTTGGAAAGTTTTATCGCTTCTCCTATCCCAAGATCCTAGCCTGAACTACTATTGGTGTGAGCACAGAAAAAGAGCTATGTGATTGATTTTACTAGCGCTTGATTTTTTAGTGTACTTTCTTATTAGTCTTCGAAGGGGGAGTGGATGTATGAAATTTAATGAGACTCTGACTCAAAATCATGCAGAAAATGCTCTTAATATTCAATTAGATGAAGGGTTTATTATATAGGGAGAGATATTTCAAACATCCGTGCAGCAACAAACATTCAAATAATGTATGTTGGCTCGAGGGGTCTTGACCCAGGTTCAAAGTTTAAGGTTTTCCAATAAACCCCTATACTACTAGCACTTTCGGCAATGACCTACTTGCGCAGGTCAAAGTCTCACCCAAAGTAGTATGGGTGGGTGTTGGAACCAGTTTTCCACACCTTCAGAAAGGATAGGTAAGGCAAGCATAGCTGCGTCCTACCTCGAGATGTCCAGATCTCCCCGAGCAAGTCTTATAGGTCTCTTTTTGCATCCACGTGTGCAAGGTCAATTATACTATGGTGCTCAATAATCATATACTTCTAAGACAGTAGCTCAGTATTGCATAAAACATAACAAAACAGATCTAGATGCAGTAAAAACACTTACACATAACTTTCGCAGTTGAATAGAGAATACGCATAATACAACAATTACCAATGATTCGCATAAACAATACACATAGATTCAGTTCTCAAACAACTTTTCTTATTCATAAATTCATCAATTCCCTCTTACAATACCCATCCCAGCCTATGCACACATCAGTAGGGTCCACACGTAGCAGGACTCTAGATCTCCACACACACAGCAAGTAGGAGTCCTTCCCAAAATACCCAAAAAAGATTTACTAAACCACAATTCGCATCAATATCTCTTCCTTGCTCTACCTTCCGATTCAAAATGTTCCTCTATTTAAAAAAATCTAGCCTGAACTTTCCTATGGGCCGCAAACTATGGTTTTCGGACCCCAGGTTTACCCTTTGACCCATTACAATGCTTTCGAGGCTTTGACCCACCCCAAAACCCCTGCACAACACTAACTATAATCAAAAATACAAAATCGGACCAGTTTCGTAGCTCGTAGGAGACCCTCTTCCAACAGTCCCCCAACACAATCTTGTGACTCATCTCGAGTCACTGTGGTGTTGCGGTCTCTCTCTGTGCACATAAGGTATTGAAGGAAAAAATCAGTGGAGGTAACATTTCCTGACTCTGGGAAGTAGCAATTTGTGGAATATCGACAAGCTTCAAGGAGGTAGGTCCTTCAGGAGCCATCGTAACCTGCTCCAATATTTGGTTGATTCGCGCGATGGCGTTATGAGCACCCTGAGATATCTAGAAGGTGGCATTTCCACATGGCTTCAAGCACTTTCTAATGACATGCTTGGCACATCGGAGATCTGCACTCGTGTCTAGGAAGAAGTTGCTAGTTTTCAAGAGTGCCAGACACTGCGCAGGGATGAGGGAGGGCAAGGTAGCTTCGAACTGATTGAAAGCATCTTCCTTCTGTCAGAAGTCCTTCTTGAGACGTTGAAGCATCGGATTGAACTGGACCGCTTTCTAGAGCTTTATGGCTACCTTGAGCAACTAAATACCTAGAGTAATTTTTCCTTTAGTAATATCCATAGCTTTTTTTATCAACACAACACGTTGTGCCTGTACCTACAGGGGTGTGGTAGGTTGTGCTTGGGCTTGAAACGCAGTGAATTGGCAGGCCATTTGGTTCTTGAGATTTTGTACTTTGGTTTGGGATGCCTTGAGTGCTGCAACCAAACCTTCTATGGTAGCCCGAAGCTGAGCTGACGCCGGGATTTCATCAGGGATCTCTGTGTCGAGCTGGTGAACCACTTTTTCAAGCTGCACCATATGGCAGAGATCTTCGGTCTGGTGTGTGAGGGGAGGTGTGGCCACATCGAGCTATTGCTACGTGGTCTGGTCATGATGATGGATCTCTTGCAGCATGGCAGTGTGTATATCCTGTAACGCCTTACGGGGCAGCTGTGCCAAGTCTACTTGTAGTTCCATAGCTGTTGGGAGGTGGTCACCGACCAATATAATGTGAGGTAGCAAACAAATATGGCTTTCGCTGGCAAGTAGTCTGGAACTATGGAGAAGTCACAGCGTATTCCTCTAACACTTCGTCCCCCAGGGGGTTGGAGTATCCTTTTTAGTCATCCCTTTCATGTGCAGGACTAGCGGCGACTCGACTGCATCAGTTCTCATAGCGAGCCGCAGCAGTTGCGTATCATCCTTCGTGGCATATTCCAAGCCCATCTAGCTGGAGCTTGCGATAATCCTTGGGTTGGAAAGGTCGAAAACTTCTGTTGTGTAGCTTTGGCACCATTCTACATAGGGTTCAAAGTCAATTTTCCCTGTAGGGAGCCAGAGGGAAATCATCTTATCAATCTCGGCATCCCCAGACCCTCTCAACACAGTATCTGTAGGCATTGGACTGGTAGGTGCCGAAGCGTCCACGTGTGCAAGGTCAATTATACTATGGTGCTCAATAATCATATACCTCTAAGACAGTAGCTCAATATTGCATAAAACATAACAAAACAGATCTAGATGCGGTAAAAATACTTACACATAACTTTCGCAGCTGAATACAGAATACGCATAATACAACAATTACCAATGATTCGCATAAACAGTACACATAGATTCAATTCTCAAATAGCTTTTCTTATTCATAAACTCATCAATTCCCTCTTATAGGTCTCTTTTCGCATCCACATGTGTAAGATCAATTATACTATGGTGCTCAATAATCATATACTTCTAAGAAAGTAGCTCAGTATTGCATAAAACATAACAAAACAGATCTAGATGCAGTAAAAACACTTACACAGAACTTTCGCAGTTGAATACAGAATACACATACAACAACAATTACCAATGATTCGCATAAACAATACACATAGATTCAGTTCTCAAACAGCTTTTCTTATTCATAAATTCATAAATTCCCTCTTACAATACCCATCCCAGCCTACGCACACATCAGTAGGGTCCACACGCAGCAGGACTCTAGATCTCCACACACACAGCAAGTAGGAGTCCTTCCCAAAATACCCAAAAAAGATTTACTAAACCACAATTCGCATCAATATCTCTTCCTTGCTCTACCTTCTGATTCAAAATGTTCCTCTATTTAAAACAATCTAGCCTGAACTTTCCTATGGGCCGCAAACTATGGTTTTCGGACCCCAGGTTTACCCTTTGACCCATTACAATGCTTTCGAGGCTTTGACCCACCCCAAAACCCCTGCACAACACTAACTATAATCAAAAATACAAAATCAGACCAGTTTCGTAGCTCGTAGGAGACCCTGTTCCAACAGTCCCCCAACACAATCTTGTGACTCGTCCTGAGTCACTGTGGTGTTGCAGTCTCTCTCTGCGCATGTAAGGTATTGAAGGCGACGATCAGTGGAGGTAACACTTCCTGACTCTGGGAAGCAAAACTTTGTGGAATATTGACAATCTTCAAGGAGGTAGGTCCTTCAGGAGCCATCGTAACCCGCTCCAATATTTGGTTGAGTCGCGCAATGGCGTCATGAGCACCCTGAGATATCTGGAAGGTGGCATTGCCACATGGCTTCAAGAACTTTCTAATGACATGCTTGGCACATCGGAGATCTGCACTCGTGTCTAGGAAGGCGTTGCTAGTTCTCAAGAGTGTCAGACACTACGCAGGGATGAGGGAGGGCAAGGTAGCTTCGATCTGATTGAAAGCAGCTTCCTTCTGTCGTAAGTCCTTCTTGAGACGTTGAAGCATCGGATTGAACTGGACCACTTTCCAGAGCTTTATGGCCACCTCGAGCAACTAAATACCCAGAGTAAGTTGTCCTTTAGTAATATCCATAGCTTTTGTTATCAGCACAACACGTTGTGCCTGTACCTCCAGGGGTATGGTAGGTTGTGCTTGGGCTTGAAACGCAGTGAATTGGCAGGCCATTTGGTTCTTGAGATTTTTTACTTCAGTTTGGGACGCCTTGAGTGCTGCAACCAAACCTTCTATGGTAGCCCGAAGCTAAGCTGACGTCGGGATTTCATCAGGGATCTCTGTGTCAAACTGGTGAACCACTTTTTCAAGCTGCACCATATGGCAAAGATCTTCGGTCTGGTGTGTGAGGAGAGGTGTGGCCACATCGAGCTGTTGCTACGTGGTCTGGTCATGATGATGGATCTCTTGCAGCATGGTTGTGTGTAAATCCTGTAACGCCTCGTGGGGCAGCTATGCCAAGTCTACTTGTAGTTCCATAGCTGTTAGGAGGTGGTCACCGACCAATATAGTGCGAGGTAGTGAACAAATATGGCTTTCGCTGGCAAGTAGTCTGGAACTATGGAGAAGTCGCAGTGTATTCCTATAACACTTCATCCCCCAGGGGTATGGAGTATGCTTTTTAGTCATCCCTTTCATGTGCAGTACTAGCGGCGACTCGACTGCATCAGTTCTCATAGCGAGCCGCAGCAGTTGCGTATCATCCTTCGTGGCATATTCCAAGCCCATCCAGCTGGGGCTTGCGATAATCCTTGGGTTGGAAAGGTCGAGAACTTCTGTTGTGTAGCTTTGGCACCATTATACATAGGGTTCAAAGTCAATTTTCCCTGTAGGGAGCTAGAGGGAAATCATCTTATCAATCTCAGCATCCCCAAACGCTCTCAACACAATATCTGCAGGCGTTGGACTGGTAGGTGTTGAATCGTTCGGTAGGTTAGGGGCTGCCATAGCAACAAAAGGATAGGCTTCCCAATTTGGAAACTCGCAGATAGTAGAAGTAGGTTGATGGGGTATGACCCAAATGCTAAAGGTCCATACAATCGAGCAGTAGAATAGCGAATGCAGATTACAGAGACAATATTGAGCCTTAATCGAAGTTATCCTATTTTCCTTATAATATCTGGGGCTATCCAAAGGTAGAGTAAATCTAACTTGAAAATTACCATCTAGCAACCGGTAAAAACTCACCATAAATTTCCACATTTATTTCCAACTACCTATTTTCCGTAATGGTAAGATTCCCTTTTTACCACATTTCAGTGTTCTGACGGTCATTATTTGCATCTGAGTGCTTCCCCACGGATTTACTGACCTTGGATGACGCCTCCGTGCTGCTCGTGCTTCCAGAATTAAAGCTGACGTTGAGTGTGTTGTAATGAAATTCAGGTACAACTCAAGAAAATTGGCAACCGTACGCATCCCATCCAGTGTCGTGGTTGGGATAGTTCAGGGATCAGTCTTTCCTTCCATCAGCCTAAGGCTCCAGTATTCAACCGTGTGTGGTACCGGTGTTCCCTTTGATCCGGGTGCGATGTATAGGTGTGATATTCCCTCAGTTAAGGCATTCATGTTCTACAAAGTTGCATTTAGCACCCTTGTGCCATCTTCCACCCTAAATGTTCGCAGAAACTCCTCCCGAAAATTCTCCCAATGGTACGTGCGCTGATGCAGCTCTACATCTAAATACCATGCAGCTGGACACAATCCTAGGTCATGGCTAACAAAGTGAACCCATTCGTTTGGGGTTCTGTCACACCATTGCATTTCCCATGCAAGAAAATATCTGCATGGGTCTTCTAACCCAAGGAAATTTTGGATCTGTCTCCCAGCTGGGGCTCCAAATTGCAGGATCATCTTAGCCTGACATTCCTCCCAATTGTGGAATAACTTCCCATGCATATCCCATCAACGTGCAGGCGCTCTGTGTAGGGATAGCTGAAGGGCCCCTAGCCTACGTCCCTTGGGAAATTCTGCTTCGAAGGCATGTAAAAATTCCTTAATGTCACCTGAGTCCCAAAAGTAGGGCATGTCTCTTACCTCGATGGAGATGCAACGAACGTTCCTTGTGACCTGAAGACATCGTAGCGCTGAAACCTCATGCAACCGGCCTTGCCAATTCTCCAGTTCCCCATTAGAGTCAGAAAATCATTCACTGTCTTTTCCCTAGAAAAGCACTCCTTCCGTCGTGGGGCTAATCCAATCCTCATCCTGCATAGTCAACTTGTAAATTTGATCTACTTCCTCCTCATCACACGCTGTCTCTATATGCAGCACCCCTTCCGCGAGATCCAATGGTACTATTACTCGCGTACCATTATTTTCAAACACCATGCTACACTTTTTTAGATTGATGAAACCCCCCCATATCTATAGCCCAGTCCAATCCTAGGAGTTCAGGGTAGGAATCTGCATCTTCCAAAATTTCTATTACCTCGAAGTCAGCTTGGACCTTTACCCCTGCGATATCTACCATGAATTTTGGTAACCTTCCCAGAGGGATGATCTTTTGTTGATTTTCCATGCACAGCTGGATGGTGGACCATTCCAATTTAGGTTCTACCATTCGTTGCCATGTTTGCTTAGGTAACACGTTCACATCTGATCTGAGGTCCAAAATAACTTGATCCATCTCGTAGTCGCCAATCTACGCAGTCAACCACATTTCTCTACCAGTGCATTTTTTATACCTATATAGTATGTGTACATCCTTGGTCCCGGAGGTCGAATCGGGCCATGCTGCACAGCTATTCATTAATTCCTGAAGGTTCTCTATACCCTTTGGGTTACGTAGCAGCTTTATACATGCCTGCTGTTACATAGCATTTTGTCACCGTCCCTGCAATCCCTCGCCCCACATATTGGAGGGTCTTTTCCATGACCTACGAGCAATGTAAAACTCTGCAAATACATTCTTTGCATCCTTCTACATAAGGACGTGATTCTTCCTATTGAAAATTTCCTCAGAAAGCACCCAAAAGCCTATGTTTTTGCATTGGCATGGGTAGCCAGTTCACCCCTCGCGCCAATGGGGAAAATTTTCACTAGAGGCCATGCCAGCTAGCGCTCTGTCCCTGTGTTGAGCCCGTGCCAGCCTTTTTTGGAATGTTTTTTAACAAATTGGAGGCATAATTTTTCTTTAACCACCTCAAGAATGACTCATTGAAAGTGGTAAAATTCGATAAACCACAGATCTCTTCCTTTAGGAAATGGTTGATGGAAAATTCTAAGAGGATAGGACTCCCCCCACGATTATAGGGATCTAACCTCTCCTTCTCCTTCTATATTATCAAGCCTTCTACCTTTACAAAAGCTAGCTGAACATATAGACAAGAAGCTAAACTTGGAGAAGAGATATTATGGCCAAGTAATCACTATAGAGAAGGTCAAACCAAGGAGGATCCCGTAGAGAGAGTCCCGTATAAATTCCCGACGAGCTTTGTGAGATGTGCTCCGCTGGAACCCTGCTGGAGGAGATCACAACATCGAAGCCTGGTTGTACTCTTCCTTCTTTAATTCAATATACTTGACTATGATATTGATTCCATCTTTGTGTTATGTTTATTTAACGCATGTGATTTAGTCTTCTTCAACTAACTGATAGTTAGGAATGTGAAATAGTATGTTGTGTATTGTCTTCATTTCTTGTGTATGTGCAGGTATTCGGGCGTGAGAACAAGCGGATCGTGATCTATCGAATCAAAAATGAGAGGCAGGCATTCTTCCAGATGACACAATAGTGCAGGACCTATGGTAGGTGATCTACCAAGTCTTTTTCCATTCTTCACTAGGAATTGATGTCATAGTGTCTCTCGTTTGTGGCTAAACCCACTATAGGGTTAGTGGGATCGCCTCTATCCACAAAGGGGATTTACCTCACCAAAAAATTGACGACTCCGCTGGGGATCAGTGTGAGTTTTTATTTCGTCTATTAGATATTCTTCTTAGTCTTTTCTTTCTTAGCTTGCCTTTTCTGGATTTTTTTGTTGAGTTTTAGGCCCCTGTTCAGCCCCAGAGGATCCATTTTGACCTTTGTTTTTCCAAATTTTCATCTTTTCAAGTTTGGCTTGATTGGCACGGTTTCCAGCCTAATAGTCGCACCCACTGGCATGATTTTCCAGTTTATCACCCGCGCCATCCCCTGTCTAGCGTGGATTACAGCCAGATAGTCACGCCAATTCCTGTAGGCACTAGGGTTTCCCTTGTTTTGGAGTTTTTTGGTCCATCCTAGTGTCTTTGGGTGTTTTCTTGGCTTCATTTGAATGCTTTGGGTTTGTTTGTTACTATGATTAGCCTTCTTCCTTCAATTTTTTGTCCATTTCTTTCAGCGTCATGGCTTTAGTGCTTTCTAGTGCTTTTACATGTTGTTTCGCAGCCACCTTTGTTATTTTCTTGATTGCATTAAGCTCCCTGGATCTGTTTTGAGTGGTTGCTTTTGGTGAAATGAGTCTTGAGTGAGTCTTGGATCTCTCATTCAATTTTTCTTCCTGTCACTCCAAGCATAGCTCACATTACTTGTATGGGTCCATTTTGACATCTTTCTTCGATTTGAGAGATTGTGACATTGGTTTGAGTCTTTGTTTTGTTGGCTTGTGAGTTGTTTGGATTGTTTCACTTCGACTCTTGCATTAGCATTCTCGAACTAGTGTGAAGATTCCTTTTTCATGTTATTTAGTGCAACGTTTACTCTATTACATTGAAAAAATAAAAGATATATTTTTTCCTTGAATTTTTTGTTTGCATCATAAGAATTGGAAAATCTTTTGCATAACTAGCATTCGGCATTCTAGGAAAGTTTTTTCATTCTCATTAGTTTACATCAGGTTCTATAGTGAATAATTCTGTGAGTTCTCATTATTTTCTATCGCTTGAAATTCCTAACCTTCTCATAGATAGCTCTTCATTGAACGAAATGGTATTCTATGGCATGTAGCTTGCATTCAAGAATTTGTGAGATCCAACATTCGGTAGGACCTTTGAATTGAAACATAAATACAAGATCAAATTCAAATTTATTCAATTAACCTAAGGCAACATTGAAACTTAACGAAACATTTAGTGGTCTAAGTTAGAGACGTGTTCAAGCATCTTAAAACCTAGCAATTGTCGCTTTCCATCTGGCTTCAGACAATGCTAGTACGTACTTGCGCTCCCCCTACCGTTGAGTATATAAAGGGAGACCCCTATAGGTTGCAATCATTTTATTCATAGGAGGCCGAGTCTGCCACCTTGTAACCATGATACACCAAACACAGCATTCAAGGAGACTACCTACATGCATGTCAAGTCCTTGGTTGATTCTTCTTTCATTTTATAACTAAGGTGTATATGGAATTTCAGAGGAACCTAGTACACCCTTTTACCTAGACTACCTGAGCAGTCATTTTCGATCTTTACTAACTCCATAAATTTGAAAATATCATTGAGCACTTGTCCTTTCACGCTCGCTTAAAGCTGAAAGAGACTAGAGTCATCTTTGACTGTTTCTTGACTCTTAAAACATGAAACAACAAACTTTTGATTTTAATGTGGTAAAATAAACTACCTACGATTACACACCCATTAAATATTGTTTACTTGGACTATATTTCTTTTCTTTGGTTTTGATTCAAGAGTCTTCGTTTTGATCTTTTCCCCTTTTTTGGTGTGCTATAGTCACATTGGCGGAACCATCAATTTAATCTACTGGCAGTCCTTTCTCAGAAAATTCATCTGAAACTTCACAGATCTCTGGGTCTGCTGAGCTTCAACAACCCATCATCCCGTTAGAGTATCCCTTTCCGGAACAATTTGAGTTCCAATGGCCTCTTTCAAACGCTTGGTTTGGATTTGGGGTTGGAGAACATTTTCCCCCTGTTACATGAGGATCGTCGTTTTTGGCTGCTATCATACCTCCTAGCCCCCGTACTCTTTTGCAATATCTTACGATGGATTTAGACATGGATTCGTCTGGTCCTAATGGTAGTGAGGGTATTCCAGTTTCTTATGAACAATACCAACTCTTCCCAGAAGACATCCAAACAGAACCTGCTCAATCTTCACCATCGGTGTCGCTTCCAGCTGGATATAGGTCTTTGGGTCAAATTATGGCCGATATTGCCTCCATGGAAACATCAACTCCGTCAAGGGATCCAATTCTTCCATCCTTAGGTATGTCACTGATGACACCTGTCTCATCGTCAACACCTTTTGTCACGTTTGTTACCACTACACCCACTGTCTATATGGCTGCTTCAGCACCGGTTGTCACTGCACATTCATCCAGAGTTTCAACTTCAGTAGAAACCTCGATTTCCATGGCAATCCCTGACAGCCTTTCGTTTGAGGAGTATTGGCTGGCTGTTCAGTAGCAGAACTCCAAAACTTATCAATCCCCTCAGGATCCTTATAGGTCTTATTTTTCTCATTATGAAGCAGATGATACCCCAATTTATTCACTTTCATTTTAGTATGACGAGCAAGGCAACCCCATATACTTTCCTACTCCTAAGGCTTATCAGTTCCTCCCTAGTTTTATACCTACCTTGCCTGTGAAACCCTCTAACTAACAAGGGCAGCCCTTTCAGTGACAACCTTCGGTTTAGCAAGGGTATGCTTATGACCCTCAAAGACAACCCTTTCAGGGACAACCTTTTTGTGTAGCAAGGGTATCCGTAAAACCCACAAGGGAAACCCTTACAGGGACAACCTTCTGTCTAGAAAGGATTGTTTTACGGTCCGCAAGGGTAGCCTTAAAATCCTCAAGGTCAACCTTTACAAGCCCAGCCTGTGATCCAGCAAGGGCAACCTCAAGGACTAGCTGGGAAGCTAGTATATCAACCTGGAATTTCATACAGTCCTGGGGGGTAGATTCATCCATCTCAACCTTTGGTGCAACCTCAACAACCTCATCTTCCAATTAGTCCAAATGTTGCATAGCCAGGGCCATCTTATGGTCCTGCTCCAGGTCAACCTGTTTATTAGGCACAACCTGGCCCTCGGTAGCCATTAGGCCAACCCGCTCAACCGAGACAACCTGGTTGGCCCTCATCAGTCAGGTCAACCTGCTAAGCTAGGCCAACCTGCACAGCCTATTCACCCTACTCAGTCGTTTCTCTACTCTATGGTGCAGCCAAATCAATCGCTGCACTTGACGTATCCAGCTCAGCAGGGCCCCACTTATCAGTAGCCTATTCGAACCCAAGGCAGTTATTTTCCTCAAGGTCAATATCGACCAATTTACAAACTGTCTCAAGGTCCTACTTATCACCCTCAACTGCCAGGCTACACTTATACTCCATAGAAAAATCCTTATATTGCTCAATTAGCACCCTCGTATACTCAGAATTAGTATCCTAGTTTTCAACCCCCGTATCCTGGTCCTCAGCCGCCATATCAACCGAATTATATGGCTTATACCCCTTATGGTCAGAATCCTCCGGGACAGAACCAATGGGGGCAGAGTTATACTCAACTAGGATGGACTATGGGTACGAGTCCTTATCGAGGACCTGCTATGCCATTTAATCCTCAATTACCTTTCCTCACTACATTGGAGTTACCGGATGTGTCCAAATTGACAAATGATCCCATTCTTCATAATCCATATTGGCCCTCGGTCCCGACAAAGTTTCTTGGTGATTTTCCCAAGTTTTAGGGCAAGTTTGGAGAAGAACCCTAAGCTCACGTCATGACATACCATTTATGGTGTTCTTCCAATTCTTGGGTGGAGGACTCTATATGGCTCCATCTCTTCCAGCGCACTCTTACTGGAGTTGCTGCTAAGTGGTATATCGAACTGCCTCGTGGCATCCTTCAAGATTTCAATACTCTTGCTATGGCATTCCTGACTTGTTTCCAGTTGCCGGTTCATTATGAAGCCGGGGTGCATCTCCTCACATCCTTGAAACAGGACCGAGCTACCCATATCACGGATCACATTCATGAATGGAGATGGCGTCGTTGTTTTATCAAGTTTTGAATTCTTGGTCAACTTCTTACTCATTGGTTCAATACCTATTTTTTTAGTTAGATTGTGAAAGACATCGCCATGGGGGCATGTGTAACGAGGAACACCCCATCACTCGTGCCTAGTACCTTGATTTAGTGTACTCTCAATTAGGCATTCTGTTTGACATTTTGACTGAAGCTCCACATCCTAGGACCTCTAAAGCACCGACTACCCCATCAGTCGATGGCGTTATTGGTTCCATATCTCAAACTTCACGTAAGTCTTCCAATGGGAAGAAGAAATCAAATTCTTCCAATAATTTTTCTCCTCAGGCTACCCCAGATTCTGGTAAAACTGTGGAGGTCAACACCGTTCAGGCCAATCCTGCGGAAAAGACTTCCAAAGGGAAAAATAAGGGCAAAGGCAAGGCCAAATCCGATACCCCAAAACCAGAATCGTCTAAACCTCATGCTGATGATGGTTCACAGTGAAAACCGAAGTATCCCTGTCTGATTTGTGATGAGGACCACTACACTAGGGATTGTCCTAGACGATCCAAGGTTATTCAACTACTCAAATGCACTAAGGAAACTCCAGTGGTCCTTAAGGAGCCTTTCCCATATCAGCATACCCAGATGTTCGAGCAACCTCCCCCATCTACGTCGTTTGGCTCTCAAATTTTTATGATGAATGGTTCTGCACCCGTTTCCATCGCTACTCGATCGAAATATTATGTCGGATCATGCCAGGAAGCCGGGAAAGAGGTCATTGATGGTCCTCCTCCCACACCTACCTTTGGTCATCTTGAAATTGAAAGGTCCAGTGTTGAACCCGTCATACGGCCACCTTCTAAAGGTGTTCTCCGGAAATCTTCTTATAATCCTAATGCCTGTGCCGCTCATCATTACAGTATTGTTGACGATTTTGCACAGGCGCCTTCCATGATGTCCGCGTTAGAAGCGCTCCATAGTTATCCATCTCAATGGAAAGCATTATTATCTGCGATCGACGGGATTGACCCTACTGATTCTAGCCTTCTCTCCTTCGATTTAGAAAATTTTGTCCCCCGAATTCTGCACCAGATTGTGCTTGTTATACAAGTCGGTATCAATGGTCTCAACATCCATAGAGCTGTAGTGGATGAAGGTGCATCTACCTGCGTCATGTGATCTACTTGCTGGAAGGATCTTGGCTCTCCAGCCCTCAATTCGTCTCCCAATGCCCTTGAGGCATTTGATGGAAGGGAATCAAAACCCTTGGGTGTTCTCTCTAGCTTTCCGATTACATTGCAAGGAAAGACAGTCAACGTTGAAGTAGAATTGCTGATGGAAAACTCAACTACAATATTCTACTCGGTCGCAGTTGGACTCACGCTATGTTGTGCGTTTTTTCCACCCTCTTTTGACTTCTGAAGTTTCCACATGAGGGAAAAATTATTATTGTTGATCAGTTGTCATTATTTACCTCATCTTCTGAGAACAACGTGCCATACGTGGATGAAATTCCTAATCCCCCTGACAGTATAGGGCCATGTCTCTTCAAGAATACTGTTTTCATGGGTATTTTCCCCTTCCACCACTGAATACCGTTCAATTCAATATGGTCTCTCGGTCAGATGACCCTCAGATCATCCCTTCACCTGAACAAGTTAATTCGTTTGGAGATTTTATGCTGCTTATTCCCATTGAGATCAATTATTGTGAACTTACATCTGCATCTGATTCTCCCCCTCCTGAAACTGCTCCTTTGATCATGTCTCTCAACGTGTATTCTCAATCCCCCTGGCTCGGCGATGCAGATTCACTTGATCCTTTGAAATAAGTTCTTCTATCTGAAGAGGCTATCATGGAAACTATGTCTCTCGAGAATCTACCATGGAGCGATGGGCATCATTGTTCCTTGTTCATGCCTTGCCTCGGGGCCATATCTAACTGTCTTGAGCACTCCGCATCTCAAGTTCCCTCTCCACTGCTTCAGACACCCATTTTGACCCATGAAGTATTTTCGGAGGGTAACCTGGGTAACATTACTCAAACGATGCCTATCGACATTTCCATCAAACCGGGGATCGTCGAGAACATCCATGTGGGAGTCAGTGCTCTCCTGAGGAAGTCCAATTATACACTAGTCTCTTTCACTAATTCTGTGATGTTTTCACCTGGTCTTACGAAGAAATTCCTGGAATCGACCCCAGTATTGTGGTGCATGAGATTCCCACCTACCCAGGTGTGAAGCCTGTTTTCCAGCGTCTTCATCTCGTCCATCCTCAAAAAGTCGCCTCTATCAAAGCTGAAGTTGAGAAACTTCTTAAAGTGGGTTTCATTTATCCAATTCCCCTGACTGAATGGGTTTCTAATATATTCCCTGTAGATAAGAAGCAGGGCACCATTCTTGTTTGTGTTAATTATCGTGATATCAATCGGGCCTATCCTAAGGATAATTATCTCACCTCATTTATTGATCAGATCATTGACGATTGTGTGGGAAGTGAAATTTTCTCCCTTATGGACGGTTTTTCTGGCTATAACCAGATTAACGTTCTCCCGTCTGATCAACACAAGACCTCTTTTATTTTTCCATGGGGAACATTCGCATATAGGAAACTCCCATTCAGCTTGAAGAATGCTAGGAATACATTCCAGCTTGCGATGTCCTATGCTTTTCATGATATTTGGCATATTGTCCAACCATACCTAGATGACCTTCCAGCTCATTCAGCTGAGCAGAAAGACCACCCAGAACATCTTCGTCAAATCTTTCTTCATTGTAGACGCTATAATATTATGCTCAACCCGCATAAATGCGTCTTCTGCGTCAACTTCGGTACACTCTTAGGGTTTATCATATCTAAAGATGGAATTCGCCTTGAACCTCTTAAGGTTGAGGCTATTGTTAATCTCCCCTCCCCGTCCTCATTACACCAGCCTCCAAAGTCTCCAAGGGAAGGCCAATTTCCTTCGTTGTTTCATCCCAAACTACACCAAAGTAGCTAAAGGATTTACACAAATTTTAAAGAAGGACGTCCTTGTCTGTTGGGATGAGATTTCTCAGCAATATTTTGATGGACTTAGGACATTTCTTGTCAACACTCTGCTATTGCGTCCTCCGAATTACCATCATGATTTCACCCTCTACCTAGCTACCGCCTTCAGTACAATCACCATGGTATTGGTTCAAGATGATGATGATGGTAAAGAACATGTCGTTTAATACCTGTCTCGGAACCTTCTCGACCCTGAAACCTATTATGCACATGTCGAGAAGTTAGCATTAGTTGCGGTCCAGGTTGTCCAACGTTTTTCCATTACATTATTTTATGCACGGTGACCGTGATTTCTGATTGTAACCCCATGACATATATTCTGTCATGGTAGTTGCTGGGGGGGAAGTACTCGAAGTGGATTGTTATCCTCCAAGAGTTTTATTTGGAATTCACTACTTCCAAATATAAGAAATCACTTTTTTTCGCGGATTTGATTTGTTCTCTCCCCGCCGACTCTGCTCCTTCCTCCTTCGAATATTATATTCCAAACGAAACTCTCTTCCTGGTCAGCACCCTCGATCCATGGTACGGTGATATCATCTATACCTTTAAACGTCTACTTTCAGGTCTGAGCTAACGAAAGATGCCCGACGCCGCGTTTGGCATCAATCGCAAACTTATCATATTGTTGGAGATACCATTTATCGTGTTACAGTCGATTCTGTACTTCATTGATGTCTGACCCTCGAGGAAGCCGATAAGTTTTTAAATGACTGCCACAGTGGCGCCTATGGTGGTCACATGTTTGGTTATGCCACTGCACAAAAGATCCTTCATGCTGGCTATTTCTGGCCATCTATTTTTAAAGATTGCATTGTTGCAGTACGTAAATTCCATGTGTGCCGAATTTATCAACACAATATGCATGCGTCGCCTGTTCCACTACACCCTGTCATTACCTTTGGCCCTTTTGCCAAATGGGGCATAGATTTTATGACATGTAACCCTCGTTCTGCTGGCGGGCATGCCTATATTATCATCTTCATCGATTATTTTACAAAATGGGCCGAAGCAATGCCTACACTGGCTGCGGACGGTAAGATAGAGGCACATTTCACATTCAATCATGTTATTGCTCATTTTGGTGTCCCTCAAGCCATCATCACCGACCATGGTTCTCATTTTTGAGATTATATGATGGCAGAGATGACATCTAAGTTGGGTCTGCGTCATGATAGCTCAATGCCTTACTATCCTCAAGCTAATGGCCAAGTTGAAGCTATAAACAAGGTCCTTGTTACAATTCTTCAACGAACAATCAGGATCCAAAAATAAAACTAGCATCTCATGTTGTTCTTAGCTCTCTAGGATTACCAAACCTCAATCAACTAGAATGCAACCGGATTTACTCCATTTCAGTTGGTATACGGTCTGGAAGCTACGCTTCTGATTGAATGTGAAATCCCTTCACTGAAATTAGTTGTGGAATTACTACTTGATACTTCACCTAAAGAAGAATGTCTCCTCTACTTAAAGAGATTGGACGAAACTCGTTGCTTAGCTACCTTGGTCATCAAAGCACAGAAAAAGTGAGTCAAAGCCCATTTTGACCAATTAGTTTCCCCTCGTTCTTTCATCGAAGGCAATCTCGTTCTTCTATACGACCAAGATCACAAAAATCTAGGGGCAGGAAAGTTCCAAACCATGTGGCATGGGCCCTACATTGTCAAATGTGTGTTACAGAATGGGGCTTATGAGCTTATTGACTATGAAGGTTGTCCTTTATTGCAGCCCATAAATGGGTTGTATCTGAAAAAATACTATGCTTGAATCATTCACGCGTGATATGTGTACATAGGTGATTGTTTTCATTTTGTGTGCATGCTTTGGTTTGATGTGATTTGTGAGCTTTTTCTGCTTATTGGGTCTTGTTTGCTATGCAGATGTCTATTTCTCCTTATGTCGGTTTCGTGGATGGTGCCTCCCACAGTACCAGGAACTTGTCTTCGGCAGCTTGGGTAATTTATGATCCTATTTGTGAGTTGATTAACTTACAAGGTATTTGTCTAGGGCTAGCTACAAACAATGTCACTGAGTAGTGCAGTTTTGGAACTATTAACTGAGGCAGTCAACTTCGGCATACGCACATTGCTTGTCAAGTTGGATTCACAAGTTGTTGTTCTTCAACTGAACGGCCATTATTCGGTTGAAAACCCATGCATTTTAAGATTGTATTTGCATATTCGTTTACTTGAACGACATTTTGATTTCATTACATATCAACATATACCAAGACAAATGAATACATTAACAGATGCAATAGCTAACATTGTGCTAGATAGAAATTTGCGCAATTTATAAAAACATCATCACATGTACAAAGACCCATGTAGAAAATATATGTATGTATATATATATATATATATATATATATCCTTTGTTTACAAGCCGTGTGCATCATAAAAGCCACAAAAAATAATATATGTATGTTTCAGTTACATCGTGAGACAACGTGTCTCTCCAAAATATGGAGAAATAAATCCTAAGTTCCTAGTCGGTGTGGTGCTCATGATAGCACGTTACTGCCTGTACCAACCACCTCAGAAAATGGTGGATATGGCTCGGCACTCCCACATTGTTCCTCTGGTAGGCTCGAGGTACATCACCCAAATGGGCATAATCTGGGACCCCACAGGTGATTCCCTCCACGTTCTGCACTAACTCCTCATCAATGCCCTCACCCTAAGGATTGAAGTTATGAGGACTCCGCCTTGCTATTGGAGACATACCAGTGGGATGCTCTGGGCCGACATCTGCATCCATATAAGATTAAATATCATAACATGCATATATACCAAAAAATCATAAAACTCATAAAAATAAAAAATGAGTCTTACCAAGTTCTTCATCCCAATCCTCTCCCTCCAGGAGTGGGAGGTCTGGGTCTCCGGTGAAGTCTGTGCCAGTGTAGGGCCAATCCTCCATGAAAATCAGCTATCATCGAAGCCAATAAAAAAAATCTGGCCTCCAGGACATCTGCTAGCCACCCCTTGCTCTGGGCATTAGTGCCACCCATCAGGCCATCCGTGGTTCTCACAGTGGTGGCTCTAGGACTATAGCCTCCTGGCATTGAAATATGGGTAATCGTTCCAAGAAGAATGATACCAGAATCGACCCATACCCAAAATGCTTTAGTTTGGACTTCTTGCACTTGGTGAGCTACCATTTGATGTTCATAGTTATAACCTCAGCCTAGTTGAATATGGTTGGGTTCATACACTCTGAAGCAAGAAGTAATTGCGTCTTCGTAGCCTCATGTGGTGCCTGCGATCCCATGGCCCGTGTGATAATGTGTAGCACTACTCTCAGTGCTATATCATGGATGTTCTGGATATCCACTTTACCGCTCCATGTTCCTTTTCATGCCCTTGGGGACACCCTTTTCATTATGTAATATTCCAAAATGGGAACAACTACACTATTTGGAACAATTTGAGCTATTACCAATGTGGAGCTTCAACAAATCATGAGCATGGAAATGTAGAGAAGCTCATTAGAAGTAGAATAAAATCATACCATTATATTAAATAACCTCAGCCACAAGATGATCTATATTCTCCTTCCCAGGTGGGGAAATACGGCAATATAGAGCATAAAATAGTTGTCTTCAGAAAATATCGCTATACAAGTGAGAAATGGGGCTTGGGTCCCTTAGAAGACATGATATAAAACTCACATGCAGAATTAGAGGTGAAACAAATTACTCTAGCTCATATAAACAGATCTCCCCAAGTCAATACACCTCAAATAAGCCCAAACCCTATAGCCTAGCTTATGCAGAAAATACTGAAGCAAGGAATGAATTATTCTAATGAGGTTTTACACAAAAAATAATGATGGAATACTGATATGAAGCTTATATTAATCAAAAAATAGAGAAATGGAGGTTTAACCTCTCTTACACAAGGAAAAAGACACCCGGCAAGGGTTTCCGGAAAAATGCAAGAATAACAAGCAGCACTACAGAAAATAATTTAGTTATTGCATCTCTGTATTATACATGGCTAAATATGATATTATATAGCTGAAAAATATACGAAAATGTCCCTAGGCCTTCTTATTAGAACTTCGGGAGGGAATGAGCACCTCCTCCTCAAAGACTAGCATAAAATCAAAGGGTTCAACCCTGCTGTTGTTGCCCCTGCATAAAATATAGTTTTCTGAAGGGAAATATGCTGTGGATATATATAGATGAATGGCCCCAATAAAAATGCTGAAATGAAGCTCAAATCCTTCCCTCCTGATCCATTAAGCAAGCTGATCCAAAGAGAGGATGGAATTCTCACACGACAATTCTTTGCACTAAGCAGTGCAGCAACTCCGGCTAAATAGCTGAAGCATGCAAATAGTCATAAGACCAAAGATAGATGAATACATGAATGAATCCCTTTGATTCTATGCCTCCCTTTTTATCTTTGGTGAGCCTCCTCACCCCGGACCCCACACCATGTTGAGGTGACTTCCTGGTGAAGCTTCCTTTTTCAAAAATGCGGTGCCCTAGCTAGCTTCCCTCCTCTTTGTAGCAGCGTTGTTGACTTGTTCAACTAGAACTAATCCACCTGTAATGCCTCTTTTCACACTAAAGGATATTCAATTTGGTTCTCATATGTGTGTCTAGGTTGATCCTTGTTCACATTGAGTTATTTTACTTGAGTGATTTCTTCCTCCTCAAGAATGGATGTTGACTTAGTCAAACTTGACTATGTATCCATCTAATTTTCCCTTGTTCACACTTGGAAGTGTAAAACCAACTCCTAAGGTGATATCCTTCCTTAATAAGGTGGAATTTATTCATATTTTATTTTTCATGGGCTTCTATACCCACTTATTCCTTTCCTAAGTGAAAGCATCAAAATCTAATATTTTAATTTGCTTGTTTGCAAATTTTGGAATATTACAGTCCTCCCCTCCAAAATGTTGTTTTTCCTCAAGAAACTGCAAGGATAGGACTAAAGAGAATCCTCTTCTCCACTGTAGAAACCTCATAAGATGAAATCCTCCAAAGGTCAAGGTGCTACATCATCAACATATCTCCAAGTTGCCCCTCCCAAGTGTGTAAGTTATCCAAATAGTTGAGATTATGTGACAATGGATCATCCATGGAGGAAACAGTGGGCTATTTGAAGGTCCTCTTGCGGCATGAAAGCTAATATATATTGGGATTCATCATCCCCATTTGAATCTCTTCTCCCCAAGCTATCAACCAAACAAAATGAGTCACCCTCCAAATTGGCAACTCATGAAGGATCTCTTCCACCTTGAGCTCATGAAAAATAGGTGGGCTAAAAATCTGAATATGGTAGACAAGAGAGCCTACCCCACGCTATATTCCCTTCCACTTAAGATAAGTGTAGAGAATTTTCTGATCTTGGGCTGCAATATTGTTGCCCTCCAATGGTAAGAAGGAAGCTAGACCTCCAAAGGTCCCTCTCCCAGTGCTGTGAATCAAGCTGGCCCAAACAATCTCACACATGATGGATAATAAATAATCATCATAAAGCATCCCATCCATCTCATGACCCTCCTCATACAGAAAAAAATACTTGGTTGTAGAGGCCATGTCTCTTCCCATACTCCCCTTAGAACATGTAATGCAGAAAGTGTGGGGATCCTCTTCCCCATAGAACACATCCACTCCATGTGTCCCTCCTCGAATCATGCACCTCATATAGGCAATAATAATATCAGCAAATAGGATCATATCAACATCATAATGAAAGAAATACTGAAGGTTTTATGTGGTGTTGGAAGGTACCAACAGTCTCCCAAGTGGTCATAGCACAGTCCTCCCCACTACAGCTTCAGACAATAGCATGGCAAGTTGTTTCTTGATAGATGGTTAGTTGTGTATGTCACCACATCTACCAGCAAGTAGTAAATGGCTGAGTGTATCAACTAAGCATACAATAAGTAACCAAACACTTGCCCCAAATCATACAATAGATGGTTGTCTCCATCATAATAGCTAGCCAAAAAAGGTCCATGGAGCCTAAAGAGAATTTTTCCCCTTTGTAGAGCAATGCACTGAAAGGAAATGATAAGAGTATACAAATATAGTGTTGAACAATCAATAAGTGCAAAAACAGAGTTCTTACCATGTGATGGAAGCACGATGGTGACAAGATCCATAGATGAATCCTCCATAGTGGTATGGCATACCCATCTGAAGAGGAATGAACCACATGCTCCATGAAAATCCTCCTTCTTATGCTTGGAAATCCAATTCAAGGAGAACATACCACAGTAACCAATGATTCCATTTACCACTCTACCAATCTCACCTCTTTATGCCCACCAAGTGCATCAAATATGAAGTTATCCTAGTAACACTCCATCAACAAGATCATGCTCCAAAGTGACAACGATGTTGGGCTATGCAAATAGGCTCCTTCCAACTCATAAATCCAACCTCTGACATGTTCAATGCCAAAGACTTCTCTCATAATGTTTCCATCTCCTCCCATTGCAACATCATACAAAATGTGAGAGAAACTCTACCTTTGCTCTCTCTCAATCCTCCAAAGCAAAAAAATGTCTTTACTGCCTCATCATACCTCCATCACACAACTTATGCAGTGAAAAAAAAATGACCATACCATCATAATGCATCCACACTCCTTGCTGCCCCATGATGCAAGTACTCTGCCAAGTATCCTCCTCCCTCATACCCTTGGAAGAAGGATATGACTCATGATGGCCAAACTCTCTCAAGAGTGGCCAACGTAGTTTTTCCTCTTGATGCCTAGTATCATAGATTTGCAAGTAGCTCTCCAGCTTCTTCCTCTCTACCCACATCCACTTATCCACCAATGGATGCCTCCTACCATTCTCCATCTTGGTACTCCTCCAAAGAAGATTACCATCCTCCCATATCAAATTTTTCTCCTTGCATTCCATGGGATGCTAAAAGGAAACTCCTTGGAGACCTCCTAGAGAATATCTCTCATCGATGATCATCTTGAATCCATAGGAATCCAAGGGAGCTGAAGGCAAATCCTCCTTGCTGCTACCTCTCGATAGCGTTGTAACCCTCCACAAGGGTGTTTTGGCTATCTCATGTATCAATTCCTAGATGAACATTTGATTCTGCATGAATTTGTTTGGAGCAAATTTCACTCCATCCTCCAGGTTCATGAATCCCTCCAAAGGATCACACTGCAACCTCAAGGGTTGTGTGCAACTCAATAGGGATCCATGAAAATGATGGTTCATCTGCTTCTTGAACCATTCAAGCTTGCACAGCGCAGTGCAATCCTGCTGCCCTATCTCAGCAATAATGTCTGATCCTGGGCCATATGAAGACATATTTCCACAATCTCTAAGAATATTTTCTGCAATAAGTAAAATTGGAAATCTTCCCATACCTTGCTAAGGTGCGGGAACCTCTTGTAGTGCTACAAGGGCTCCTTCCTCCCATGTAATGGCTACTCCAACTGCTAGTGTAGAAGGCTACTCTCTCAAGGCTATGACAATGAAGGTACTTGCCTCTTCCCATGGTGGTGTGGGACTACTCTCCTCTGATATTTCTCCATTAAAGGTTCTGATCAGCTCTTGAGTGAACTCAGAAAAATAAGTCACTCTTGTGTGGCTTAAGTGACTGCACCACCAAGAATTTGCTTCACCCTGCAGGTGCAGCGCTGCAACTTCTGCTACCTCCCTCTCTACCATTGGATGAAGTAGGAAGAATGCCTCAATATTCCTTGCCCAAGATCTTGCTATATTTTTCCCATCAAATTTAGATAATACGAATCTATTGCCTTTAATTTTCCCTTGGCTGCAGGGTCTCCTCTCTTCTCTCAGTTGAATGAATTGAGGAAAATATAGGGTCTCTTTGAAAGCCCTAGGTTGGCACTTGTATTCTAAAAAATACCCACTCAGGATTTAATGCTCTAAGTCGTATTCTTACTCTCAAATTCCTATATGAGAATAGGAAGTGCATGCGTCTTCTTCTGCTTCTTGAAACCTCCCAGAGGTCTCACTGTAGCTATCTCCTCCTTGAAACCCTCTTGGAGTTCCAATGCATTACTCTTCTTACTTATCTCCATAATTTTTTCTCCCATTATTCTTATCTTCTGATTGGATCTGAAATCCACAGGCTGAGCCAAGATGGCAGCTTTGATACCACTGTAATATTCCAAAATCGGAACAACTACACTATCAGGAATAATTTGAGTTATTAACAATGTGGAGCTTCAGAAAATCATGAGCATGGTAGTGTAGAGAATAAAATTAGATTTAAAATAGCATCATACTTGCAGATGAGAGAACCCAACCACAAGATGATCTATATTCTCCTTCCTGGGTGGGGAAATGTGTAGAGAATAAAACAGTTGTCTTCGGAAAATAACGCTATAAAAGTGATAAATGGGACTTGGTTCCCTTAAAATACATGATATAAAACTCACATGCAGAATTATAGGTGAAACAAATCACTCTAGCTCATATAAACAGATCTCCCCAAGTCAATACACCTCAAATAAGCCCAAACCCCATAGCCTAGCTTATGCAGAAAATAGTGAAGCAAGGAATGTGTTATTATAATGAGGTTTTATGAAGAAAATAATGAGATAAGACTGATATGAAGCTTATATTAATCAAAAAATAGAGAAATGTAGGTTTACCCTCTCTTACACAAGGAAAAATGCACCCGGCAAGGGTTTCCGGCAAAATGCAAGAATAACAAGAAGCACTGCAGAAAATAACGCAGTTACTGCATATCTATATTATACATGGCTGAATATGACATGAGATAGATGAAAAATATAGGAAAATATACCTAGGACTTCTTATTAGAACTCCCGGAGGGAATGAGCACCTCCTCCTCAAAGACTAGCATAAAAGCAAAGGGCGCAACCTGCTGCTATTGCCCCTGCATAAAAGACACATTTTTGTGAAGGGAATTGCACTATGGCTGAATATAGATGAATGGTCCCAAGCCAAATGCTGAAATGAAGCTCAAATCCTTCCCTCTTGATCCCTTAAGCAAGTTGATCCAAAGAGAGGATGGAATTCCCACACGGGAATTCTTTGCACTAAGCAGTGCAGCAACTCCGGCTAAATAGTTGAAGCATGAAAATAGTCATAAGACCAAATATAGTTGAATACATGAAAGAATCCCTTTTATTCTATGCCTCCATTTTTATCTTTGGTGAGCCTCCTCACCTCGGATCCCACACCATGTTGAGGTGACTTCCTAATGAAGCTTCCTTTTTCAAAACTGTGTTTCCCTAGCTAGCTTCCCTCCTCTTTGTAGTAGTGTTGTTGACTTGGTAAAATATAACTAATCCACGTGAAATGCCTCTTTTCACACTAAGGGATCTTCAATCAGGTTCTCATATGTGTGTCTAGCCTGATCCTTGTTCACATTGAGCTAATTTACTTGAGTGATTTCTTCCTCCTCAAGAATGGATGTTGACTTAGTCAAACTTGACTATCTCTCCATCTAATTTTCCCTTGTTGACACTTGGAAGTGTAAAACTAGCTCCTAAGGTGATATCCTTCCTTAATAAGGTGGAATTTATTCATATTTTATTGTTCATGGGCTTCTTTACCCATTTATTCCTTTCCTAAGTGAAAGCATCAAAATCTAATATTCCAATTTCCTTTTTTGCAAATTTTGGAATATTACATATTACCATTGTCGTGCTTTCCCCAGAAGGCTGGGTACCAGTCATAGTAGGGACTGAACCCCTACGTGACATTACAGTGATAAAATATTACATCAGATACTTCGAGCTCAAGCTCTTGGTCCCTAAGTACGAACTTCTCCTGATCCTCGTCCCAAATTCTGATGAGATACTAAAGCAATTTGGGCTGAGCCGGGAGACATGGTGTTGGGAAGAAATTTTTGAGCCCACAATTCCTAAGGGCATTCATGTATTTTTCATTTTCCATTACTTTTTCATCTTCTTCACTGTGTTCTCTCTCCTTCCACTCGATTACCATATTTTTTCGCTTGGTACCTGCATCAATTGATCATAGGAACATTAGAAGCCCCCTTGGGTATTAAAATTTTCTATCTATTGGTTGCATTTTCTTAAAGTCAAAGTGTATTTTGGGTTGCGTGGTCAGCACAAATATTTGGCTAATGGTCCCACCACCTGGCGCGACCCCTGTGTAAAACAGGGTAGATTGACGCGAGTCTGTGCCTGAAACCCGCGCCAACTGTGGAGCCCTAGATTTTTCCAATCCTCCCTTGAGGGATTTCAAATGACAACTAAATGCAATAAAATATAGCTCAAAAGATGACAAATGGAGTCGACTCCTACCTAAACAGATAGAATCTCGAATGGTCCACTAGATTTTCCACAATCGTTTCCTGAAGATCGCAAGAGAAATGGGTCATTGTTGCTCTGCAAAGAGGTAAAAGTGAAAAGTAAATATTTTTTACCACTGTTGGTATTTTATAACTTTTGAAAGTCAGAAAATAGGTTTTAAAACATATTTGTCGATATATTTTCATATTTTTTTCATGGAATATGTTTTACACGTGTCTTTTTTTGCAGTGACAGGTTTTTCACGTGGTTATGACGAAGAGACGAGTTGTATTTTATACTTTTTTAGACTTGGTAAAAACACAAAAAAGTCACTACTGGAGTCACCTTTCAACTCTTTTCTGACTCTCTAAAACTGAAAAATATTGCCGAGTCGCTTGTCATTTTGATCTCGTTAAATTGGCTGTGAAACAATATCTACCTAGTATACATTTACCCCTTTTTCGGGCTAGGATAGATTATTTACAAAAAAAGGAATACCCTAGCCTATCGCGACTAGGAGGTTCTCTCAAACATAGTTTTCTACCTTTTCAGGTCTGTGGGACTACCTACAAAAAGGGACTTGTGGAGTTTTCTTTTCCGCTGTCTTTTCAAACTCTCTAAATATGAAAAGACACTGAGTTCTCCCTTTGTCAAACTCTTTAAACTATGATGACATCGGACTCCATCGCAATGACGTTATTCGAGTTCCTCCTTCCTAGGGCTCGTAAAATATACTAGGTTGGATTTGTCTGATGGAAAAAATTACATCTCAAGCACATGCTATCCCCTTCAAGCTTGTTTTCAAAAATAATTGGGGTAGTCGCCAGAAATGGTGGGGGGAAATGGAACCAAGATTGTAGTCATGTTGGCAGTATGTCGCTCTTGAACATGGCACTTGTCTGCATTCGTGTTGGGTTGGGGACATCTCATCTCATTATCTGCTTGCCTCCATGGGTTTGGGTAATCTCTTTTGACCGCTCATTTTCTCTTTGCCACATAACCATGACCTTAGATCCCTTGATGTCAAATACTGCCAAATCCAATGTCGTGCCACCGATATGTTCAAGAGGATTTTGTCTCTGCAAGTTTAACCTACCTCTGATTCTCTGTTGGTATTGATTCACAAACATCATATTCCTCTTTCTCGTGTCGATGATGTGGGAAACATTATGGCCCACCTTTGATCAATGTCACTTCGTATCGACTCCAGCTCATTATCCAGGAAGTTGATCTAGAGACTCCCTTCAGGTACCTTGGAGCCTACATGCCTCAATGGCAAGTTCTTCGTGCTCGATGTAAGGTCCACATCATTGGCCTTCGATCGATTGACTCTGCGGGTGTTCGATGTCATATCACTATTCACATTCCGTGGATTTTACCTTGTGTACCTTGAGGACCATTGTCATTATTGGTGGTTTCTCTCGTGTTTGTTAACAGCTTTCATCAGTGGCTGGTAATTAGATGATGTTCTTGCATGTTCGACTTCAGGTCACATATTTGTATGCTCAAATTTGCACTATGTTCAGGTCGAGATGGAGCACAAGACCCTATATTTTGTCTGATGAAATCTAGGCTGCGAGTTCTTTGTGGATTATTATGACTTATTGTATGACTCCTTTTATTGAATGGCTGCGACCATACTTGAGTCTATTTGTTGATCCTTACTACTAGATGGTTGTTTCCATACCTCGGATCTCATTATTCATATACTTTATTATGGATGGTTGTGCCCATGCCACATGTCATATATCAGATGTATGAGTTGTATTCGTACTTGCAGTTTTTCCAACAACAGTGTTTTGGTTGAACGCATTCTCATAAAGCATTTCACCCCTCCCTCTCTCTCAGACCTCATGCTTTAGGGGGCATTTGTTACACAACATTTTTTCACTGTCCCTGCAATCCCTTACCCCACATATTGGAGGGTCTTTTCTATGACCTGTGAGCAATGTCAAACTATGCAAATACATTCTTTGCATCCTTCTGCATAAGGACATGATTCTTCCTATTGAACATTTCCTCAGAAAGCACCCAAAAACCTATGTTTTGGCATTGGCGTGGGTATCCAATTCACCCCTCACGCCAATGGGGAAAATTTGCACTAGAGGCCGCGCCAGCTAGCACTCTGTCCCTTTTTTGAGCTCGTGCCAACCTTTTTTGGAATGTTTTTCAACAAATTGGAGGCAGAAATTTCCTTTAACCACCTCAAGAATGACTCATTGCAAGTGGTTAAATTTGATAAACCACAGATATCTTCCTTTAGGAAATGGTTGATGGAACATTCTAAGAGGATAGGATTGCCCCCATGATTATAGGGATCCTAACCTCTCCTTCTCCCTCCTTATAAACAAGCCTTCTCCCTTTACAAAATCTAGTTGAACATATAGCCAAGAAGCTGAACTTGGAGAAGAGATATTATAGCTGAGTAATCACTATAGAGAAGGTAGAACCAAGGAGGATCCCATAGAGAGAGTCTCGTCTGAATTCCTGATGATCTTTGTGAGACGTGCTCCACTGGAAACCTACTAGAGGAGATCACAATGTTGAAGCCTGGTTGTACTTTTCCTTCTTTAATTTAATATACTCGACTATGATATTGATTCCATCTCTGTGTTATGTTTATTTAACGCATGTGATTTAGTCTTCTTCTACTAACTAATAGTTAGGAATGCGAAATATTATGTTGTGTATCGTCTTCATTTCTTATGTATGTGTAGATATCCAAGCGTGAGAACGAGCGGATCGTGAGCTGTCAAATAAAGAATGAGAGGTAGCCATTCTTCCAAACGACACAACAGCGCAGGACCTACGGTAGGTGATCTACGAAGTCTTTGTCCATTCTTAACTAGGAATTGATGTCATAGCATTTCTCTTTTGTGGCTAGACCCACTCTAGGGCTAGTGGGATTGCATCTGTCAGCAGAGGGGATTTACCTCACCAACACCTGCAAAAAGGGTTCAACCCCCTCATCTGTCTTGGGGTGTGTTGGTACCTGTGCAGTAGTTGCTACTTTCTGAGCAAGGTCCTGGTTAGATATGGCCATGGTCTCTTGTCCCCTCTTTATGTTCAATCCTCCTTGATAGGTCAAGGGATCCCTGGTAGCCTCTTCCTTTGATCCCTAGGTGACCATTCCTCTGCGTGTTATGACTTTCACACTTGGGTCTATGTTTCTTAGCTCATATTTAACTCTCTGCACATTCTACGTAGGGATGGGCTACTTTTCCTGCATTTTTTCTATTAATATTGGGCAATTTTCGACTGCATGGTCCAGCTATCTGCAATATTTTCTAGATTGCCTTGTGGGATTTGGGTAGTCCCTTACAAAGTGTCCTACTTCCCCGCAGTTATAACAGATTAGTTGTCTGTGTCCTCGACCTACGCTTCCTCCCCGACCTCCCCTGCCCCTTGTTGGAGAACCACCAAAGATCATAGGAGATCTTAGTGACACAGGGTCTGATTGTACCCTATACAAGTTTCCACGATCTATCATCAACTCATAAGTGCGACAGTTCTACTCATCGTGTCTTACCGACCGGCAGAACCTTCACCACTATTGCTTTAGTTTTGGGACATGTGCACCTAGCTGAGGGCAATGGTATGTATCATGTAGCCTTGCTATATAGCAGTCATCGCACCATAGCCTAGGTCTTCTCGAGCCTAGTCATGATAGGATGGGTCCCCTACTCACCCCTAGGCAGACTGAACTAGGTCCTCCTACCTGCATGTAATCAGCCAATAGAGGGCACTGATCCTTCCTATGGCCAGATACCCGACATCGTATGCACCAAAGATCTGTGCTGGCTCCTTTTCCTTGCTCCTTTTGTAGGTTCTGAATTTCCATGTGAATAGCTCTGAGCTGCTCCTGAATTTGTTGTACTCCTAACGAAGTATCTTCTCTGGGTATGGCTTCTAGTTTCATAGCGACTTCCACAACTTTTTCTTGTGACTCAAAGGTTTGGTGACTCATTGGCATATGCAGCTGGGGCAACAACATAGCGATGAACCATTCTGTATGTTGTCTATCGTCATACTCAAATCCTCCTTCCCTGATTACTTTCTTCAGTCGTTGATCAGCCTCCCACATAGACTCAGACACCCCTTGCTTGAAGTCCTTTACTTCTACTACCAACTAAGAGTAAGATTTTGGCTTTCGAAATTGTTGCTTCAGAGCATCCTTAATATCTTGAATAGACACACTCCCGTTCTGAGAGACATATCTCATATACTAGTCTAATGCTCTATCTTTGAACGCCAGGGACTTTTGCACCCTCTTCACCATATCGTTTGTCACATTTTGGGTAGTCCATATGGAATCTGCAACAAGCAAAAATCAGTCCATATCCTCGTCCCCTACCCCCTTGAAGGTAGGTAGTTTCAGGTGCGCAGTCATATCACCATCCGACGGAGGTGGTGGTATGGGTCAGTTCTTACCTTTGTGTGGCCTAGACAGTGGTCCAGCTGGGGGATCTTGCATAACTGTTTCTCGCAGAGGGTTATAGGTAGATCTTCCCCCATCGAGGTTGGTCCAATAGTATTTACCACTGTGCGTCACGCTTTCGTCGGGATCTAAGGTCATTCAATTGGTATGACTACACAAAATACTCTTCTTGCACAGTAATGTCTTAATCAGCAACAGTAATGTCTTCAAAAACTTGCCTCGGAACACTTTAAAGAATCTCCACTCAGCCTCATAGTAGGAGACAAACTGATCAATGGAAAATTCCATCACAAATCCTTCTAGCACACTATCCACCCAGTGATCCACAGTGCGAGTGATGGAATTATCAGTCCTTTCCAACTGCTAGATCAGATCTGGAATCCACTGAGTGGCTCGTTCATCCTTCCAACACTTTCAGAATTCGATTGCGAATGTCACAAATAAAATTTCATAGCTTTCTGTAAGAATGTACCTATTTTTCGACTTTTCTATCGTTAACTTCATGCTGCAATTTTCTTTTACCGCAAATTCCTGAATCTGCTTTTCGAACCACTCCTCAATTTCCTTCCTTTCATGCTTCTATTACTCTCTTGTCATTATCTAATCCCTTTCTCAAAATTCTCCAGGTCCCGTCAACGGAACCATTTGTTGGCTCGAGGGGTCCTGACCCAGGTTCGGAATTCAAGGTTTGCCAACAAACCCCTATACTACCGGCCCTTTCGATAGTGACCTACTTATATAGGTCAAAGTCTCACCCGAAGTAGTATGGGTGGGTGTTGGAACCAGGTTTCTGCACCCTGAGAAAGGATAGGTAAGGCAAGCAGAGCTGCGTCCTACCTCGAGATCTCTAGATCTCCCAGAGCAGGGCTTATAGGTCTCTTTTTGCATCCACGTGGGCAAGGTCAATTATACTATGGTGCTCAATAATCATATACTTCTAAGAAAGTAGCTCAGTATTGCATAAAAAAGAACAAAATAGATCTAGATGTAGTAAAAACACTTACACAGAAATTTCACAGATGAATATAGAATATGCATAATACAACAATTACCAATGATTTTCATAAACAGTACACATAGATTCAGTTCTCAAACAACCTTTCTTATTCATCAATTCATCAATTCCCTCTTACAATACTCGTCCCAGCCTGCACACACATCAGCAGGGTCCACACATAGCAGGACTCTAGATCTCTGCGCACACAGCCAGCAGGATTCCTTCCCCCAAAACCCAAACAGATTTACTAAACCACAATTCGCATCAATATCTCTTCCTTTCTCTACCTTTTGATTCAAAATGTTCCTCTATTTATAACAATCTAGCCTAAACTTTCCTATGGGCCAATAACCATAGTTTTCAGACCCTAGGTTTACCCTTTGACCCATTACAATGCTTTCGGGGCTTTGACCCACCCCAAAACCCCTGCGCAATACTAATTATAATAAAAAATACAAAATCGGACCAGTTTTGCAGCTCGTAGGAGACGGTGTTCCAACAACGTAGTTCAGCCTAAAAATATTTAGATATCTATCTATCCTCTCTAGAATCTTTTTAACCAAAAAATTCTGAATGAATTGACCTATGTTCAGAAAAAATAAAAATAAAAACTTTTCCTCTTCAAAAAGTAAATGCGACTAACACTAACTTTTTAAACAAGAAAACTAAAAGTTCTAGCAGGAAACCAAGCATAGGGATCCAAAAAACAGAAGCTAATCTAGAAACCATTAACTCCACGGCCAATGGAAACACAACAAAGGTGTAAAAAACAAATTTTTATTGGGTAACGTAGGCTAGCAGAGGCTACAGAGTGCTAATGACAGGACTGATGCACTGTATATGAGCATCAGTAGTGTTATAACACATTGGAACACACACAGGGGGTGTGTTACTTAAGGTAAAGTTGTAAAAATGGCTAGGTAGGGTCTGTTCTGGACAATGTGAGCTACTAAGATGGTTAGAGAGCATATAAACTGATCAAATGGAGATGTGAGTAGAGTGGTAAATGAGAGAGGGAAAGAGTCAAAGTCTCAAAAACAAACAATTCGGGAAGTTAGGACTAATTCCCCAGCGGAGTCGCCAATTCTGCTAAGGGGTAAAATGTTTGGGTGGTAGTTGATGTATATCCCTCTCAAGGCTTCTCAGTGCCTGAGGCAGATAGTCAGATTAGCTGTATAGTTAAAAATAGATTGCACACATGCTTATATTAATTCATAATAAAAAAAGTGAGATATTGAAGGATTACCTCTTTGTGAAAAACATATCCTTTGGAGAGCACTAAGCAGCATGGCTGAATTCCTTCCTCATTGGCTCCAAGTCCAAATCATGCAAACAAATAAAGCACATGTGTAATCTTCACAGTGGTATCACTTACTAGCAATTAAACAAGTATATAATCAACATTAAACTATGAAAATCTGAGCCATTTATATCATGCTTCATAGAGAAATAAACAATAAATGTGACACTAAAACACAAATGGAAAAAATAGATACAGTTATATTAATATATATGAAGAAATATTACAACCGTTGGTTGACCCAAGCCTTCCTCAGTCTTCTAACTCCTCCCTTTCTCTCCTCTATCTCTGAGTGTAATGATACTTGGGCTAAGAATTCTTAATGAACCTTGCCAATCCTTAAGCCTCACACTCAACAATAAAGCTCTTCTCTACACACAATCAAACCTTTGATCCTTTACTAAGAGCCCAAACCTCCAATTTATAGGAATTGGGGAGGATAGACCTTGCTAATCCTTTCAATCAGTTTGAATGAGGAAAAATATTTATGTTTCCTTGCCTTTCCTTGCTTTTTCCCTCTACAAGTGTTCAATTGTGTTTGGAAACATCCAATAAGAGATTTGTACCACAGGTTGCAACTTTTGAACTAACTCATTTTGACAAAAAGTATAAAATTCCAGTTAGTCTCCGCAGTATTTGTCCCTTTACTCCTGAAAACATGGGTAATGTTGCTCTTTAGGAAAGACAGAGCGTTAACCTAGGCACTAACGCTCCCTTTGAATGCTTGGGATGCGTTATAACTCGATTTGGTTCTCTCTAGGGTGCCTTACCTTGGAAAAATGGGTCTCTGTCTGGGTCCTTTTCTTCCCTCCATGTTTCCTTCTCCTCTAAGCTGATGAGGAGGTCTTTTTTCCTGTAACAATGCATGCCATTTTTAATATGGGAGAACAGTGCAAAATTTCCCCAATGGGAGGGTGGGGGGAATGGAGAACCAGAGGGGGTATCAAGGGGTGAGCCCACCACCCTACTTACATGATGTGCACTAAACAACATGGGGCACAACTCTCCCCTGGAATTCTTTTTCATTTAGTGTTACACATCGCTATTAAATGGGCGGAGAGGGTGGTGGGGAGAAACTTAAATATGGTGGTCTATGATGGAGGTTGGATCTGGAGTGAGGTAAAGGAGTAGACCTCCCTTCCACTGATATAGCTCTTATGTTGAAAACATTGTGCTTTGTTCAGGGTTTGATAAGCAGTGGAGAGTGCTAAAACAATATCGAGGTGGTGGGTATTTGTATAAAGAGATAGAATTTTCTAACGAAAGTCGGTTGACGTCCTTCCCTATAAATTTTGGTTTTCTTGTTCATGTCTTATTCTTACTGGATTTTCTCCACCTGGCTATCATTTTATTTTCTAATTCTAGCCCTAGTCCAATCGGTTTGATAGTTAAATCTAGTGTGTTGGGGTTTGAGGTTGTTTTGGTGGAATTTGGTCCTTGTTCTAAATTTTCTTGGATGGAAAATGATAAAGTTATTACCTAGTTGACAAGTAATTAAATTTATTCTATGGATTTTCATGTAAAATCTCACATCTTTGATTACCTAGTTGGAGAAAGGGAAGTTTAATTTTGGTGTCATTTATTTGGGTTTGCCCATAGATTTGATTGAACAATCAAAGCTCTGTGGGTTTTAACAGAGGATGTGGATTTCACACTAGTGTGTATAATTATAGTCATTCATCCCTTGGCCTGGTCCAATGTCATTTGTTTAGGTTTGATGTCGGTTTTACATTCAATCTATGTATTGCAAGTATTTATGTTATAGGTTGGTACTCTGATCAAATTATTGGTCGTAGGCGTTTGTCTATAAATTTGAGGATTAAACCCCTCTTTCTTGATATGCCTATCAAGAAATGCATGCACAGTAAGAGGTGGTGGAAAAAAAAAATATTAGAGCCAATACAGGGCTTGAATATTTTCCCAAGGCTTGGTTGCGACTTATTTTAATTTTATTCCTCGTAAGACCCAACAATAAATTATAAACTTGGAAACCTTGGTGGGAGATGAGAAGAAATCTTATTCTGACTCTGAGATACTAGAGGATTTTTCTTTTTTATTTCCTGACCCTGATCACACCAAGGGATGGAGACATAAATAACTTAGTGTAGCTGCACTACACATGAAAATGAAGACCTTGCTTGGATTGTTGCTGAAAGATAAAAAGTGGAGATATACAATGTGTTTTCTTTGTTGGAGGATAATAAAAGGATCTTAAGGATTCAATTTTTATTCATGGATAGGCTTGATACAAGAATATCCCAGATAGATGGGCATCTTCAATGTGACTTTGATATTGTTTCTCCTCTCGTTTTGAGTGCAAAGGACTAACTCCTATTTCTTCTTCTAACTCTTAATTGTTGACATGTCTCATAGCATATTTGGCTTCTTCCTATGTTTTGAAATATCTAACCATAATGTATGTTTTGTTTTTCTTTCATTAGTGGAGGATAGGAGGAGGATTCTCCTCATTCCCATGGAGGCAGTGAGAAGCCCCATACATCATAAAATACAGTTTTCTAATTTTTAAAAAAAAAGGATAACACTGCAAGCTTGTCTTGCTCCTCTCACATTCTCAAAAGAATAAAAATATCTCATTGAGGGTGTTATTTGGTCAAAGTCATTTATGAGGAATTTGTATTTAAATAATAATTTTAGGGTACTGTAATGAAAATCACTCATGAGGAATGTACATTTAAATAATATGTTTAAGAGGTATTAAAATAAAAAATTCAGTTTGGAACATTCATATCACTAATATTAATATCTAATGAATTGAATAGACAATTGTTGTGACTGATGAATTTGATAATTGTAATTGTTGTATATGTTAATTAAAGAGATGAATTCATGTATTACATAATAAATTGGTTTTAATTTCTTGTTAGAATAGGTTTTTATCTTGCAAATATTCATGTTTGCATCTCATAATCCTATGTCCCATATTGATCATTAAAATGTAACAAAATTTATATAAAATTTCTTAACATTTTTGGCACCATTTTTGGTATAGAATCATCCCAATTTTCTTGAAAAATAAAGAATATGATCCCTCATCCACCTTAAGGCCCAATTGATCTAAAAAAATTATAGCTATGAATAGATAGAATGGTGAAGGCTCGAGAAAGGCTTCCTAAATAACTAGGAAATGCATGTATCTATGTTAGGGATATGAATTCTCATTGGCCAAAAACCAAGGCTTATTATTCTAGGGTGCCTATGCAAAAGGCTATGGATGCTAATGGGTAGTAGAGAAACATTATAAACTCATGCTAAAAATTTTATTTCTCTATCTCTTAAGGTCTCACTATCTCTATAGTATTAAATTCAAAGATGAAGAGGCAGGAACGTGTTGTATGCTAGATCATTTTGGTTCTTTTAAGGTCCTATAATATAGGAAATCAAAGTTTGTATGTCTAGTTATTTATCTAATGGATGAAATGTCTGTAAGTTATTTTTTAATAGTTTTTATTTTAAATGAGATTTAATTTTATAAAATATATATAATTATAATTTTTTATTTAAAATATTAAACTTAATTTAAAAATAACAAATCAACGACATATAATTTCATGCTAAATACGCTAGTCATAAGTCAAAATTGAAAAGTAAAAAATAATTTAAGACCCAACCCCACACTTCATACATTATACTTTCATTCCTTGAGATGTGTGATGGATTTCGGGGGGGTTCACTATTTGAGTTTTAACCTACCCCCTGTCGAAAAAGTCAATTTGCTTTACCATGTTTTATAGTTGTCAGCTTCTCCTTCATTTCAGACCCCCTCCAAAACCATTTACTACCTACCCCCCTAAAAAAATTATTGATATGGATTGAAATATTATGAATATATGATGAGAAGGTAATTTGTAACATTTTATTTTGGATCTTGTATTGATCAATTACTAATTCCTCATCCTCCAATCTGTAATATTCCTTTTCAGGAATTTCTGCAATATCTCCAATGAGGACACTGTATAAGGAAAAACATGCAATAAAAATGTAGAAAAAAACTTGGATCCTCTAATATATGTTTTATGTATCTCAAATATGAAATGGCATCAGAAAAAAATCATTCTAGCTACACTAAACAGATCTCCCCAGCTCATATATGCTAAAAAACACCCCAATCCCACAACTTCACAAAATAGAACTGCTGAATACTGCAAAAACGTAATTTTCATTATGAAATCTACAGAAAAATATGATTTCATACAGATCTAGAGCTTTCATTAATCATGGAATCAGAAATTAGAGGTTAGACCTCTTTTACAAGCACATCGGAACACCCCGGCAAGGGTTTCCGGCAAAATAGCAGCATAAAATGCAGCACTGCAGAAAATAACACTGTACCCAGCAACTTTGTATTAGAAAATACTAAATTTAATCTTAAATATACAAATAATACAGATATTGGCCCAAGGCCTTCCTCAATAGACCTCCCGGAGTGAAATAGACACCTCCTCCTCTGAAACAAGCACAAAATAGGAAGGTATGACCCAGCTGCTGCTGCTAGTGCAGAAATGACGCAGTTACTGGGAGTGACTACACTGCATAGGATTTAGAATGTTTCTACTCAAGGTAAATGATGAAAATTGAGCTCAAAACCTCCTACTTAGATCTCCCAATCAGCTAGACCAAAGGTGAAGATGGAATTCCCGCATGAGAATTATTTGCACTAAACAATGCTGCAACTCCGGCTAAACATCTGAAACTTGCAATTAGTCAAAAGACAAAAACAAAGATGAATATTGAATGCCTTCCCTTGCTACTATCTCCTCCTTCTTATCCTTGGTGAGCTTCCTAACCTCGGACCCCACTCATTGATGATGTGTCTTCCTTGAGAAGATTCCCCTTTCAAAACTGCGTTGCCCTAGCTAGTTTCCCTCCTCTTGTAATAGCATTGTTGACTTGGTTAACTAGATCTAGCCCATTTCTTTGCCCCTATTTCACACCAAGGTGTCTTTATTTTTCCTCCTAATTCAATCCCTTTTCACACTCGGATATGTTTTGTTGTCCTCCCTACTCTTTTATTTCAAAAAGAGAGCAGTTATAATATTCCAAGTAGTAGTGGCTAATTGGGAATATTACTATCCTCCCCACTCAAAATTTTCTTGCCCAAAATAAATATTAAACAAGGATGCTACAAGATTTTCTCTCCCTCCCAAGTGGCATCCTCATCTTGTATACTCCTCCATCAAATTAGATATTCTTTGATGACTCTATTTCTTAGTTGCCTCTCCCTTGTGTCTAAGATGGCTTCTGGCTACAAAATCAGGTGGCCCTCATCATAAATAGGGGTGAGATCCATGTTGGCAACTAAATTCCTCCCAATGGCCTTCTTGAGACAAGAAACATGGAAGATATTGTGGATCTTGCTCCCCTTAGGAAGCTCAAACTCATATGCTACCTTACCGATACATTTGACCACCCTGTATGGCCCATAGAAACGAGATTTTATCTTCTTATCTCCCTTCTCCTTGAGTGTGGACTATTTGTAAGGCTGAAGACGCAGATAGACAGGATCCCCCACCTCAAACTGTCTTTCTATCTGACCCTGGTCTGCATACATCTTCTGCTGGTTTTGGGCAGTAGCAATGTTGTCCTTGAGTGCCCTGAGCATGTCCTAATTCTCCTAAATCCATTCCTTTTCCCTTGGAGCCTTACTTGCCCCAAACATCACATCAGCAAATGAGAGTGCCTCATACCCATATAAGGCTCAGAATGGAGTCATGCCAATATAAATATGGTGAGTAGTGTTGTAACAATACTCTCCCAAATGGAGCCAATGCAGCCAATCTCTTTGCTTCCCTGCCACATAGTTCCTCAAGTAGCCTTCTAGCCACTTGTTCACTATCTCGTTCTGTCCATCGGTTTGGAGATGATAGCTAGTGCCTCGAGTCAAATCAATCCCCACTAACTGGAAAAGTTCTTGCTAAAAGCCACCCATGAAGCGGATGTCCCGATCACTCACTATGGTCCTTAGGAGACCATGGAGTCTAAATACATCTCTGAAGAAGAGCTCAGCTACCTCTGAAGCAGTATAATGTGCAGAAATGGAAAAGAAATGAGAGTAATTTTTTAGTCTATCAAAAACAACAAAGATACTGTCCTTACCCTATACTTTCGGTAAGCCAGTGATGAAGTCGATAGAGATACTTTCCCACTTCCCATCCGGAATAGGTAGTGGCTGCAATAACCTAGCAGGGTGGGTGTGTTCTCCCTTGTTTTGCTGGAAAATGGTGCACTCTCTGACATTTCAGAGCACATCCTCCTTAATACCCTTCCATGATAATCTCTCCCTTATGGCCCTGTAAGTCTTTGTGAAACCTTGATGCCTGGAAAGTGGGGAATCATGTGATGCCAATAAGATCTTCTCTTTGATCTTGGAGGTCTTAGCCAAGAAGATTCGGTCTCGGTAATAGATGACCTCATCCATTACTTTAAACCTCTCATCTAATACCACCCCATCAAGTACCTCACATGCAAATTCATCTTTGGAATACTCAACTAAAAGTTGACCTTTCCAATTTGCGTCCATGCCCCTCAAAGACAGTGCTGTAGGCCTCCTGGATAGTGCATCAACTACTACATTACTCTTTCCCTTGACATATTCTATGTCAAAATCACAAGCTTGGATTTTTCTCACCCAATTTTGTTGTCCCTCCTCGAGTTGTTTCTGTTCAAGGAAGAATCTAAGACTATTATGGTCAGTCTTCACCTTGAACTTATTCCCCACCAAGTATTGCCGGAATTTGGCTAATGCATGCATGATTGCCAACATTTATTTATCATATATGGGGTATAAACTCTCATGAGGGAGAAGATTTTTGCTCTCAAAGGCTATAGGATGCCCACCTTGCATCAAGACTGCCCCAATACCTTCACCTGATGCATCACATTCTAGAACAATAGGTTGAGAAAAGTCAGGAAAAACCAAAACAGGACAACTACTCATTACCTCTTTGAGCTTATCAAAAGCCCTTTGTGTTGTAGGTGTGGAATGGTGTAAGGTCCCACCTTACCTACCATAATTATTATAGAGAAATATTATATTAAATCAAAATGTGATATATATATATATATATATATTTCATAATTTTATTTTATTTTTATTTATTTATTTATTATTATTATTCTTTATTTTATTTTATTTTATTTTTATTATTATTATTATTATTATTTATATAGAAGTTATTGGTGTCCTTTACACTACACCCTAAATTCTACCAACTTATCTTCAAAGCTACAAAGTTCAAGGTTTATCAAGATCCAAAAAAAATACAACCATAATACTTGCTTCTCAAGACTAAAATCACCTTTATAATATAAATTATTTAGTGGGATGAATAAATGTCAACCTTTATGAACCACAATTTACAATAAACTAATTGTTAATTCCGTTGTAATTAAATGTGTTCAAGAGTGACTAATAACATGCTTATGAATTATTTTCTTCAAAGGATAATTTAAATTATATAGAGTTGGCATCTCATAATTTAGGAATTCATATGTGAGCTGATATTGCAACAAATTACTTACTGCAATTTTGAATTTTCAGCAAGCCCCTTTAACTCAATGAGTTATTATACTAGAAATACCTTGATTGCAAATCTTAAATTAACTTAAGCCTTTTGTTTTATGGACGGTTCATAAACGTAATTAGATGCAACCATTGAACATTATGAAAACCAATTTACAAGCATGAAATGTACAGCCATTGAGGAATTTCATCAAACACTTACAACTATTATCTCTTTAAGGTGTTTTCACAATAATTAGCTAACATGAATCCAAAGTTGCATGACTTTTTTTTTTTTTTTGTAAGTAGTGCCAATAATTGAACTTAAGATATTAGTAGACTATCAGCCATATTCATTGTTGAATCTATACCAATGAATATAAATATTTAGAAATTTCAAACATAGTTCACAATGTTGTAAGGTACAACCATTGAGGAATTTTGACAAATAGTTGGCAGTCATAAAACAAGTTGCCATATGGTTATTTAAATTTTCAAATTATTAACCATTTATACTTTAAAAAAAATTTCCAAGTGGTTAGCCTAAATTAGATTCATCACTATAAATTATCAGGCAGTTCCAATATAAAAAGAACCAAACAGCCAGACAAAACAACAGGCGGTTCTACATGCAACAGCAAATCTGTAAAACAGAGCAGATTTGGGAATTGATTTCCGAAACCTTGATTTTTGGAATCAAACTTGGGGTGAAATGGCCTATTGGTACGGATACCCCCTGAAGTGGAGCTAAATCGCAACAGGGATGCCCATAAATGCGATTCTTTAAAACAACAAAATTTATAGCCTAAATGTTTCATTTATGACTTTTGTCAAACATATGGAATGAAAACTTATAGCTACACCTCTACATGAGGAAAAAAACAACCCAGAGTTATGCTACTAATATATGCTCATTGAAATCACACATTTCTAAATCCACCATATGAGTTCTTGAAACATTTTACCACCCACAAGCTAATTCATTTGACATGAGTGACAAGCTTTTTGCACCAATTGCTACAATTTAAAAACACATGGAAGCCCTGAATGCTACAACCATTAAGGCTTTCTATCAAAATTCTGATAGTACTATTACAACAACTTGCATACAAAAACATTGAAGAATATGAAACATAAGCCATAACTAAAATTTATCTCCAACTTACCTCAAGCATTTGATCTTCCAAACTATACTTTAGTTGCCATTATTTTTGCATTTTCTTTTAAGGGTTGATTCTGTAATTCCTCCAAGCATATTTTGGGTACATGTCCATTTTCTTACTTCTGCAAGTTAGCACTTATTCATGCATAAATAAATTTATAACATTACTCATTCACAGATTTTGTCAAACACTTTGCAAACTATCCTAAAACCATTTATAAAAAATGCATCTATTAATTACTTGAAACAGAACCATAAATCATGAAATGCTTACCCAAGTCCTTTGGAATTTATTTATTGAAATTACCTTCAACAATATTTGGCTTTCCTTTCTCAAATGCTAAAATACCAAGATTAGTACCATAAACTATACCAATAATAACTCCAATATTGAGATCTAAACGTCCATACATATAGATTGATCTAGTCTTCATTTTTAACTAATCAATAATATTTTAGATAACATAAGCCTAAACCAAAATTAGATGCTTAAAACAATTTAAATGTCTACCTTTTATTTTATGCTAAATCTATACTATAATTTTAGGACAATGGAAATTATACCTGAAGAGATATTCAGCTCCAATCATTGAGAATATGATCCACCTTTGATCCCTTAACCAACTCATTTGAACCATCCGGTTTTCCACCCAACCATATCCAGGGAGAACTCCTCCCCCTGGAACCCGCGAGCTGTAAAAGCTCACAACCAGTACCAAAATACAGCAATAGAGAGAGAGATGCAAGGAAAACTAATGAAGATAGTTTTCACTTCCTTTAAATACCACTCATGTTCAACCTCAATAGATACTTAGTAGATTAGTAAGAAATTCAGATTTTTTTTTTTGGAAGTAATTGGATACTCTCCATATCTCTCCCTTTCACAATATTCCTCAAGTCTCTTCCACTCTTGGCATTACCCCCTCTCCCCCCAAATGAGAATACATGAGACTCATATATAGGAGGAGCAACAAATTCATGTCATAAAGGAGGATTAACATGCATGCATTGTATTCCCTTTAGAGGAGTGTAACTTATGCCATTAAGGAGAGGCATGCATGCCTTATTTAAGGAGAGTGTAACATATGCATTAAAGTGAGTGTAAGAGGAATATTTTATGACACATATTTAATGAGTGTAGGAATATTTTATGACAAATATTTAATGAGTGTAAGAGGAATATGCCATTCCTTGATGAGTGCATAAAAGAGAGTGTAATGTAATATTTAAAATAGAGAGAGTTACATAGAGCCATGAGAGTCATGAAGGAGAGAAGTGTGAAGTGATTGAGGAGATATAATTTCCTTTTAATAATAATATCATAGTCTCATAAAAGATAATAATAATATTAATAATATTAATAATATTGAGGATTAAGTTGAGATTGAACTATTACAATTGATTAATCATAATTTAAGTGATTTTCCTTCAAGTATACTTGTTTACCCATTGATTAGAGGTGATTTACTATTTTTGGAAAGTCATACTTGAAATGGTAGACATGACTTTCTATTTTTAGAAAGTCACTCCAAAATTGTTAGGAATTAGATTATTAAGAAAATTCATCTACGAGTTGCCCATGAGTGGTATTTTTCTTCCGGATAATAGGGATTCCACACCCCTATTGTATGCATCTCCATGCCTTAGTAGATTGAGGACTCCGCGCCCTGATCTACTCTAAAGATCCAAGATTCCACACCTTGATCTTTTTAAATATTCAGGACTCCGCGCCCCAAACATTTCATTATAGATTCAAGACTCCGCGTCTTTATATTTCATGGATTTAGGACTCCGCGCCCTAATTTCCATGGCTTCTCATCTATTCTGCTTTGAAACTCCGCGTTTCACCTTAAGGTACTGATTGTGAGCTTATACCCATCTGATGGTTTGTTGGTAAGGTCTTCTTCCAAGACCTGCACACATCACAATCTCAATGATCAAATCAATCAAATGAATTTTATAATTAACTTATTCAAATTTTACCAAATATTGTGCATGACTTCCACAGTCATTTTGGTTTTGAAGAAATGACTTCCGCAGTCATTTATAACTTGAGCATCCCTGTTGGCAATGACCAAGTCCCCTGCCACATCATGCTTAGTACGAGATTATGCACATATAATCATACAAATCATGTATCATACATAAATCATAATTAACCATATGTTCCACATAACCATGATCGTCCATGGATCTGTGTCTCAATTCTAAATCACCATTCACGTCATACACCTATGTCCAAAATAGGATACCAAAAGAGAAAACATCACTAATATTCTCTTAACCAAAATCAATCCTTGTGCATACAACCATAGATATTATCATAAGCACACAACAACCAAGTGACCCAAACCAGGTCATAGCATATAAGCATGTACATAAGTCTTTCATACATAATATTATATCAAAGCCACCATCTCTAAGTGTCATCAAAGCTATCTCACTAATAAGGGACACTACAAATGGAAAGATCATTTCTTTGTCAAGTCTGTCATTGGTGCTGCTAGTTGTGAAAACCCTTTCACAAACTTTCGGTAATAAGTGCATATGCCCACAAACCCTCTGAGTTATGTAACATTTATGGGCTTAGGATAATCTCTGATAGCCTGGATCTTCTCCTCATGTACCCTCACTCCATCTACTCCTATGATGTGCCCCAAATACAACATATCGATGAGGCCAAATTCACATTTGGAGAGCATGGCATAAAATTGTTTCTCCTTGAGGATATGAAAAATTGTCTCAATATGCTGCAAATGCTCCTCCCAAGTGCAGCTGTAGATAAGAATATCATCAAAGAAGACCAATACAGACTTTCTCAAATGACCATGGAAGATGTGGTTCATGCGGGATTGGAAAGTTGCTAGGGCATTGGTCAATCCAAAGGGCATTACCAGAAACTCAAAATTTCCATAGTGACATTTGAACGTTGTCTTAGGGATATCCTGCTCCCTAACCTTGATTTGATGATACCCAGATCTCAAATCAATCTTGGATAAGTATTTAGATCCCCTCAACTCATCCATGAGTTCATTGATCCTCTGTATAGGGTACCTGTTCTTCATGGTCTTCTTATTCAAGGCCCTATAGTCATTGCACATCCTCAATGTGCCATCTTTCTTCTTTAATAAGACCACTGAAGAAGCAAAAGGACTAATACTGGGCCGAATGTGTCCTAGAGCTAGCAGCGCTTGGATAGCCCTCTCAATCTCATCCTTATAAGCCTTGGGATGCCTAGAAGGAGTCGTGATTACTTCTTGGATCCCTTGCTCTAACTCAATAGTGTGTTCAAACTCTCGGTCATGAGGTCTCCCTGGTGGAATATCTCCAAATACTGTAGAATACCGGTCCAAGAGAGATTGAACATCAGGATGCACTGGTGAATCCTTGTCCTTCACCTATGATATATACAGCTCTACTGCCAATTCAGCATCCCCTCTACGCAGATCTGCCTCCATCCTGTGTGCTGAAACAACCTAAGGGGGGTATGAGTTTATACCCTTGATATTTTTTTGTTGGCCATCCTTCCCTCCTGTCCATTCCATCTCCAAATTTCTCCAATTATTGGTAACTCTCCCAAGACTGATTAACCACTGGACTCCCAATATGACATTGGTGTCTGGAATGTCTACCACAAAGAAGTGATTTGTCAATGTGTAGGTCCCCATGGTAATGGTTAGTTCCGGAACATACTTGGCACATTGCAGGGTCATAGCTCCTGGGACCAAAACTGAGAATCCCTCAAACTCCTCCATGTGGATTCCTCTCCTTTGTACCAGTTTTGCATCAATAAAATTATAAGTGGCTCCACTATCTATCAACACAGAGATTCTTTGCCCCATAATAGTACCTCTCACCCTCAAGGTTAGATACTTTGGGTCTCCTCTTAACACTGCAATAGCTCCCCCTCTTGGAGAAAAGTCTTCCATGGATTGTACAGCACTGAAATCCTTCTTAGAGAAAGTCTTGACATGATGTGTCCTTCCTGCAACACATTATTCCTCCAAATCCTGAACACGGATTGTCTTCCTTGGTCTTGAGTAGGTCTCCTGCTGCAAAAATTTTCTTGCCCTGGGCAAAATGTGTTGTAGATCTCTAGCTTTCCCCGCAGCTTCAAGGAGTGTGGTTGGTTTAGTGGATTTGACCAACCCTTGAAATGGTTCAGACATCCCATTAATAAACATGCATATCTTCCTACTCATAGTGAGGTTGGACACCATCACTGAAAGCTACAAATACTCAACAATATAATCCTCAAAATCTCCCTCCTATTTGACCTTGGTTAACTTGGCAAAGTGGGCCTCTGGATCTCTTGGATCAAACCTCTCCACTAGCTTCTTAGTGAAAGCTGAGTATGAATTGATATGATGATGCCCAAGTGTGGTCAGTCCATGAAACCACCATTCTTAAGCTTCCCCTTCTAGATGCAGTGCAACTATCTTGATGGCTTCTATCTCAGAAACCTTGTTGAGCTGGAAGTATGTGTCCAACTTCTCCACCCATGCCTTGGATGTGCATTTAGGTGTCCCATAAAATGTGGGCAAGAAGAACCCTACCATACTGCATTGTAGGGTTGATCCCTGCATCAATTTCTCTTCCTTTTGATAAGGATTAATCCTCCTCCAATCCTTGATCCAGAAAAACTCCTGAAAGCTCAAGTGCTCCTTAAACCCTTGAGATTGGAGTTCATATTCTTCAAAATATTCTCCTAGGGTTCCCTCATTATCCCCCCCAGTTATAAATTAAGGCATGGTAAAGTGTTATGATGCAGCTGAATGCCCCATGCCATTTGCAGTGTTGGTGCTTGCCTCATGGAAAAACCCTATAGAATCCCCTTCATGTATCATCTCCTTGAAGTCCCTTGCAATGTTCTGTAGGGTTTGGAGTAAGAGATTCAAAATTTATTCCTCCTCCATGCTGAAGTTAAATTCCCCCCATAAGCTGAGCCAAGAGCAGAGCTCTGATACCACTGTAATATATCTTTTCAGGAATTTCTGCAATATCTCCAATGAGGACACTGTATAAGGAAATCCATGCAGTAAAAATGTATAAAAGGACTTGGATCCTCTAATATATGTTTTATTTAGCTTAAATATGAAATTTCATTGGAAACAAATCATTCTAGCTACACTAAACAGATCTCCCCAGCTCACATATGCTCAAAAACACCCCAATCCCACAACTTCACAAAATAGAACTGCTGAAGATTGCAACAACGTAATTTTCATTATGAAATCTATAGAAAAGTATTGTTTCATACATATTTGGAGCTTTCGTTAATCATGGAATCATAAATGAGAGGTTGGAACTCTTTTACAAGCACATTAGAACACCCTGGCAAGGGTTTCCGACAAAATAGCAGCATAAAATGCAGCACTGCAGAAAATAACACTCTACCCCACAAATTTGTATTATAAAATACTAAATGTAATCTTAAATAGACAAATAATACATATATTTTCCCAAGGCCTTCCTCAATAGACCTCCCGGAGTGAAATAGACACCTCCTCCTCTGAAACAAGCACAAAATAGGAAGGTATGACCCAGCTGTTGCTGCTACTGCATAAATGATGCATTTGCTGGGAGTGACTGTACTGTATAGGATGTAGAATGGTTCTCCTCAATATAAATGATGAAAATTGAGCTCAGGACCTCCTCCTTAGATCTCCCAATCATCTAGACCAAAGGTGAAGATGGAATTCCCACATGAGAATTCTTTGCACTAAACAGTGCTGCAACTTCAGCTAAACAACTGAAGCTTGAAATCATTCAAAATACCAAAACAAATATGAATATTGAATTCCTTCCCTTTCTTCTATCTCCTCCTTCTTATCCTTGGTGAGCTTCCTCACCCCGGACCCCACTCATTGATGATGTGTCTTCCTTGAGAAGATTTCCCTTTCAAAACTACGCTGCCCTAGCTAGTTTCCCTCCTCTTGTAACAGTGTTGTTGACTTGTTCAACTGGATCTATCTCATTTCTTTGCCCCTCTTTCACACCAAGGTGCCTTTATTTGTCCTCCTAATTCAATCCCTTTACACACTGGGATATGTTTTATTGTCCTCCCTACTCTTTTATTTCAAAAATGGAGCAGTTATAATATTCCAAGTAGCAGTGGCTAATTAGGAATATTACATAATCATATAGTAAAAATAAGTATATTCTAAGTATGAGGAGGAGAATGTTAAAAAAACAAAATGCAGAAAGTCAGGAATCTCCTATTCCTCCATTCCGTCAGAGATTGGAAGGTCTATATGTAAGAAATATTATAAGGAGAGGATAATTTTACAGTGATATATTTATGAAATGTGTTTACACGTGAAAATAAAAGGAGGATAAGTAAGAATGATTTTTTACAAAAAATAGAGATATGGTTTTTGCTAAGTTATAAAGAGGAGAAATGCACATAACATAAACTTGGATAATTACTTATCCAAAATTTACAAGAGTAAAAAGGCAAAGTAAAAGATACTTTACCAACCATGGAAAAAAAAGACATGGTTTTAAAAATTCATGGGCAGGAAATCAGTCAATGGTTTTTATAACTAAGTTTATGGATCTATTTATTCATCAACATATAAAGTCAGAGAAACAAAATATGGATTTAGAAAACAAGACATGGATCTAAAAAACAAGACATGAATTTCAAAACAAGAGGATGGTTTATAAAATCATTTAAAGAAATATTTTGAGATTTTATTTAATTCATATTTTTGACTCAGAAATATCAGTCAAAGGAACAACTAGTTGATACTTGTGGTACAGTTAATCAGATTTGAAAGGGAAGCTAACAGGTTTTTTTAAAACAATTTTAACCTCTCAAGATTCCAAGGGAGAGGATCAACATTAATGAACCAGTTTCCAGATTTTAAGGCTAAAGAGTTTCCATCATTTCCAAATTTCTTGCAGTTTTCCAATGATTGTTTTTATCTTTAATTTATTCTTCAGATGTTTTCCAGAAAAATCTATATCTTTGTGAGACATCACTTTGTAATCAATTCCTTTTTGGAGCCCAAATTTATTTCAATAGGAGCTATATAAATATTTTGTAATAACTTAGAAAATGGTTGTGGGTGGAGTAAAATAGAGATTCTCCCTTTTTGTAAACTGTGGAGTTTCAAATCAAGTGATCAATATAGAATTACAAAGCTCTTTTTCTCAAGTATTCATGTGTCACTAGCTACTTGTGATGTTTTTATTTCAATGTTTATATTTTATTCTCTAATTTATTCATAAAACATTTTACTTTTCCATTATTTGAATGAATATTATATTTGTAGAATTCATCAAGATAGATTCTTTGTTTCATTCCTTTCAAATAATATCAATGTTTTTCTTCTAAAGTTAAGCATAGAATTCATCCCTAAGATGCCTTATGTTTAATGGGTTGTGATCCTTAATTCCTCTACCATATGCTACAATATATTCAAATATCCAAAAGTTTGATTACCTTTCCATTATTTTAAAATTTCTCCATAACTAGGGATTGTTCACTTTCATCAATCAGACCCCATACCCAACGGACCCCTCCTTTACCCTACAACCATAATTTTAAAACCAAATTCCTTTATATTGATACCAAGCCTAAAACCTAAAGTATGGTTGATTGAAAATCATATAGAGAGATCCTTCTCTAGAATTGTTAAGGCTAGTTTATAATCCTACAAGTGGTTTGTGGGTACCTTTGCAATTTCTTGCTCAGTCTAGGAAAATTATGGAGTGATAACAGGTTCTTCCTCAAGTTTCATTCAATATTGGGAAAGGGCAGGTTATGTATCTTATCCTTCCATAATTCTATGTAGTCAAACCCTTGTGTAAAGATCAACATGTTAGGGTCCCGTGATTTTGTTGATTGGCAAGCCAAATGGCAGTGTAACATCAAACCAATATTTGGAGCCCAAGGACCTAGCCTTCCTGGACTCAGAGAGGGCTCTCTCTATTTGTGTAAGGGATATCCGTGTGTGTGCTTATTGTGTTATGATTTTAGGCTAGTTATGAAGTAGGTTTTTTGGTTTTGGTTTTTAGGTTGTGAGAGATGAAACTGATCAAAGATATAAGATAGGTAAAAAGGATGTTAGATCAACTGGGCTATGGGGTCGAAAAGGTATAGAAAGCTATCAGACGGTGATACAAGGCTGTTGAAGGGCCGATTTGATTCGAGGTAGAAAGGATCTTTGGGAAAAATGGAACAACATGGACATCAAGTTTGGGAACAACAAAGGATTTCAAGCACAACTAGTTTAATAGTTGACATAAACATGGTAGGGAAAACCATTAATCATGAGAAATGTAACTATAAGCTAATCAATACATAGAAATAAACATTCAAGCCATGCATAGAGATATATCACCCTCTAACTTTGGGAAATGGCTAACAAACTTTGGGGAAAACAACTAAGAGAGACAAACAGCTTAACTTACTATGTCGGAACACCTAAACACAGTACTTCAAGTTATTGGGCACTTTGAAAACAAGATTTGCATAGTCTTAGACAAAGGGCTAGATCATAACTAGGCCTCCTTGGTTCAACAACATGATAATCTAATCAATCAAAGAGAAATTTCATGGATGGAGCTATCACTAGCCATAGGTAAGCAGGGCATACCGTAAATCATACTTAGTATGTATAAAACCATGAATGAAATAAGTAACAATATCCTTAAATTATTAAATAGCAATCAAGAATTCTTTAATGTGACTAAGGAAGAGGAAAACATGAAAGCTATGAAGAAACAGGAAATTTGAGGTGCCTCCAAGGGCATGTCTCAAATCTGTTCTCTGCTGATCTATAGCAAGAAAGAAACATGTATTCCTGAATGAAAACTAGAATACAAAACAAAGAAAGAGACACTATACCATTCTACCAAGTCATGGAATCCAACAACAATCCTCTTTCATCATCCAAGAACATCCAAGAGGCAATCCAAAAGCATGAGACAAGTATTTCTTCCAAAGCTTATATTACCATATATTGCTTCTATCATCAAGTTCAGCCTGTTTTACAGTGAAAGACTTTGGAATATATAGGCTCAAGTGAGGAAAACCTCTAGGTTCAACTTGCACTCTCATTAGTAATTCAAAATATCTAAACTTGTCCTTGAGGCTTTGCAAAGCCCAAGGCACAAAATATCTCATAAAATATCTAAAAAATGCTAAAAGAGGGAATTAAATTGACTTTTCATAACTTCTCATGTGCAAAAATAGCTAAACGCACATGAGGAAAAAGCAGTTTTTAAAGGTTCAAATTTTACAAAAATACTCAAAAATTACATCAGCAAAAGGTCCCCTGACTTGCCCGCAACCTTTGGCAGCCTTCCCGATGTTGAAACGAGGCTCATGATAGCTCGTTGGAAAGATCTGTGTGTCTAATTTCTGGAGAAACTAAAATTTCCTCAATATGATGCCTAGAATTCCCCCAAAAATAGGACTATGTGTAAAAAACTAGAAAATAAAGTTTGCTGATAGACCGGGCAGAGTGTGGAAAAAGCGGGCATTTTTCGCCATTTTGTGGGAGAAAATGATCTTCAAATTTCCTTAAAATTTCTGAGTGTATGCTCCTAAAAATATGGCACCCAATGATACCATTCTCCTCCTTTGATGATCCCCCGAACTGAAATGGCGAAATTCATGAGTTTAAGCCAAAAACCCAAAAATGCCAAAAACCAAAATATGTCGAAATTTGCCCAAAATTGGTGAGCAGGACCCTCAAGGCCTTTTAGAAACATTTCTATAAGCTTGGGCCAAAATTCCAAGCCTAGATGTGTCTTTCTCCGTTTTTCTCACCGGGCGCCCTCTTTGGGCAGTTTTGAGCTTTTCTCGGTTTTCTTCTTTGTTGTTTGGCATTCTAGCTTTGGTGAAGAAGTCATGGCCCCTTGCCTAGGAGAGGCATCTATCACATGCTTTTGGATAATTCCCCTCATGATCCATGTTTTTTATTTGCTTTCCCTTATCATTGCTTGCTTGAGAGTTGCCGTCTCTGTCACTGCTTTCTTCATGACTATCGTGCTCTTTCCCTTCACTGTTTTGTGCTTCATCACCCTCATGCTTATTTGTTGTATTGGCTGCCATAATGTTCCTTTTCATCACTGCCTCACTGCCCATCACTTTGCTCTTCATTGGAGGAAATGTTCTTTTGATACTCTTTACTTGCTTACTAAGGAAAACTGATTCAAATTATCATTGGAAATAATCCTCCAACACCAACTTTGTGTTCCTTCTAAATCACTGTTTTGATCAATGTAAATTTTTCTCAAAGCTATGCAACATGTTTTCTTTGGTATTAGGCCCCTGCTCCTCCCAAAACACTACCTTTCTCCTTAGTATGCCAGTCAACAAGTAAATTTAATAATAAGAAAACAGTCAATTAAAATGTATACACACAGTCAAAGTGATTTTATGTGTTTGGACAAGGTCACAGGGTTTTGGTGTTTTGAGGACAACAAAACAGCCTTGTAGTAGGCAAAAACCTCTCTGAATCAAGATACTGCCCTTGTATTCACCACTCCTCACCCACAGTTTTTTCAATACCTCCAAATGACATTTTACAAGTTCATATACTAAAATCTGTTTATGGTCAAAAGGCAGCCTTGATTTTGCTCTTCACCACACTGAGGAAAACTTTGAACAATGACCAAGTAATATATGGATGATTACTGTGGTTGAAATTAGGACCACTGTTTCAGCTTTCAAACACTGATTTTCTGTTTTAAAATAGTGCCTTAATATTTTACCCTTGTTTTGAGGGCAGCCTAATGGGTTTTTTACATCAATAAAAACTCACCATTCTCACTGTTTCACCTCTAGAAAACATAACCACAACTTATCTTGATCTTTAAACAAAACTCTCAACCCTCTTAAGCATTGTTTTTCTCCCTTACAAATGCTGACAAAGGTTCGCTTTGTTTTATCCTAGTAGGGTTACTTTCACACTTTTTATGAGCCTTTCACTACTGTGTATATTTGGACCTGCAGGTGTATGTTGATGCATTGTTCTGAGGGCAGTGTATAGGCTCTTTGAAGCTAGAATCAACCCTTCACTCTCAACCAACTATAACTCTCTTTCAAAACATTCACTTAAAAAAACTTGACTTACACCATGGCCTTTACTGCCTCAAACACTGTCTAGCAATTTGAATTTAAGGGGGGGCAAGACAAAAATACCTTGAAACACGATGGAAATCTTTGCTTGGGAGTTGGAGCCACTTTGAAAGAAAAAAGTAATACATGTCGTCGGGTCACCTGTCAGGATGACGGGACCAACGCCTATAGGTGCGCCATGCGGCCTTGTATTCCTGTGGAAAATGTGCGCCTGAATGCACCGCGCAGGTGTACAGGCACGCCGCGCAAACTTTAAGCCCATAAAACTCTGTTTTTTCACTCACAACTTCTTCCTCCGGTCTTGTGGACAGTAATAAGGGTATTGCTTTGCGTTTTGAGAATTTTGACAAAGGCTTGCAATGGTCCCTTTGTTCTTTTGAAAGCGAATAAACAAAAATCTCTTGACTTTGACTTGTGAGGGTTTTTGAAAGTTTTTCTTCTTTGAATCAATGCTTTGGTTTGTTTTTGAAACCCAAAATGATCTTAACTTCGTTGAGAGGGGCCCATCTTTTGAATAATGTTGGCAAAAGGATGTGCATGCTTTTTAACAGGTTTAATAGGACTTAACCTATTCACTTATAAGAAATATTCAAGAGGTCAAACTCTGTTTACTGTGTTTACACATTTGAAAAGTGACCTCTGCCACTGCTGACCTTTAGTGATATTTTCAACATGGAAGATTCACTTAATAATATACCAATGATTGATAGAGCATCTTTTTCCATTTGTAAGGAGATGACCTATCTCTTCAAAACTTGATTTTGCATTTTCTGCTCCATATACTTATATATGTTTGCTAGAGGGAAAAGTGGATCAAATCCACCTTGTGACTGTAGATGCATTCTCCAAATGATGCTTCTTTCTGACTGTGGGTGAGACCTAGTTGTATTCACCTGAGCTTTACTGTCCTTTTTCTATAAAGAAGGGCATTTTATTCTAAAAGCTTTTCCTCTATTCAAAATGTAACAGCAGAGTGATTTTGACCTATTTTCATAAGGAAATTGCCTTCCTTTGTGACAGTGGCATGCATATTTTTCTTTTAGTGAGTTCCAGAACTTGAAAAAACATGTCATGATATTTCTTGCACATTTATGAACCTATGTGTTCAATTGTACTACCTCTCTGGGAAAAACTGAGCTCAAATTACCTTATGTCTTTAATCATCATTTTACTTCAGAAAACCTAAGTTGTTGTCTCACTGTAACCAAAGTTGGTCCTTACAGTTCGTGAAAAGCTTGAAAACAGATTTTGTCTATTTTCCCTCTGCTTATAAATGAAGGAGGTGCTCGTAACCCTCTACTTATGAAATGAAGGAGGTTCTTCAGTCTTCAAACCCTCTGCTTATAGATGAAGGAGGTTTTTAGTCATGTCATATCATCAGCCTCTTGACAGTGTTGTTTTTCCTTTTACTATCCTTTCAGGCTTTGAATATGATCGCAAGAGCTTGATGAAAAACTTTCTGCTCTGTGGCTGCATCCCAGGCTCAAGATCACATTGAGAAGCAGTTGTCTTCTCATGTGGAGCCAAATATTGTCTTCTGAGATGCTGGTATGCCTCTGTCCTTGAAAGATCCATTAAAAAAAACTGTAAAAAGCACCTAGAATCAGTTTGACTTATGGAAATGAAATGATGAGACTTGAGGGTGTATTAGTGGTGCGACCTAGGGTTGTAACCAACTTTATTTGCAGAATGGGAAGGTCTGTTATGATTGGTCTATATTAGGTAGATTTTTTTTTCTTTAGAGTGGTTTGTCAAGGGATAAATGCCTAAAGCGCCACTACCTAACTTAGGGGAGACTTTTTGGACAGATTTGGATTATTTCTTTGGAGCTGACGGGAAAACTAGTATGGCTGAGGCTTATATAGGATTTGATAATTAGATTTCATCTCGTCATGGGTGGACTAAAAATTCAGGAAGGCCAAAAACGTTTATGGGTGTTTTCCAGCTGGCAAATTTTACAAATTTTTAGATCAGCTGCTAGAAAACTTGGCTGTTACAGCTAGTCATCACCAACAAGTGAAAAATACTGATGACTAACACAACACACTTTATTGGAACTCTTATTATAGGTTATTTGTAAATTATTCCTAGGAAGCACTAAAAGATTCAAAGGTTCTACTAATTCATTGCCAATTATTGTAGGAAATACAACAACCCCCTCATTCCCTTTAAGTGTCACATCTTCCTAGAGAAAAAAATGGCCTCACATACTAAATGGCCTTATCATAGCCCTATTAGTCTTGATTTTCACCTTTCTTAGCTAAATTCACTCACCTGTGGATTTTGACAGCACTCAAGATGATTTTTTAAGAAAGAATTTGGAAGTTACTCAACCCAAAAATATAGGGCTAGGATGTTAACCAATCCAGTTATACAACATAGGGAATATGGTTATCCTAGTGATATAATACCTTAAAAGTTTCTCAACCTAGCGATATGACAGTCATTGAAAAGGATTTAACATAGTTTTTTGTCTTGTAAATTTAATTTTCAATAAATGTATCACCTTGATGATGACTAACCCAAAAATACAACACTACACTCTTCACTTATCCAATTAAACAACACTAAAAGGTGACTTAATATAGAATTTTATTTCTCAAGCTTACTTTCTTAAGAATTGTATCACCCTAATGATGACTATCTCAATGATAAAACATTATCATATTCCTCTATCCAACAATATTACTCTCCAAAAATAAATTGATTTTTTCCCTTCTCAAACTTCCTTCCTCAACACTATATCGCTCCAAACATTACCATATCAGTGCTATGTTTCCTTGATGAAGGTAATGTAAACATTATATCTCCTTGATGATGACTATCTCAACACTATGTCACTTGTATGAGGGTCATATTAACATTGTATCTCTGGGATGATGGTTAGCCCAGTGATACAAACCCTCCCTTTTCCTCCCTCAGCCATATTAAATTGGTTCTCGGATTCTTAAGTTTATCACAAACATGAATATTAATGGAATTTTAGTGTTAAAATAACATTTATTACTTATTTTTTCACACCGAAGTCTAAGAAAAACGTTTAAAAGGGACCCACAACACCCTTGTTTCCCATAGTGCTTAGTTCTTTCTTCCTATTGTGACATCAAAAGCATCTATTGGAAAAAACACATCCTTACTCATTTTCAATGTAGGTATAAAAAAAATTAGCTTATGCATGGGTCAAATTATTCCCACTTAGAATTTCATTTTGTCTTATTTATTTATTTTATGAAATAAATTTCCTATTTTTTAAATCTTTCTCACTCTCAAACAATACCCTTACTCTTTCTCTACATCAGTTAAGGAAATATAATAATCATTTCCAAGCATATTGTTACACCATTTCTATTCCCATCTATAATTGATTCTCTCTAGCTCTCCATGAATTTGAATCACCTCTTGTAGCCTAAAATAGAACCTGACAAATTTTCTCAACACTCGAGGACATCACGATCTCCAACTTGATAATATCACCCAATTTTTGCTCGATTTTTCCCCAGGATGTTTCCATAGAACCGATGATCTCATTCTTGATCCCTTAGCCTATTTTTCTAACCCATTAAAACCTTCAAATATCCCAAAACCCGTACTCTCTACCACTATGATTTTAATTATTTCCTCTTCTCTGTTAAACTCACCCAATTACCAACGTCTTTTTTTCCTAGGAAATATATTTATACCATTATCTATCTATAATATTAAAGCTTGGTCCTAGTTCCAATCACTAACACACTAGCCACTTCTCCTTAGGGCATAAGTGTACATTAATTTGTCTCCCATAAACCCTAGCATCATCCTCTATAACATAGGGAAGCATCTTTGTGGTGCAACATGGAACCATCATGGTTACGATTTTGATTCCATGAGTCATAGTGTCATTCAAAATCCTTCCCATGAACACTCTTACTAGTTTTTCATTCCCCTCTCATTAGAACCTCTATCTAGGTTTAAAAAAATAGCCTATAGATGAAGGAAAGTAGCTTCAACCCCAAACCTCATATTTCCTTGGACTTATTATTTATGAGTTATCCTTTATAATGGGTTTTATTGTTTTAATGGGTTCTATAAGAAAATTACTTATATGTCATCTAAAAGGGCCTACAAAGTCCCTATGGTTGAGACCCCATATGAAGATCCACCTTGTAGCTCACTCGTTTCGTAGCATTAGAGAAATTTTGAGGTCTAAAATGGGCCTCAAAGTAAAAATGTACAACCAAAATAAACTCTATAAGAACCTATGGATTTAATATTATTATGTCAACCATATCAGACTACTCACCATTTTTGAAGTAAAAAAGTAAAACGATAAAAGAAATAAAAAAACTAAATTTTCAACTTATCTCCCAATGATTTTACTCAAATTTAGAGTGAGATAACTTGTTGGATGCATAATTTAATCCCTCATCCAAGGAGTACCAATGTTTCATACTTTCGATGGACCCCTCTACATGGAAAATGAGAAATACATGAAAAATATGATTGAAATAATGTTTTTTAATGTATTTCTCATTTTCCATGTAGCAGGTTCTATCAAAAGTATGCAACATGGGTATGCCTTAGATAAGGAATTAAATTTTTCATCCAACGAGTTCTCCCACTGGAAATTTGAGTAAAATTATAAGGAGATAAGTTGAAAATACGAGTTGAAAAAATATTATTTTCTTTTTTCACTCTAAAATTTCTTGATGTAATCTAAGCTTATTTTATTATTTGACTTATTATATTATAATATTCCTTAGGAGGCACATTTTAAACCTTAAAATTTATCTAATGTTCATGGAAACTCCATGATTCATTGATAGATATACAACATATGCATGAACAATGGTGTACCATCTATTAAAAAGAGACAACCTACCTCTAGGTGACCTGGACTTAGAAATATACAAGTTTATTAGAAAGTCTTGGTTTCCCAAGATGGTTGTCTATCCCCTATCTTTCCATGTGCAAAGGTAGTTGAATGGATTCTAAAGCATGTTCATCCTAAATAATCTATGATTAGGGGAAGTCATAGGAAACCTATTGCTTCATTTATTCCCTCAAACATTAATATGTATTACAAGCTCCAAATGGAAAAAATAACCTTGGATGTGGACTAGCTAGTATATTTTTTAAGACCCAGCCAAGAGGATTATTAAATAAATTATGGAACAACAATGGAATATTCAACTCCCATCCAAATAAGGAATATCCTAAACATATGGTGAGGACTCCCTTTCAAGTAGTGTATGCCATATTATGCAAGTCATATGGTAGATCTAATGTGGATGCCTTCTACAAAGGATGGGTTCTAATTATGTATTATGAAACAATTGAAGGACACATTTTCAACTAGGATGATATCCTCTCTCTCCTTGGAAAAAAACATCAACAAATTTCATAATCCATGGGAAGGCTGACAACTTTGGTTCCTCATGGCCTCCTACCTCTTGGATATTGTCTATGTAAGGCATGCATTCCCATAAATGTGATGGAAATGGAAAATATAAAAGGATCCAATCCACATATACTACAAAATCCTATGGGAGTTTCATTAAATGCATTCATACACCAATATATGCTAAAACATCTTGATCCCACTCTATGGATTTTTTTTATAAATGTGCCTCCTTTTCTCATCTTTGAAAAGGGTATGTCGATGATATCCACAATTAGTGATTGGTTTGTTAATTAGGATGACACATATTTAGGGATATTTCAAGCAGTAAAGCCTCCTCACTTATTTCCCAAGTTTGTAATCGACTCGGTAATCTTACATGAAATAACACATCAGGTATACACAAGGGAAGGTGGAGTCCTCTCATGACACAAGAAGGCTCCTTGTACACACCTTTCATTACACCCAAGCTCCTATCATTTGAAAGACGTGAAGGAAGCAAAATTAAAATCTAACACCCTAACACTCTTTTGTTTTTGGGATGTGAAATTCCACACATATGATCCAAAATCTATAATGAAAATTATTTCAAGGCATGCAAGTATAAGTGGGATGTTCAATTAGAGATGCGAGCTAAGAAAACAAAAAAATTCCTTAAATTTCTCAAAGGTCATTTTTGGAATAGGATAGAATGCTTCTCAAATGAAAAATGAGAGAGCTCAATATGAGAGAGAAATCATTTCCTAGAATCAAGTTAGCTAGAAGGAAGTAGATATAGTTTCATATGATAACAAGATAGAAAATGAACTAGAAGTAGCTAGGATAGCTCATGAACCTGAGAAAAATGATAAATAAGAGGAAAGGATGAGGATTGATAAATAATGAAAAAGGACTGGAATCAATAATAAAAGAGGAATCAAGAAGAAAAAAAATAAGAATAAGATAAGAGACGCTAATAAGAAGATGAGGTTAGAGCTAAATAAGAAGCTCTCAAGGCCTAACAATAAGCACAACAACAAGATTTCATCCACAACATAGTTTCAATAGACATTGACCCAATTCAACCCCTATCATAGTAGGTGGTCATTTACTAATTAGAGATATGGGTATCAAACAAACGAATAAGAAGAAAATGGTTAAGTTTGGCATATTTAGATATGATCACACTCTAAATAGGATAATGGAATAGAAGGAGAAGACCCTAAAATTTCCTCATATTTCTCTAGTGTTAATCCCAACTGAACAACCCATTTCTCTAGGAACAAAAAAATATCGATATGTTATTTCATAAATGGGCACGACACTCTCTCAAGCCACTGAGATAAATGTGAAATACCTCCTTAAATAGATGAAGCTAAAATATGACCATATAGTATAGCTAGAGCAGGAAATCAAGCTATTGAAGGCTAACAACATAAATATAAATATTAAAGGCACTAACATAGAGTATTATAGGTCTTGTGTTTCTAAAGTGCACGAGTTTTAAAAGTCCATGGAAAAATAATTTTACCCATGCCTCTAACAATTCCAAAACATACCTAACAATTTTTTTCCAGTTGAGGAATTACCTAAGGAATGATATAATTTACTCTAGGGGGTGGAAAATGATGTGAACCAGCTAGATCAGTGGCCCAATGAATAACCTGAGGACGCAAAAGAGGTCCCTAGAAGTGGTGAAGAATAATTTCCATATGACACCATTATTGTCAATAGGACCCTAAATATTCAAGAAAAAATATAAAGGAACATCTCGATGTCCATAGCTCAATACCAATATAATTATTTCTTAGTTGAGAGATTAATTAAGATGAACATGTTGCTAGTTATTAGGGCCCAAGGGGAAGCTAGGCTAGATGAAGAATTGAACATCCAATTGGAAGATATGTTAAAAGCTATATAAAATTATCTTAGTGTCTTCATCAACAAACTCATCAAAGAAAATCTCAATAAACACAATGTGGAATCCTCCATGCAACAAATAATACTAAATTCCTTCATGGTTTCATAGAAGATGTACAAGCTCTCTCCCAACACATATAAGCATAGCGTATAATTATGGAAGAGTTTTTTTCTGAGTAGTATTATTAGGATTTCATTATATTATGGGATATTTTTATCTTTTCATCATCAATTTTTGGGATTTCCAGTTGAGGATCCAATATTCTAGCAGCTAATCGCTTCATTTTCTAGGAGTTTGCAATTTATTTTCCTTAATTATATATGAAAACAATGAGAATTTAAAGATATTGTATATACCCTAGGGAATCATACAAAGTCCAAGTGGAATTTATTGATGTATCTTATAAATGTTGTAAAACTCCTAATGATAGGGACTTTTGGATCTTTAGTAAAATTTTATAGATTTTAAAAGACATGATCTAGAAAACTAGGTGCATTTTATATCCATTGATAAAAATTATATCGAGAAGCCTGAGAAGGCCATTATGGGAATTTATTTATAGTAATCTTGAGTAGGTTCATTTATGTGTGCCTTCTATGAGATTTATTACTACTAGTTAATGTACTATTCTATTAACTAGATAGTTCTTTCATACATTATTACTATTTATTTACTATAGCTTTCTTTAATGAATACTGATTAGAAAAATGAATAAATTTTCTTTTTTTTCTTTAGTAAGTTAAATATTCAAGTGCCAGAAAATAAACTAACTATTTTCCTAATTTAGTTATTATTGTGATTATTCACTTATTTCTTCCCATCCACATCTCTAGACTTTTAGTTTATTTAGTTTACCATAGTTCCATTTTTGCAAATAGATATTTGTTAGTTTAGTTTTCAAAATTTCTACCATAATCATCCTTCAATATATCATTATATCCGAAATCAAGAATGGTTATGGAGCCGTAATCCAGATGGGTATCTTACCCCAAATGGTGTGAGGTCTAATTGGGACCTCACATCAGAGAGCACCTTTGTAACTGTTACTGGATAATATATCGGTACCAACACAATAATCCACAAGCCATAAATATAGAAGGATATGTCAACAAGAAATAGGAAATGATGTGAATGATTCAAGCACTACCCATAACTTCATCACTTACAAGTTTGTAAAACTTCTCAAATACTTTTTATTTGTAGCACTGTAATTTTAGGTAATGATTGCAAATTGAGGTACTCTAAATTATTCACAGAAGTATCATAGTATTAAGGAAAATATGGTGGAGTATTTATTTGATAGTGCCATGATTGTAATCCAAATGGATCATGTTAATGTTGTATTAGTGGTCCAATGGTTACAGTCATTGGGAACAATGGTTCTTAATTTTCAAGATATGTCCATGACATTTTCATTAGAAATGAAGGAAATTAAACTTAGATGTATCCAATGTAAACCCACTAAAATGACAAGATATAAAAACACGTATAAATTACTCAGAAAGGGACACCATGGTACATTTGTGAAATTGTGCTCATTAGATGTTCAAACATATATATCCTATACTTCAGTGTATCTCCAAGATTTTATGAACAATCATTTCAAGAAATTTTTAGAGGTGCCTAATTGTGTTCTGCCTAGTGAAGATCATGACCACAATCATTTATTTGTAACCTAGAATTATACCACCTAAGAGTGATATTGAGTATCTGATTCAAGAAATGTTATAAAATGAAATCATTCAACCTAGAAAATGTATTTCTCTTCATAAGTGGTGATGGTTCAAAAAAGGGTTGTCCATGGCATATGTTTCTAGATTGTAGACAAATTAATAAAATGACCATCACATATAAGTTTCCCATTCTTGTTATTGATTAATTATTACATGAATTTCAAGGAGTAGTTTTATTTACTAAGTTTGATATTCCATTAAAGATACCATAAAATCAAAATGAGGAAAGAAGACACTCCCATAATATCCTTTAGGAAACATGAGTGTCATTATGAGTTTTTAGTTACATCATTTGGAATTACTAATGCACACCAACTTTTACACATCATTTTGTCACCATGAAATTTGACTGTCATTATGGATCTATCACCATCCATGTCCATGCTTCCTTATAAGTAAAAAGCATTTATGTTCCTGAACCAAGTCTTGGAAACTAGAAAAATCTCTTTAAAAACCTTTAAAAAGTTACCTATGAACTTTTTGTGACATTTGCATGTGCATGCGCTGATAATTATTCTATTAGACATGGGGATCACCCCTCTATTCACCAATAAAACCTGCACATGTAATATCCTAAAAGGGAGGATGCAGTAATACTGAAACACAATATAAGAACTGCAACAAAGTAAACAATAAATATATATACACATCAGAATGCATAGAAATAGTTGAGCCATTTTATTATATTGGAGGTGAAAAAGAAAATACAATAGTGCTCAAAATATGAGACACTCAAGCCACAAGGGTGCCCTAGAATGACCCTGCAATGATTTCCTAAGAGGGACTGCGTAACTGATGATATGTTGGAAGGTAAACTATGTTGTCCCTGCTACAACTGTTGGGACTGCAATTGCTTGAAAGATAGAAAGTCAGATCTAAGTAGAATGAGAGCTCTGATGATGCTGAAATTGTAGATCTAGGCTCTATGATGGATTCCCTAGATATCCCAGGGAGGGTTTCTCAGATCTATAAGTCTAAGAAAACCACCCTCTTAGGGCTTCACATTTATGTTGTTGGGAATGAAGATCTAAAGTTATATCTAATGATATGATGACTGCAATGATGTACAATCAGATCTATGAAAGAAGGGTTGATCCCTTCATTAGATCCTTGGGCTAAAATATCAAGATCTAGCTCCTCCAATCTCCTCCATTGAAAATAGTTGTTGAATGAATAATATCTTCAGAAAAATGCATTGTCAGAGAGGGAGGCTCAATAGCCTGCTGCTAAATATGTCAAATAATATTCTAAGTGACGGAAACAATAGATCCAATGTGAGGAGATGATCCCTCATAGTATTTATAGCTGAAATATTGGAAACTTCCTTCCTCCAATAGATCTACAGGACTGAACTGCGCAATCCTTGAAGGGACTGTTTCTGCATGGAGGTAAAAACCAATGGCCTAAATGCCGGCTGTAGATCTGCTACTCCCGAAAGTCTGGATCTGAAGAACAAGGTGGTAGGATGAATCCTCCACTGGTTTCCTAGCTGAATTCTAGAAACAACCTCCTAAAGATGGCACCAATTCCTGATAAGGAATGAAGAACAATCCTCTTTCCAGAGCTACTCAAAGAAAGAGGTGGGATTCTCACTTGGGAACACCCTGTGCTAAATAGCACTACAAACTCTGCTAAAAAACCCAATCCTACATAAAAATGTCCTAAGACAAATCTAGATCTAAACAGATCAAGAAATGAATAATCCAAATCATGCCTTCCTTTGTGCCTTCACCTTCATTATATGCATGAACCTTCCATAGCCTGGGCCCACTCCAAATCTGCATTGTACATGTGGACATAGTCTTCATGTTTTCCTGCACTGTAGCCTCATGTCCTCCATCAATTTCACATGGGGTGATCACCCTTTCCATCATATGTGCATTAAATTCATCACTTCCTCCACTATCTTATCATAAGTGCTTCATGATCTTCTTTGAATGCACTATGATCTTAGTTGGCCTTATCAAAGATCCTCATGATTTTATATTTAAGATCCATGATCTTATTTGAATTTTTCATCCTCCATAATTTATCTCATAAATGACACATGATCTCCATTAATGGAGCTGCTCCACTACTCCATATTTTTAGATATAGATCTAGAATATCCACATACACACACAAAAAGTGGATTTTATTCATCTTTGAGGTTTGTGGGTCTATCCACCCTTTTATTTACTTATTTAATTAATTTTTATTAAGGATTCTAATATTCAAAATATGATGTGAAAATTTGGGAATATTACAGCTCACCCCCCTCCGAAAAATGTTGCTTGTCCTCAAGCAACTCCAAAAGTAGATGAAAAGACAGCTATTTTCCTCCAAATGGCATCCACATAAGGAAGGACTCCTCCATTTTCTACAATGTGTTATGCATGTTTGGTTCAAAAGTTGTCTCTCAAGAGAGCATAGAATGCCCTCCAACTGTGTCGTTAGATGCCCTGCCCTCACCATGAAGTACCAAGTGACAACCATATGATGTCCAACATCATCATCAATACATGAAATACATAAAATAAAGTGGTTCTCTACACAAAGGAAAAGTTCCATCTCACAAAGTATTTCTTCATCTCATGTTTCATGAAGTAAATTGAGCATTGACATGCCCTCATTTTTAGCCCTATTGGCCTTGTTGGATCCAAGCATCATTCCAACGTTACACAAAAGAAGAAATAGAGACATATGGGTAGAAAAATATGTCAAACCATATTCTCCCAATAGTAACCACTGGAGTAAGGCCCTTTGCTGCCATCCCCCATCTCCTCCATGTAAGATGGACAAGCCACACTCCCCCAAAAGCAACCAAAGAAATAAGAGGTCTTGTTGCTTCCGCTCCTCTTCATGTGCATCATGGAGTAAAGACATATTAATAGACATGTGGAATGTCACATCATCCCAATATAATCAAACACCATCAATACACATCATGAGAGCATCATGCCAAGCTCTACCCAATACAAAACACATAGACATAGGAGATGTCATGTCGTGGAAAAACTCTCTCAAGGGAAACCAAAATGAACATGCCTTCTTTTGCTGCATTCTATACTTGATACACAAGGCATGAATCATAAAAATATGAGTTATTGGGTGGTAACCATACTCACCCAAGAGCAGCCAGTGCATCCATGCCTCCTTCTTCATTTCATAAGTGTTTTTCAAGGCATGGATCAAAGAAATAGGAGCCTTTGGGTAGTGACAGAAATATCCCAACGGTAACCAACATAACCAAGCTTGCTGGCCCATGTCATATATCTACAAGTGGTCATGCAACCCCTTGCTTATCATCTTCACCCATTCATCCCAATGTGGATGATGACAGATGTAATGCATAATCATGGTATCCTCCCTTTGTAGAATACCATCCTTCCCAAATTGATGAAGAACTTTGCACTTCATGAAATGTTGAAGTGCACCTCCAATGAGATATCTCAAGGATATTCTCATTTCACCAATGGCCCTCAAAAACCAATGAAGTTTTGGATCTGCTGTAGGTAGAAGTTTCTCTTCGAGAAATGAGATTCTCATTGAGAAAGTTTCATCTGGAAAGGAGAAAAGATTCCTCATCTCAAGATGTCTACCATATACCATCTTTACCTCCATTTCTTCATGAGGGAAGCTACCTTCAGAATGATCCAAGAATGATGGGGCCTCTTCATCTTCATAGTTACTAAGTGACAATGCTATAGATCTACATGGTAATACATGTGTTGTCTAAAATTAAGTCAAAATACTGATCTCATAACCAGTTATTGTACATAGGATCATGCTAATCCCATTTACTGAAACTCTACACTTGAACTCAAAGGGTTGCATGTAGCTCAACAATGATGAACTAGGATAGTTCTTAGTCTCTTCCTTAATTAGATCAAGGGTCCTCTATGCTGTGATATGTTGCTGCTTCAAATTGGCATTTTGTTATAACCCTTGATTATGCATTGGCCCTGATGCCATGTCTTCATAAGTTTCAATAAGATCTACTGAAACAATATGTGATGAAATTTCATGCATACCTTGGATCAACTGATGTGTGGAAACCTCTTTCCAGAACACAAGAGTTCCTCCAACTGGGACAATAGTGTCTCCAACTGCTGGTAAGAGTGATGTTTGCTCTTCTCCAAGTGTACCAGAACTGGAATCTTCTTCCTTTTCCTCATGCATCTCTTGAATCATGCATGGGACTCTATGTGTCAAGAGCTCAAGACTATCTTGCAAGGTTTCAAGTGTCTATTCTCTGGATGCAATTACTTTTATAGCTGGTGTTGAATCTAGTGACTGCTTGTCCAGAGTGACAAGATTGACATCCTCCTTTGTTTCCTTAGGAAATGTCTCTTTTTGATACATCTATGGTTTTCTCATATCAAACTCCTTCCTCAACTTGTGAAAGAAATCTAAATATTTGGTCACCTTTGCATGCTCCATGTGACCAAACCACCAAACATTGGCTTCACCTAAAATATGAAGTGTTTCAATTTGAATAGCCTCTCCTTCAGCTACAGGATGTAGCCTGAAAAATGCATCTAACTCTTTCCTCCAAGCCTTAACAGTGCTTGAGGAAAATCCATCAAATGTAGGCAAATAGAATCTATTATGCCTCTTTCTTCTATTTCCGCTATAGGATCCTCTTTCTTCTTTGATTTTGAGGAATTGTTGGAGAGTTAGCTTCTCCTTGAATGATCTAGACTGTGCTTTGTACTATTCAAGATATATACTGAGAGTCTCAAGAGTCTCAGGTTCTCTTCTTTATTTATTTCTACACCCTTCACCCTCTCCAAAGAAAGTGGTTATATTAGATCTAGGAGAAGATCTATGATTATCTGGTTTTCTTTTTTGCTGATAGGAAGTGCTTGGACCTTCCTCATGAAATTTCCTTCCTGGACCTTCTTTCTTGCCTTCGTTCTTCATTTTATTTACCTACTTGGAGAGATATTGCATGGATCTAAAGAAAGGAGTGGTAGAATTGTCATCCTCCATGATAGATCTCATCTATCTACTTCTCCTTTTGATGCAAAATGAAGTGTCCACAAGCTGATCCAAAGATCATGATTTGATACCAATGTAGTATCACAAAATGGAGAATGTAGTAATATAGAAACACAATATAAGAACTACAACAAAATAAACAATAAATCTATATACACATCAGAATGCATAGAAATAGCTAAGCCATTTTATTATATTGGAGGTGAAAAAGAAAATACAATAGTGCTCAAAATATGAGACACTCAAGCCACAAGGGTGGCCTAGAATGACACTACAATGATTTCCCAAGAGGGAGTGCGTAACTACTGATCTGCTGGAAGGTAAAATGTGTTATCCCTGCTGTAACTATTGGGACTTCAACTACCTAAAAGATAGAAAGTTAGATATAGGTAGAATGGGAGCTCTGATGATGCTGAAATTGTAGATCTGGGCTCTATGATGGATTCCCAAGATAACCCAGGATGGTTTTCTCAGATCTATAAGTATAAGAAAACCACCCTCTTAGGGATTCACATATATACTACCGGGAATGCAGATCTGAAGCTAGATCTGATGATATGATGGATGCAATGATGTACAATGAGATCTATGCAAGAAGGGTTGATCCCTTCACTAGATCCTTGGGCTAAAAGCTCAAGATCTAGCTCCTCCAATATCCTCCATTGAAAATAGCTGCTGAGTGAAAAACATCTTCAGAAAACTAAGCTTTCAGAGAGGGAGGCTCAATAGCCTACTACTAGATATGTCAAATCAAATTCTGAGTAATGGAAACAATAGATCGAATGTGAGGAGATGATTCCTCACAGGATTTCCAGCTGAAATAATGGAATCTTCCTTCCTCCAATAGATCTACAAGGCTGAACTGCACAATACTTGAAGGGACTACTATTGGATGGAGGTAAAACCCAATGGCCTAAATGTCAGATGTAGATCTATTGCTCCTGAAAGGCTGGATCTGAAGAACAAGGTGGTAGGATGAATCCTCCACTGGTTTCCTAGCTGAATGCTAGAAACAACCTCCTGAAGGTGGCACCAATGCTTGATAAGGAATGAAGAACAATCCTCTTTCCAGAGCTAGGCAAAGAAAGAGGTGTGATTCCCACGTGGGAACACCCTGAGATAAACAACACTGTAAACTCTTCTAAACAACCCAAGCCTGCATAGAAATTCCCTAAGACAAATCTAGATCTAAACAGATCAAGAAATGAATAATCCAAATCACGCCTTCCTTTGTGCCTTCACCTTCATTATATGCATGAATCTTCCATAGCCTGGGCCCACTCCAAATCTATGTTGTAAATGTGGACATAGTCTTCATGTTGGACTACGTTGTAGCCTCATGTCCTCCATCAAGTTCACATGGGGTGATCACCCTTTCCATCATATGTGCATTAAATGCATCACTTCCTCCACTATCTTATCATAAGTGCTTCATGATCTTCTTTGAATGCACTACGATCTTATTTGACCTTATAAGAGATCCTCATGATTTTATATTTAATATCCATGATCTTATCTGATTGTTTCATCCTCCATAATTTATTTCATAAATGAGACATGATCTCCATTAATGGAGCTGCTCCACTACTCCATGTTTTTAGATCTAGATCTAGAATATCCACATACACACAAAAAGTGGATTTTATTCATCTTTGAGGTTTTTGGGTCCCTCCACCATTTTATTTACTTATTTAATTAATTATATTAAGGATTCTAATATTCCAAATATGATGTGAAAATTTGGGAATATTACGGCACACCCCCGTAAAAGGAATTAAATACAAAAAATTAACTTCTAGAAGCATATTTGGGTGAATATTATCCCAACTAGAAGCCTCTAGAGTCACGTCAGTTTGAGATATATCCCTCCACTCATGGATCTTATCCCTTGGTTAAAGCAACCCTAATCCCTTCATTGGAGGATCTCATCCCTCTCTTGATGGATCTTAAACCTCCTCAATATCTTTATAAATTGAGGTAGAAGTTTCAAGTTTTAGGGTAGTTGGTAGATACTGAGATACTAAGTTGATATCAGTTATTTGTACATTGAATATAACACCTTTGTACACAAGTATTCATGTTAGCCATTCTAGAGAGGAAGGCTTGTCAAACCGAGGATATGATTGTGCAGACATACGAGAGAAATATGTACAACATCAAGGCTCTGTTCTATGAGGGGATCTGTGCTATAGGAGATGGAAATGAGGTCTATGAGTTTATATTGTGGCTTCATGGTCTCTCTAAGACCAATATCAGAGTTGGAGATAGCCTTTTATTGTGTGGATTTGGGCAAGTGTTGTGCTATTCTTTGTATGCTTAGTTGATACACAATGCCATTTACTATTTAATAGTAGATGAGATGACATGAACAACTAGCAAATTATTGAGAGACAAATTTCCATTTTTTGTTCTGAAATAGTAGTTAGAAAAACTGCGTTGTAACCATTTGGGAAAATATTGGTACCTTCCACCACTACAAATAACCTTCAATATATTTCTCTTTTGGATTCCATATTGTGATGATATTCTATTGACTTTATATGGGATGGTTTGGGAAAAAACTAGAGAGGGGGTATTTGAAGATCCAATTTCCTTCTTGCCTCTTGAAGGCAACATTATTGTAGCCAAAAATTAGCAGTCACTCTACACTTATTATAAGTGGAGAGAGATACAGCGTGGGACAAAAAATTTGGTCTATCAAGTTTAGCTATACAGCCCACCTACATTGCAGGAGCCAAAGGTGGAATATTTTTTCCATGAGTTACCATTTTGGAGGGTGACTCATTTTGTGTGGATGATAGCTTGGGTATGGGAGCTTCACATGAGAATGATGGCTCCCAATATATTTTAGATTCCATGTCTCAAGAAGGCCTCTATACAACACATAGTTGCCTCCATGGATATCCCACTTATTTATAATGATAGCTATTTGGGTTTGTCACCAAAAGCTAACTTATACACTTGCGAGGAGCAACTTGGAGACTTATTGATGAGGCAACATCTTGTTTATTAGAGAAGCTTATCATATGAGGATACTGCAGGAGGAGGAGAGGAAGATATTTAGTTCTGTCCTTGTATTTTCTTGACGACAACTAACATTTTCAAGGGGGGACTGTGATATTCGTAAATTAGCATGCAGCTAATTGGAATATCAATTTTTGTTTTTTCCATTTAGATATATGAATAAGTGGGTAGGGAGACCCATAAATCTCTTTAGTATGAATAAAATTTCTCTTAATATGAAAAGGAATCATCTTGATAGTTGGATAAAGCACCTTCATGTATGAATAGGGCTAAAGCATGTGGACAAGGTCAATGTTGATGAAATCAACAACACTGGTATGGAGAGAGTGGATCATTAATGGGAGACAATGTAGTGTTAATGGGAGATAGTCTCCATGAGAGTAGTGGCGTTAATGAGTGGGACCCACGGTGAGAAGTCTCACAATGCATATATGGAAGGGAAAGGCAGCCATAGAAGGCATGTTAGATGATTATTTCTTTTGTGGTATGTATGATTGTTTGCACTCTTCAGTTGTTTAGCACAGTATGTTATATTGTTTAGTACAAGGGTTTTCCGGAGCGGGAATCCCACACTCATCCTCTGGGGACTTCAAGTGCCTACTCAGGAGAGTTATTATTGAGCTACATATCCACATTCTAGAATCAGGCCAAGCTTTAGTCTTCAGCTACAACACAATATCTATTCAGAATTGTGTTGTGTCACAGGGTGTTGCAGTGGAGGTCTTGATAGGGCCATTTTTAGAGCTAGTTTTCAGTGGAGGAAGCATTATTTCTTGTTAGGCAGAGGAAGGTCATTGGCTTAATTTCATATTTTACTAGAAGAAATATTTTATCTCTCTGATGTAGATCCTCGGAAGCCTAGTTATTTTAGTGAGCACTTGTAGTAGAGGATTCAGTGCTTGATTTGGAGGGTGAGATATTCAAGGAAGGGATCAACCTTTCACTTGGAGGATCTATTATGGTGCTCCATAAATTTATATATCAGTTTCACCCACCTCCTTTCCATTATTCAATTCTAGCTACTATTTAGCCCTAGGGTTGCATTCCGACATTTTTCACTTTGGGCTATTGTCAAAAACCCTTTCTGGGTTGTCTTGGAAATGTGCTTGGGAGCCTAGATATCCATCCCTAGCACCTTTTGAGCCATATATCAGGAGATATACATTATTAAATTTTCCAACAAAAATTACCCTCATTAAAACTGTGATGTATTAGTTCTCCTGCATTTGTATAGCAGTTATTTTTCAGGATATGGTATATGTATTCATGGGAGGCTTGTTTTCCTTAATTATTTGAGTTGTGCTTATTTCTTTTCTACTTAGTTAGTGTTGATTTACATATGAAAATGGCTCCATGTTTGTCACATATGTTGGTGTAATGTTATTCACTGCTATTTCTAGTATTTTGTTCTATATTCTTGCCTTTTCCATTTTGGGATATCAGATTTCCTCTTCGAGAGTAAGATAACCAATTTCTTAAGGTTTACCCCGATCTATACCAACTCTCAGAGTCTGTATATGAACTCTTCCTATACACCTTAGAGTCCTTTTTGATAAGTCATAATTTTTTCATATTCAGTCAGGGTTTTCCCTAGTTTGATGTATTTCTCTTTTTGGAAAATAGGTTCATTGCCAAAGATCACAGGTTTTCTATTATTTTCTTCTTGAGCAACCAAGATTTTGGTCAGCCTTACTTGTTTGAGTATTTTTTTCTTGCTCATTTGCAAAAAAGGAAAACTTCTAGGTTATCGAAGTGTGATTTGTCTCAAACTTGTCTTTTATGCTTTCATTTCTACTAGTTCAAGTGGAAATCAATTTAGTTTTCTTTCAACTAAAATAAATCATCAAAATACACTCATAGGTATATTAGTTAATAGCTTTGATTTCCTTTGAATTTTTTACACTTTTTAGGGTTTTTATAAGTTTCTTTTCTTTTGAGAATTGTTTTTTCATAAAATTGTATTTTTTGGACTTGTAATCAACAAAATTATTTTTCATCACAAAGACATATTTGTCATGCTTGGAAATGAAATTGTTTCTTGATGAAAAAAAAATATTATGTGAAGTTTTAGCAATCTTGTACTTTTTGAGTATAGAAGTCCTTCAACTTTCTCTTAAATAGAAATCCATCGAAATAAAGAGTTGCATTTTAATATTTATCCATTTAGAGTATTTTGATTCATGTCACAATATCATCAAGTTTCATCTCCATACCCCTCTGCGTAAATAACATCCAAATCAATACAGTGCTTAATAAAATTGATCTAGATTTTTTTTTTACATTTTCTAGGGCTCATTCCACCAATTTAGCTTAGGGCTAGTGCTTTGGAATAGGATGTAATTAACTTTCCAAAGCAGATAAAACAAAAAAGTAGCATCTTGCGGTAGGGAAAACCTAATTGTTTCATTTTTCTCTAGGAAACTCTTCTTAAAAGAGTCAAGCACGAGGTCATATCCGACCCAGTGAAGTAATCATAACTACTTCATTAGAAAATATAGAATATGTGCATGTAATACAAATGGTAAACCTCAGATTAACCATTGTCGAGGAGTCTGGGATCACTTTTTAGCAAACCTCGGATTTACCATGCCGAGGAGCTTTCAAGGGGATTGAGCTTTAATACAATGCCTTTGCATGTATATCGGACCACAGACTACTCCCCCAGGTTCAATTGTCTCAATTGGTGACCTCAGTGGCCATAATATTTAGGATTTTTCCCAAGCTGATAATGGAGGGAAGGTCCCACTCTACCTGGAGCAGACATTTACTAGACTCACTTGGACTTTCCGAAGGGTACTCTTCACTTCAAGATGGCATAGTGAAGTTACTTGCACTGGACTATTTCATTATGCAGGTTGTCAGGGTAACTGTTCCAACTACTAGTTTTCCACATTAATCTCGAAGACATTGGATTTCATCACCAACTAGTGTTTTTATTGTGGAAACATACTATTTTTTGTGGATTATCTCTTAGATTTTGTAGTTGAGTGTTCATTTGTTTAATTTTTAGAGGCCTTAGGTTCAATTGTCTCAATTTGTGACCTCAGTGGCCATAATATTTAGGATTTTTCCCAAGCTGATAGTGGAGGGAAGGTCCCACTCTACCTGGAGAAGACATTGACTAGACTCACTTGGAATTTCTGGAGGGTACTCTTCACTTCAATATGGCATAGTGAAGTTACTTGCACTGGACTATTTCATTATGCAGGTTGTCAGGGTAACTGTTCCAACTACTAGTTTTCCACATTAATCTCGACGACATTGGATTTCATCACCAACTAGTGTTTTTATTGTGGAAACATACTATTTTTTGTGGATTATCTCTTATATTTTGTAGTTGAGTCTTCATTTGTTTAAATTTTAGAGGCCTTAGGTGTGATTCTTTTGAATTTTTTTTATTTCATGTGTTAAATAAATTAACCGTGGCTGAATTACCGAGGCATTCATCTAGAATGCAGGGGAAACCCCCTGAATATACACCCAGTCAATTGGAAAAAATCAAAACTGAAAGAGTTCAATCATCAGGAACCAAGTCTACAGAACAAGGAGAAACATCCATTGTAATACATCCTTATTTCGAAGTTAATCAACCTCAAATAACTGAAAAAGAACAAGAGCAAGAATAAATTTATGAAGTAATTACAGTTGAATATGTTATTGGTGATTTGTTAGATACTAAACTAATTGAACCTAAAATATCTAAGCCTGAATCTGATTCCAAATCATTTGAGTCACCTTAGGATCTTATAGCCCCGACTCCTGGTTGTCCCTGTTCACCTCAAGTAAAGCGTCTCATCACTGAGAATATTTTTCCTGGAGTTATTAGTATTGAAGAGATATCTGACTTGGAAGAAGAGATAACACTTCCCTCTCATCAAGAATCTTTAGATCTAAGGTCTAGTGAACCAATATACCCTTTCATTCCTTTTCGATAGGATCCTTCGTATCATCAATTTACCAATTTATTACATAGATCTAGTTACACTCAGCCACCTCACCAAATACCATTATACTCTTTACCCAAAAATAGTAGCATGGCTTCTCAAAGCATGTCTAATGAGTCATCTATGTTTTATTCTTCACCAATTTTTTTTTGTATGGCGGTCCTTTTGTTCCTGCTGGGTATTAATCTCTTTCTGGCACTTTCTTATGATCATCTTCATTCTCTGAAACTTCTACCATGTCAACTACTTTGTTTGAGTCTACCACCAACCCTTTGACAATGGAACATGTCTATATGTTTTCCGTGAATATCCCTCAATCTAGCACACAAGGTAGCTATATAGCATCTGGGGGTAAACATCCTCTACAACCACAGTAGCCTCTCCAAGGAAAAAAACCTTTCCAAGGGCAGCAACCTTTTTAAGGGCGACAAATTTTTCAAGATTAGTCATATTTTTAAGGAGGAAAACCTTCCACTGGAACCTATCCCCCAGTTGTAGGGAAACATTTTCCTGGTAATTATCAAACTTATGTTTCAATGCCTCAAACTGGTTATGGTCAACCTTACGCAATGCAACCTTCAATGGGAACGAGTTACCCAATGATAAATACTATGTGGAACCCTTTGTTTACTCAATAATATTTACAACCTACATTCCAACTGCCTTATAATAAACCTGCTCAGCCATGTGGACAATTTTATTTTACCACAATCCAATAGTCTGTTCAATGTGCAATTAAAATTAACCCATCGGTATATGTGCCAAGTAGTCAAAAAGTTAGTCTAAGTACTCCTAGTACTCCTATCCAATATACTATGAAAAATTATGTTCAACAACCAAGTACAACTATCCCAGGAGTTTCTCAAATTCCTATTGTGACAACCCTTCAAATGACAACGTCAACTTTTACGCAGGTTATCCCTCAGACTACTACACATCAAAATGGGCCTATAGTTCAGTATATTGCTCAAACCTTTGCGGGACAACCTAGTGCAATGACTATATAAAGAATTCTACCTTTTACAGGTCAAACACTTCAAGGAAAAGCATTTTTTGGTCAATCTGTTCAAGGGAAACCTTTTACAGGACCAACTATTCAAGGACAACCTTCAGCAGGTCAACCTTTTCAAGGTTAATTTGTTCAAAGTCAACCATTTCAAGGGAAATTCCAATATGTACAAATGGGAAAAAATCTATTTTATTAGAGCCAAATATAACCTGGTTATACATATCAAATACCAACTCAACCTCAGCTTGGTATGGATACCAGTGGATACCCTAGAGGTATACCAATTCCAACTGCTCAAGCTATCCAAATTTTTCCTGTATATCCTCCTCTAGGTAATGATTTTTTGTGAGCCCTGTTATTTCACCGAGTGCTACAACTCCCAATGGATGCCCTACTTTACTTTATCAACTCGGGGTTTGTATAACTTGGAGGTGACAATGCTATATACAGAATAGATATATTATGCTCATGTCATCCTCTTGTTTTTTACGAAAGGGTGTTATTTATTAAACTATGATAAGTAATGGAATGTAAATTCCTAGAAGGAATTGATAGAAAGGAAACTAAACTAAATTGTTGAAAAGAAATGATAGGAATGAAACTAATTTAATTTGCAGAAAATGAAATGACTGAAAAGAAACTAAACTATATTGCTGAAAATAAATGGCATAAAGGAAACTAAGTCTAAACCACACTTAACTTGGACAAATGACTAAATTCACTCTACTTATCCTATGGTATATCTACCATTATTCTACCCATGCAACTAATCTATCCATGACTTAATCCTAATTGAAAAAGTGTTGATTTGCAGCTTGGAGGGAAGAAAAGGGCTAAAGTGGCTAATGGAGGGCTTAATGCATTACACAAGGCTTAGAAGTGGAAAGAGTGGGGTTAAACCTTGTAAAAACTTATTATAGTGCAGAAATTTCTTTGGAGTGGAATGAATTGAAAAGTGCGATGGAGGAGATACGATGGAGGCAAAAGTTGTGATAACAATATCGCAATCGGTAGGAGAAGAGTGGTAAGTATTAATGAAAATGGAAAGAATTGGGGTTTTCGATTGCAATTTCTGACATGGCAGGATGATTGCCGACGAAGTCTGATAAAAATATCGCAATTGGCAGGGAAAAGAGTGGTATGAATCAGCGAAAAGGGAAATAATTGTGGTTTGTGATTGTGATGCGTGACATGGCGATGGGACCAATGGCGGAGCGTGATTGCAATATTGCAATCATCGCTTAGAAGTTGTTAGGTCCCTATATTACTAGTATAGTCCCTTATTGTTGTTAGTGTAACCCCCTTATTGTTATTATTGTACCCTTGTAACCCCCATTTTGTTATTATTGTGCCCTTGAATTATTATTGTTAGGTCGGCTAGGATTACATTGTGGCCCACTAGGATTACATTATGGCCCCATGGACTCCTATATATAGAAAGGAGGTTTTGTAAATTGTATCATCCAAGAATTGTTCATTTATGTAATGTATTGGAGGTTTCCTCCTCGAAGTGGCTTATTTCTAAGGCGTTGATATCTCTTTTTTTCTATTTTTGAAGCTGGTTACACAACATTTGGTATCAGAGCTTTGGATTCTAGGGTTTCGCTGCTCCAAACAGGTCATCGTGGAATTTTCGCTATAACTTTTTTTCTACGAAGCTTCAGAAGCTGAAATTTTTAGGGTGTGAAGCTGAAATCTTGAGGAAGGTTGTCTAAAAATTTCAGAGCTTGGTTCGCAATATTTTCGGAGATATGATCTGTGGAAGTCAGGTCTTTGTTCAGGCTCCTAAACGGGTCATCGTGGAATTTGCGCTATAATTTTTTTTCTACGAAGGATCAGAATCTGAAATTCGTATGGTGCGAAGATGAAATCCTGAGGAAATTCGTCAAAAAATTTCAGAGCTTGGTTCACAATATTTTTGGAGATATGATCTGTGGAAGGTAGTGCTTTTTCAGGCTCCTGAATTGCATCTCAAAGAGGTGATCGTGGGAAAAGTTCAATAACTCTCTCTCTGGGCAGTGGATTTGAGTGCCGTAAAAATTGGTTGCAAGTACACGGACTGTAGTTTCTTGGCTATCAATTTCAGAGACAAAGGACGAAACAGTGACACGTGGCAAGTCCTACAAGTTTGCTCTACTGAACCAGTCCAAAATTAGGCCATTGTGGGAGATTGGACACAACTTTGTCTTGGGGAATCCAAATTAGATCAGACTTGTGGCATTTGAAAGAAGCTTCAGAGGGCTACTACAGGGCTGAATTTCAGATATTTAAGATTTTCAATTACAGAGATAATTCAATTTCAATATCGAGCTCCTCAAAGCAAGTAAAAGGTATCAATATTGGATTCTAAAATGGTGCCTAAAAAGAATTCAACACCCATTAAGCCTTTAGAAGGCTCTACCATGACTCATGAAGATGAAGAATTGCAACATGATCTATCAAAATTACAAGAGCAAGTGCAACAAATTTCACTCTCGCAAAGAGCAACAAAAAATGAAATGGAAGTTTTGAAGAAAGGTGTGGAAGTGAAGAAGGACGGTTTGAAGAAAGGCATGGAAGCCAAGATGGATGGTGTGGAAGTGAAGATGGAAGGTTTGAATAAAGGCGTGGAAGCTAAGATGGATGGTGTGCAAGCTAAGATGGATGGCGTGGAAGCTAATATGGATGGCATGGAGGCTGGCATGGAATCTAAGATGGATGACATGGAAGCTAAGATCGATGAGAAAATGGAAAACATGAAGAATTTTCTAAAAGCAGACATGGAAGATTTGACAAAGTTGATACAAGAAAGGTTTCCTAATGGTGAAAAGATAGTAGAAGAACCTCATGATGAGAAAAAAATAAATGTTAATTGTGATTTCATAAACTCTAATGTTGGCGGGAAGAACAACCATATTCCAAAGATGGATATGAGGAAGTTTGATGGAAAGGATCCTGTAACATGGATACTACAGATGGAGCAATATTTTGATCTCCATAACGTGCAAAACACACAAAAGGTACGCATTGCAACTTTACAATTAGAACAAAATACATTTGTATGGTATCGATGGCTTTGCTCCCGTAAAAAAATTGTCACTTGGTCAATTTTTACGGAGGAAATGATAGCACATTATGAGGATACAAAGAGAAACACCTTCCTTAGCCAATTGATAAATCTCAAACAAAAGGGTTTAGTGGGGCAGCACATTGAGGACTTCCAAAAATTGAATATAAGGGTAACTAATATTCTAGAGGAACACAGGAATGATCTCTTCATAGGTACTCTAAAGGATAACATCCAACATGAAGTTCGTGTTTTGGAACCTGATTCATTGGAGAAGGCATTCAGGTTGGCAAGAAAAGTTGAATGTAAAATTATGGCGACAAGGAAGCCTACCACTCAATTCTATAAAGAAGGAAGTCTTGCTACGCCTAGATTTCCACAACCTACAAGGTTGACACCACAACAATTGGAAGAAAAAAGAGCAAAAGGGCTTTGCTACAGTTGTGATAGCAAATACACCAAAGGTCATTAGTGTGCTGAAAAGAAATTATTTTACATAGATTGTGAAGAAGAAGAAGAAAATGAACAAGAAGAGGATACACACCAGGAACCAACCATAGAAGAGGAAGAAATGAATCCGACCATATCATGTAATGCATTGGCAGGAATTACCACTCCTCAAACTCTCAAGATAGCAGGATAGATCAAGAAGAAAAAGGTAATAGTGTTGATTGATTCAGGTAGCACCCATAATTTTATTCATTGTAAGGTAGCCAAGGAATTAAATTGTTTCCTATACCCAGCACCAGAATTTCAAGTGATGGTTGCAAATGGAGGAACTATAAATTGCTCCGGAAAATGCCATAATATCAAGCTAACCATGGGGGAATATGTATTGACTAGTCCAATCCTTGCCATTCCTATGGGAGGTGCTGATGTTGTACTAGGAGTACAATGGTTACAATCTTTGGGGACGGTAGCTTTTAATTTTCAAGAACTTTTCTTGAAATTCTTTTCAGAAGGGAAGGAAGTCGAATTACGGGGTATTGAAGGGAAGCCAGGAAGGATAATAAGCTCTAATGGCATGACAAAGCTTCTAAAGAAAGAACAACGAGGCGTAATTGCACAATTATGCTCACTGGAAGTTCCAACATCAAAATCATCTATTTCTGCAGATCTCCAACAAGTCTTGGACAATCATTCCAAGGTGTTTGAAACTCCCAAAGGACTCCCACCTATTCGTGATCATGATCATGCTATTCATTTGATTCCAGGAAGTGTTCCTCCAAACATCGGGCCTTATAGATATCCTTACTTCCAAAAGAGAAAAATTGAACGTATGATTGCAGAAATGTTAGAGGCGGGTATAATTCAACCTAGTCAAAGTTCTTTCTCTGCTCCTGTAGTATTGGTACACAAGAAGGATGGATCATGGCGAATGTGTCCGGATCATAGGGAGCTCATCATGGTGGTAGTTGATAGACTTACCAAGTATGCACACTTTTGTGCATTATCTCATCCATTTAAAGCAAGTACAGTTGATACTACATTTGTGGACAAAATTCAAAAGCTACATGGAAGCCCAAGGGTTATTGTGAGCGACAGAGATCCCATTTTTACGGGAAATTTTTGGACGGAGTTATTTTCTTGTTTGGGTACTCAATTAGCTCATAGCTCATCTTATCATCCTCAATCTGATGGTCAAACAGAGATATTAAATAAATGTTTGGAAGGATATCTTTGTTGTTTTGTATCTGATAAACAAACACAATGGGTCAAGTGGTTACCTCTCGCTGAATGGTGGTATAACACTTCCTTCCATACTGCAACAAAAATGACCCCATTTATGGCACTTTATGAATATCATCCACCATCCATCACATCATATTTAAGAGAAAATTCGAAGGTTCAAGCAGTGGAAGATCACATCGAGCATCAGCAAGAAGTTCTCCAACTCTTAAAGGATAACCTGACTTTGGCACAAAATCGAATAAAACAACAGGCAGATCAACATCGCAGCGAGAGAAGTTTTGATGTAGGAGATTGGGTATTTTTACGGCTACAACCATACAAACAAATGTCCCTCAAGCAAGCTAAGAAGGATAATAAATTATCGCCAAAGTACTATGTTCCTTACAAGGTGTTGCAAAAGATTGGTACTATGGCATACAAATTGGAGCTTCCTGCTTCTTCGCGAGTACATCCAGTTTTCCATGTTTCATGCTTAAAGAAGGTTATAGGTGAAAATCTTCCGGTTCAAACAATATTGCCAGAACTTGATGAGAAAGGAAAAATCATATTGAAACCTGAAGCAGTCATGGAAACAAGAACTCGACAGCTACGGAATCAATCAATTTCAGAGTATCTCATCAAGTGGAAGAACTTACCCACTGAAGATTCTACATGGGAGGATGAGAATTTTATACAAAAGCACCCAGAGCTACTCAAGCGTTGAGGACAACACTTTTTTTGAAGGAGAGAGGCATGTTAGGTCCCTATATTACTAGTATAGTCCCTTATTATTGTTAGTGTAACCCCCTTATTGTTATTATTGTACCCTTGTAACCCCCATTTTGTTATTATTGTGCCCCTAAATTATTATTGTTAGGTCGGCTAGGATTACATTGTGGCCACTAGGATTACATTATGGCCCCATGGACTCCTATATATAGAAAGGAGGTTTTGTAAATTGTATCATCCAAGAATTGTTCATTTATGTAATGTATTGGAGGTTGCCCCCTCGAAGTGGCTTATTTCTAAGGCGTTGATATCTCTTTTCTTCTATTTTTGGAGCTGGTTACACAACATAAGTGGTAAGTCTTAAAGGAAACATGAAAATTATGAGATCTGTAATGAGGAGCAATGGTAAGTCCAAAGGGAAAAAAATGTGGTTTCTGATGTTTTTGACTATTTTTAATAAAAGGGTAGCGAAGGGAAGTATAAAGGGATATCGCATTCAGGCTTTGTATGAGAGAGCGTTAACAAATATAACCAGTGATTTGCGATTTTCGATGGAGCAAGGTATGGTGATCAAGATTTTTGAGGAGAAAGGGGCAGTGGTCTAATTCTAATGGTTTTCAAGTGTTCTTCATTAGAAAAGATAAGGAAACCATGAGTGATAAGTCTCGAAGGAAAGAGGGAAATGGTGTGACGTACGAAAAGGTTGAGATCTTGTGATATCGCAATATCAAAATCAGCGAAAGAGTGGTGAGTCTTAAATAGAACCGAATGAAAACTGCAAACGGTGATGAGCGAAGTACGGTAGCGGGGATTTTGAGGAGGAAAGGAAGAGTCCAACTTCGATGGTTTCTCCAGTAGTTTTATGTTAAAACGAGTAAGGCAAACGTAACCAATAGAAATGAAGGAATAAGGAAGCTGAAGGTTTTAAGTGCTTTTAGGGGAAAAATGTGGGTACAACAGTTAAAATAAGCAAAAAACAAGAGGGAATGGAGGCATAAAAGAAAGGTTTAGAGGCGTAACACAGAGATGGAAAGAGTGAATAGAAATTAATATTTTTGGTCTGTGGGAAGGCTTACCCTCCTCGGCCTCTATCGACAGAGATGAGAACTGAAGTCTAGATCCATAGCTTTTAGATTTTTATCCTCTATTCTACTACTCACAAGAAAATGAAAAATTACAATAGGAAACTGAAAGAAAAGACTAAGAAACAATGAAACTATCAGAAGCATATCGAACTGAATGACATAAATAAAACTAGCTTAATGTTAGAAAGGAAAGAACAGTAACAACAGAGAGGCTGAGGCACATGGATTGGGCCCTAACCCACGAGCCTAGATCTTTGAGACTTAAATCAATCGAATGAAATCATTCTTCTCATTTCTGTTAGTGTCCCGTGATTTGGCTGATTGGCAAGACAAATGACAGTGTAACATCAAACCAATCTTTGGAGCCCAAGGACCTAGCCTTCCTAGACTCAGAGAGGGCTCTCTCTATTTGTGTAAGGGATATCTGTGTGTTTGCTTATTGTGTTCTGATTTTAGGCTAGTTTTGAAGTACTTTTTTTGGTTTTGGTTTTTAGGTTGTGAGAGATGAAACTGATCAAAGATATAAGATAGGAAAAAATATGTCAGATCAACTAGGCTATGGGGTCGAAGAGGTCAAGAAAGCTATCATATGGTGATACAAGGTTGTTGAAGGGTCGATTTGATTCAAGGTACAAAGGATCTTTGGGAAAATGGAGTCAGATGGACATCAAATTTGTGAATAACAAAGGATTCCAATCATAACTAGTTTAATAGCTGACATAAACATGGTAGGGAAAACCATTAATCATGAGAAATGTAACTATAAGCTAATCAATACATAGAAATAAACATTCAAGCCATGCATAGAGATATATAACTCTCTAACTTTGGGAAATGGCTATCATACTTTGGGGAAATACACTTAATACAGACAAACAACTCAAATCACTATGCTGGAATGCCTAAACACAGTACTTCAAGTTATTGGGCACTTTGAAAACAAGATTGCATAGTCTTAGGCAAGATCAAAACAAGACCTCCTTGGTTCAACAAATGAAAATCTAATCAGTCAAAGAGAAATTTCATGGATGGAGCTATGGCTAGCCATGAGTAAGAAGGGCATACCATAAATCATACTTAACATGCATAAAACCATGAATGAAACAAGCAACAATATCCTTAAGTTATTAAAGAGCAATCAAGAATTCTTTAATGTGACTAAGAATGAAGAAAACATGGAAGCTATGAAGAAACAGGAAATTTGAGGTGCCTCCAAGGGCATGTCTCAAATTTGTTTTCTACTTTCCTATAGCAAGCAAGACCATGGATTTTTAAATGAAAACTAGGAAACAAAACGAAGAGAGAGACACTATACCATTCTACCAAGTCATGGAATCGAACAATAATCCTCTTTCATCATCCAAGAACATCCAAGAGACTATCCAAAAGCATGAGACAAGTATTTTTTCCAAAGATTACATGACCATATATTGCTTCTATTCATCAAGTTCAGCCTTGTTTACAATGAAATCCTTTGGAATATATAGGCCAAAGTGAGGAAAACCTCTTAGTTCAACTTGCAATCTCATTGGCCTATCCAAAATATCTTATTTTGTCCTTGAGGCTTTGCAAAGCCCAAGGCACAAAATATCTCATAAAATATCTAAAAAATACTAAAAGAGGTAAATAAATTGACTTTTCATAACTTCTCATGTGCAAAAATAACTAAACGTACATGAGGAAAAAGCAGTTTTGAAAGGTTCAATTTTTACAAAAATACTCAAAAAATACATTAGCAAAAGGTCCCATGACTTGCCGGCAACTTTTGGAAGCCTTCTCGATGTCGAAATGAAGCTCATGATAGCTTGTTGGAAAGCTTTGAGTGTCTAATTTCTGAAAATGTTTATTTTTATCCCAACTGACCACCAAAAGTCCTCCAAAAATAGACCTTTGTGTAAAAACCCAAAAAATAAGCCTTGCTGATAAACGGGGCAGAGTGTAGAAAAAGCGAGTGTTTTTCGCCATTTTGGGGGAGGAAATGATCTTCAAATGTTTTGAAAATAACTAAGTATGTGGTCTTGCAATTATGGCATCCAATGATACTATTTTCATCCTTTGATTATGCCCCAAACTGAAATGGTGATGCCCATGATTTTACGCAATTAGGCCCAAAAATGTCGAAAAACAAGGACATGTCAAAATTTGTTCAATTTTGGTGAGCAAGTTCCTCAAGGATTTTTAGAAACATGTCTAGAAGATTGGGCCAAAATTCCAAGCCTAAAGGTTTCTTTCTCCTTTTTTCTCACTGGGCACCCTCTTTGAGCAGTTTTGAGCTTTTCTTGGTTTTCTTCTTTGTTGTTTGGCATTCTAGCTTTGGTGAAGAATTCATGGCCCCTTGCCTAGGAGAGGCAACTAGCACATGCTTTGGAGAATTTCCTTCATGATCCATGTCTTGTATTTTCTTTCCCTCATCATTGCTTGCTTGAGGGCTGCTTTGTTTTGTCTTTGTCACTGCCTTCTTTATGACTGTCATGCTCTTTCCCTTTACTGTTTTGTACTTCATCACCCTTATGCTTATTGTTGTGCTGGCTGCCATAATGTTTCCTTTCATCACTGCCTCACTTCACGTCACTTTGCTCTTCATTATCACTGCTATGTTTAGACTCTTTTCCTTATTCCTCATCATCACTAAATTCATCTCTTCAGTATTGTGTTTGAGCCAAGAGGTCTTTAACAAGACATGTTTGTGGTTTTTGAAGGGAAGTATCCTTGTGTTTTTGGCACCAAAAGCCTCTTTCCTTTGATCATTGTTTTTATCCTTGCTTCAGCCAAGAATTTTCTTTCAACACTCACAGCAAGAAGATCTCTATAATTTTGACAAAAAAACACTATCTCCAATAAATGTCTCTCTCTGTGGTTTTAGATGATCAAAGCAGCTTTGAAATCAATGTTTTAACACCCTTGCAAATTGATTTAAAGACCTCAACCTAAGTCTGTTTTTCTCTTAGAGACTATGTGTGTCCTAAAACATCCTCCCTAGTACTGCATTATCCTTCACTATTCAAAGAAAAATTCCTTCCTTCAAACTTGCAAAGCCCTCATCATCTATCACTGTTTTGAGTTTCTTCATGGCGTTTCTCTTCATCACTGTGTTCTTCACCTTGCTGCCCTGCCTCACTGTGCTCCTTTTCAGTGGAAATAGGCTCAAACCTCTTGCGCAGGCCACCACTGTTGTCTTGCCTGGGAGGCATCTTGTTTTGAATTCTCTCTGCAACACCAAACTGCCTCTAATGGTTTTTTTGAAATGCTTTCTCAAACACAACTTTGTCCTCTATGTTAGTCATTGTTTGACCAAGGCATATTTCTTCAAATGCTATGTGAAATGATTCTTTAACACAAAATTCACTGCTCTTTCCAAAACACTGTCTGTCTCCCGTTGTATGCCAATCAACCAAATTTATCAAAATAACAAGCACATAGTGAAAATGTTATTGTGGCTGGGTATTTTTACAAAGATCCTTTATGTTTTGATAAAAACAAGACAGCCTTGTATTTAGATAGAGGAAAAACACTGCTTCCAATCAAAAACACCCTCTTTGTACTTCACTGTCTCTCACACACAGTTTTGACAAAACACCTTCAAATTGTAATAATAGCTTCACTCGCTACAGTCTGTTTCATGTATAAAGAAGAAGCACTGATTTTTCTTTTCAACACACATAGAGGACTTTTGAAAGTGACAAAGTCATTTATGTATGATCAGTGTGTTGGGTAAGGTCACAAAGCTTTTCTATGTTTTTTGGTATAAGAAAGACAACCTTGTAGGAGACAAACACCCCTCCTAATCAAAATAATTCTCTTGTACTTCATTGTTTGACATTCATAGGAAAATAAAAACCTCTAGACTGAGTTTGAAAGATTTTTCACCACACTTGTTTTATGGAACAAATGACGCATCAATTGTGTCATTGTTTCACTTCTTTCAATAATCACTATGCTTTCCTTTCAAACACTGCTTTACCTCCTACCAATGTTTCCACCATACACTGGGCTGATAGAGGTTAACTTTGGCCTATCTCAGTTAGAGCACCTCCAACAATTTGACAAACCTCTACTACTGTGTATATTTTGACTTCTAGTTTTATGCTTTTAGCACTGTACTGAGGGAAGTTTTTTAGGCCTTTGACATCATCATAAACACACCATTATAACTATGTCAACCTTGGGAAATCATAGCCACAGCAGTCTCGGATTTTCAACAAAAATTCAATCCTCCTTACCACTGTTTTCACCACTACATTTGTTGACAGAGGTTATGGTTTTATCACAGTCTTGAGGGTAGCTCTAGGCTCTTTGAAACTAATGAACACTCCACTAGCCTCCCACCATAACAAAATTCTTCAAAATATTTAAAAAATCACTTTGATTTATAGCAAGACCCTCTCTATTCTATCACCATTTAGTTTTGAATACATGGCAACGATCTCTCATTTAGCAACTTGACTTATACCAGGGAGGCAAATAGAAATACCTCAAAAATGGATGGCAGCCCTTGTTTGAAACATTTGAGCAGTTCTAAAAATAGTTTTTTTGAAGTTTTTTAGGTGAGCAGCACGTTCAAAAGCAAGAGTGCCGCGCGCTTCTACAGGCGCGCCACGTATCAATAGAAAACCCTTGTATTTTCTCTCCCAGGCGCGCTGCGCAAATTTTCAAACGCGCCACGCACTTTGCAGCCCGTTTTGGAGGCCTTCTTGGTGTCGGAATTGGGTGAAAGATGGCTCGTTGGGAATATATGGAAGTATAATTTCCATAAAAACTTGATTTTTTTCATTTGGTTTCCATTTGGTTGTTCAAAAATTGATTTTCCCAACACTGGTCAAAACTGGTGAATCCTGGTGCAGAAATGCATAGTGATGTTTGTAGGCCACTTTTGAATGCCTTCCCGGTGTCGGAATTGGGCCTGAGATGGCTTGTTGGAAATATATGGAAGTATACTTTCCAAATATACTTTATTTTTTTCATTTGGTGTCCATTTGGGTGTTCAAAAATTGACTATCCCAACACTGGTCAAAAATCGTGAATGCTGGTGCAGAAAAACATAGTGTTGATTACAGGCTATTTTTGGACGCCTTCCTGTTGTCGGAATTTGGCCTGAGATGGCTCGTTGGAAAGCTATGGAAGTCAAATTTCCAAATATTCTTGATTTTTTTTATTTGGTATCCATTTGGTTGTTCAAAATCTGACTGTCCCAACACTGTTCAAAATGGTGAATCCTGGTGCAGAAATTTTCCCGTGACATCTGTATTTTTTACATTTCTCACAAACCATGATACGTGTGTAGAAACTGAAGGAGGTTTTCCTTATTGAACCTATTGGGGAAAAAAAAATATGTCACTTTTGTAAATTTCATCTCTTTTTGGTCAGAACCTCATTTTGAAACAAACTACCTGGGCGCTCCTTAACCTCTGTCTTTTGCAACCTTTGTCATATTGAATGGAATACTCCTCAAAATGATGCGGTAATATATATTTTATGAGGTAGCAAGTTCTCTAAACCATGATTAAAAACTCTGTTTTTGAATCAAGGAAATCATTCGCCTTTAAAACCACCAATGTAGCCCTTTAGAACCATAATGCCTACATTGTTTTATAAAATGAGAAGGTCATAAGATACTGCCATTTTGTCCTTTCAAACTCTGTTGTCTATGAAAGTGGCCATAAGAACTCTGTTATGATTGATTTATGTATAATGGGAGATTATTACAAAATACTATTTCAGCCATTACAAATGGTCCGTCAGACCTATCATGAAGCTTTCCTCATTATCTGCCGATGGAGGTCATGATTGATTTTCTGCTTGTCATTTTGCATATCCTCAAACAATGGTGGGACCTCTACTTATTTATGAAGGAGGCCTATGTTTGATAACTGTCATGTGTCTTCTAAAAACTTTGTATTTCATTTGATGGGGACATTCTTTGACTGAAAGTGAAACACTGTTTTATCACACCTTTGGTCTTATGAATGAGTTGATTTGTTGTGTAAAGTTTTTTGAGGAGCTGGTCCTTTATTTCTTTGTGAAGGAGGTCTGCAACCTCAAAACTGGAATCCAAAATCAATTCTAGTTTGATTTCAATAGAGTCCATTCCAGTGCTAATTTTATTATTAGGTTTTGATGTGACATCCCTACAACTTGCGATGGTGTATGAAAAAGTATAAACAGCAGATTAACCTATTGATATGCATATGCTTGCATGCAACACTTTTCATAACCTCTTAAGAATGCTGGCCAAAGTACTTTCCCATCTTGTGATGTAAAATAGATTGAAACATTTGTTGAACCTAAATCTGTCAGCAAAATTTGTTGATCCTAGCAGTAGCCTTCCTATTTATGATTTCTTCAGTGCATAAAAGAGACATATCTTTTTGAAGTTGTTCCAAATGTGTAGTCTTTTCCAATAGAAAAAATACTCAAGCACACTTTAAAACCTGATGATGCATCCTTTGTTTTAACCCTTGGAAGGAGGTGGCCTACAACAGCCCTAAAATCAGTTTAAAAACATGTTGGCCCTCTGCTTATTCATGAAGGAGGCCACATCATGCATTTCTAACCATCTTCTCTTTTGCTGGAGGAGGTTATTAGCACGATGTTTTCTAATATTTGCTCTTTTGAAGGAAGTCATCATAGTCATGATATTTCATCTATTTCCAAAACTATGTCATCTTTCCTTGAAACATATATCTCTGCTTTTTGGAAAACTTTTGACTTTTGAAATATGTACTCCTGCTCTCTTTTCATCTCAGCTTTCCATCTACTTAATGATGGCAAATTCCTTCAACATGAGAGACTTATTTGGACTATCGCTTTGCTTTTGTCTGGAAACTGTTTGTCATTCAATTTCCCCCCTATAGAGATGCAAACAATATGACTTTGAAACGTTAAAATATCCTTTAGTGTTCTATGGAGATTTTGCCCAATCTTAAGCATATTCCTTTAGACTGTGCACATGCTCATCCCTTTTTGTATTAGATCTTTGTAGAATTTCTTCCAGACTGAGATAACAAGACCTCTTAGTGGTGTGACCTAGGGGTATATCAAGGTTTGATTTTGTAGATTGAGCACTAATTCAGGGTTGGTTGGTATTGAAAAAAGGATTCTGGCTCAAGCTATTTTTGTCGAGGAAGGGATTTCTCTAAGGCGCCACTACCTAACTTAGGGACAACTTTCATTGATTCTGATTGTGTTTGACAAGAAGATCAAGGATAGGAAAGGAGACACTTTGTCAAACATTGGACAGTGAGTTTCATGAGAACCAAGGGGAAAATGATAGTAGACCAACAAGACCAAGACAACTATAGACAGGGATATTTTGCTGAAACAAGAAATGACTTTGGAAAATGAAGATTGCTATGATCATAGGCTGACAGGAAGGGGTAGGAAGGAAAAAATTTGTTTGTGGGTTTTCTAGATGATAAATTGACATATGGAGATCAGTTTCTAGAAAGCTCATATAGGAATCTAGTCATCAACAATAGGTGAAAAATACTGATGACTAACAGTGGCTCCATTTGGTGAGGGCAGCTCCTTTTCAAGAGGTGTCCAGAAATGTAGATCTTTGGCTTATGAAGACCAGTGCATTATACATTGGCGCAAATTTCATTCTTTCTTGATGCCATTTCTGAAAATTGACAGCATGATTAGCCTCAAAAACATCTCTACCTACCCAGCTATATTTCCTAACATTTTTCTTATTTAGGTGCATTTTGATTAGCAACCTTTTGACATGATATTTTTCAGAATAGAAACTATCTAATGCTATACTTATACCTTCCGAGAGTTCATATTAAGCTGATGAACTCCTTTTCTTCTCTACCTATGCTAGATCAACTTTCAAGGTTAAGTTGTTTGACATGATTTTATTCTCTAATGTAAAACATGAAATTGAAAAATGACCAAATCAGGATTAGACAGCCTGATTTTTCATGTACTTGTGGCTTGAAAGACAAGCTGCACACAAATATTATTTTGCATAAAATGAAATCTGGAAAAAAAGGCTAGGATACACAATTTGTTTTTCGTCCTTGCTTTCTTCTTTGGTTCTATTTTGAGCATGTGGAACCAGTATCTTTTCCTAACCTACTCTCTTTGATAAGTCAAGCTTACACAATGTTGACCATCTTTTCCACTCACTAACTTATCAGCAAATAAATTTAAAACATGTTCAGTTATGATTAGGCTAGATAACTGAACAAGAAATTTGAGCACTAGTAGTGGCATTTAGACTTGCGTGCTTTCCGAATGACTATTTCTTTGAACATGGGGATTTACCATTGATTTTTAGAAACTGCCCTCTTTTCCTATTTTTTACTGTTTTTTGTATTTTCTGCTTTTTCACTTTTTCTTCAAACAATCTAGAACTAAAAATATGCTCACAAGGTTGAGTTTATTTTCCACAGCTATCTGTCTATCCTAATCTAACCTATACACAATATACATTCATTTAGTGAAATATCTTTTCCAACAAAGCCAATCAAGCAGATGATTCCATGAGGGACTTTGTTTCAGTTCTTTCATGATGCTGAAGAAATCAAAAGGCCACTTCCACTTTATTTGTTTTCAGGCAGTAGTGTTTAATTTTTTCCTCACATGTTGCAGCAAACTGTTCGTGGTAGAACACACTAGTCCTTCCTTAAAGGTCTCTAGGAAAACAACAAAGGGGTCTTCGAATAATAGTTGGCCTAGAGGATTTGAACAATAGACCTCATTTAGGATTACTCCCTCCTTTACTTGACTAACCTTGGGATTCTTTTGAGAAAAAATCCCTTCTCCCTCTTTAGGATTATCTGATTTGGAAACTTCAGAAAGTAATGTTATGCTACCTTCAAGCAATCTTGGTACACCCTGATTTAGTGAGATGATTCCTGTTTGTGAGCCATTATCCTGATGAGTAGGACTATTATTTAGCACCAGGTCTTCTTGAGAAGAAATTTTAGTATCAGCATCAGTCTGTTCTGTACTTTTAGTATGAGAAAATGCATTAGTAGATAAATCAACAGTAGAACACATATATATATATATTCTTTACAAAAAGGTTTGGATGTTGGCTGCATGCTTAGGATTTCATTGGTTTCTTCTTTTGTTGAAAGGGGCGGTGTCTTTCTCTTCTTCTGGGTGGAACTATGATGTCTCTCTTCGTTTGATGAATGCTCACAAGGATGAATGTCTTTTTGAGGAAGTATTTCAACCTCAACAACAATTTGTTCTATTGCTTCTTTATGAGCAATTTCTTTAGTAGGTAAGGAAGTAGTGGATAACATCTGATCTATTTCCTCTTCAGTTAAAGGAGGAGGTATTTTCTGTTTTCTTTGGATTGGTTAATAATTTCTTTCCATTTTTTGTGTAAGTTGATCTTGTGGATGAATGTCCTCTTGTATTTTACAAGGAAGGGTAGATGGATTGTTATTTGTTTCAACCTTTTCAAAGAGCTCTTGTGGATCCTCTCTTATTTTTTGATGGATTTCATCTGGGATCAAATCTTCTTGGTCATCTTGATGGTTAGTTTGGGTAAGAAAATTATGGATCTCCTCTAAATAATCCTCAGGATGCCAATCTCCTAAGTTTTCATCAATGCTTACAAGGTGTTGTATGAGGTCTTTAGATTGATAACAAAAATTTTCAGCCAATGATAGAGATGGAAAATGCCCTATATAGTGTTTACAAAATAATTTGTGGAAATCCTTAAAAGAAAACAAGACTCCATGTTCTAGGCCTTCATACCATTCTCTTGCCTTTCCTTCTAATGTACCCATGAACATTTTCATGAGGCAGTCCTCATGCCATTCAACCTTTAACCTCCATACATGTATATGAAAATTGATGAGATGTAACAATGGGTCATCAACCTTTTCATCTCAAAATATAGGTAGGTTTTCTATCCAATTTACGTATTTAGGCATTTTGTGTGGGAATCCAAGGATATGTTCTCTGCTCATTGGAGCATATCTCCTTTGTGTCCTTGGATCCATCTTTGTTAATCAGAAAGGGTCACTATGTCTTTTCAATCAGTCTAAAGTTCTCTACCATTGGATTCTTTTGGTCTAATGAAGGTTGTGGAGTCACCAGGTGGAGGATTTGAACTGTGTTGTCCACCATCAGCATGATTGGGATTGCTTAATGCATTCCTAGCATACTTTATAAGGACTAGTGGAGTAAGAGGCCTACTGGAGGCTAGTGGAGTCGCCAGGTGGAACTTGGTTTTTTTTGTAAAGATGTGGCTATGGTCCACCACCAGTAGCTAGGGAAAAACCAATCTGAGAATGTTTTGGGTTTTTTTGAGTTTTTGTGTAGCCCATGAGGTTTGGAAGAGTTTCCTATAACTGAATCATCATTTTGCTAAGATGGTGAAGGCGCTAGCTTCTACTCTTCAAACAACACTTAAGTTTTCTAAGTTTGATTGAGACTTCGAGAGTTACTAAGGAGTACTTATATTGTCACTAATGCGGAAGGTCCCACCGTGATCGCCATTATGTTAGTGAGCGGTGGGATAAGTCAATCAGATAGTATTCTTAAGGCTGCTGGAATGTTTAGGGAATCTAAGTTTGTATATCACTCAGAGTCCCACCGTGATCGCCATTAGGTTAGTGTGGCGATGAGGTGGCTCAATCGGATAGAAGCCTAGAGTGTAGTAAAGTAGTAAGGCCTACTAGAGGCTAGTGGAGTCGCCAGGTGGATTTTTAATTGTTTTGAGGTATATGTGTATGGTCCACCACCATTACTGACAAAAACCAATCTAAGGGATTTTTTTGGGGTTTTCTGAGTTTTTATGTGTAGCCTAGTTTGTAAGAGTGTCCTACAGCTGAGTCATCATTTTGCTAGGATGGTGAGACAACCAGATTCTACTCTTCTAAGTTTGACTGAGATTTTGAGAGTTCCTAAGGGATACCTAGGATGTTTTGACTCAAGGTCCCACCGTGATTTCCATTATGTTAGGGAGCGGTGGGATAATTCAATCAGATAGTATTCTCAAAGGTCTCTAAATATTTAGGGAAACTAAGTTTGTTTATCACTCAGAGTCCCACCGTGATCGCCATTATGTTAGTGTCTTGTGATTTGGCTGATTGGCAAGCCAAATGACATTGTAACATCAAACAAATATTTGGAGCCCAAGGACATAGCCTTCCTGGACTCAGAGAGGGCTCTCTCTATTTGTGTAATGGATATCTGTGTGTTTTCTTATTGTGTTCTGATTTTAGGCTAGTTATGAAGTAGGTTTTTTGGTTTTGGTTTTTAGGTTGTGAGGGATAAGATAGGCAAAAAGATGTCAGATCAACTGGGCTATGGGGTCGAAGAGGTCAAGAAAGCTATCAAATGGTGATACAAGGTTGTTGAAGGGCCGATTTGATTCGAGTTAGAAAGGATCTTTGGGAAAAATGGAGTAAGATGGACATCAAGTTTGTGAATAAAAAAGGATTCCAAGCATAACTAGTTTAATAGCTGACATAAACATGGTAGGGCAAACCATTAATCATGAGAAATGTAACTATAAGCTAATCAATACATAGAAATAAACATTCAAGCCATACATAGAGATATATAACTCTCTAACTTTGGGAAATGGCTATCAGACTTTGGGGAAATACACTTAAGACAGAAAAACAACTAAAGTCACTATGCTGGAATGCCTAAACACAGTACTTCAAGTTATTGGGCACTTTGAAAACAAGATTGCATAGTCTTAGGCAAAGGGCAAGATCAAAACAAGACCTCCTTGGTTCAAAAAATGACAATCTAATCAGTCAAAGAGAAATTTCATGGATGGAGCTATGGCTAGCCATGAGTAAGCAGGGCATACCACAAATCATACTTAGCATGCACAAAACCATGAATGAAACAAGCAACAATATCCTTAAGTTATTAAAGAGCAATCAGGAATTCTTTAATGTGACTAAGAATGAAGAAAACATGGAAGCTATGAAGAAACAGGAAATTTGAGGTGCCTCCAATGGCATGTCTCAAATTTTTTCTCTACTATCCTATAGCAAGCAAGACCATGGATTTTTGAATGAAAACTAGGAAACAAAACAAAGAGAGAGACACTATACCATTCTACCAAGTCATGGAATCCAACAACAATCCTCTTTCATCATCCAAGAACATCCAAGAGACTATCCAAAAGCATGAGACAAGTATTTATTCCAAAGCTTATATGACCATATATTGCTTCTATTCATCAATTTCAGCCTTGTTTACAATGAAAGCCTTTGGAATATATAGGCCAAAGTGAGGAAAACCTCTTAGTTCAACTTGTAATCTCATTGGCCTATCCAAAATATCTTATTTTGTCCTTGAGGCTTTGCAAAGCCCAAGGCACAAAATATCTCATAAAATATCTAAAAAATGCTAAAAGAGGGAAATAAATTGATTTTTCATAACTTCTCATGTACAAAAATAGCTAAATGCACATAATCAGTTTTGAAAGGTTCAATTTTTACAAAAATACTCAAAAAATACATCAGCAAAAGGTCCCCTGACTTGCCGACAACTTTTGGAAGCCTTCCCGATGTCAAAATGAGGCTCATGATAGCTTGTTGGAAAGCTCTAAGTGTCTAATTTTTGAAAATTTTTATTTTTCTACCAACTGACTAATATAAGTCCTCCAAAAATAGGCTTGTGTGTAAAAACCCAAAAAACAAGCCTTGCTGATAAACGGGGCAGAGTGTAGAAAACGCGGGTGTTTTTCGAAATTTTGGGGGAGAAAATGATCTTCAAATGTTCTGAAAATCGCTAAGTATGTTCTCCTAAAATTATGGCATCCAATGATACCATTTTCATCCTTTGATGATGCCCCAAACTGAAATGGCGATGCCCATGAGTTTTGGCCAAAAACCCAAAAATGACAAAAAACCAAAACATGTCGAATTTCGCTCAATTTTGGTGAGCAAGTCCCTCAAGGCTTTTTAGAAATAGGTCTAGAAGCTCGGGCCAAAATTCCAAGCCTAAAGGTGTCTCTCTCCTTTTTTCTCACCGGGCGCCCTCTTTGGGCAGTTTTGAGCTTTTCTTTGTTTTCTTCTTTGTTGTTTGGCATTCTAGCTTTGGTGAAGAAGTCATGGCGCCTTGCCTAGGAGAGGCAGCTAGCACATGCTTTGGAGAATGCCCTTCATGATCCATGTTTTGTATTTTCTTGCCCTCATCATTGCTTGCTTGAGGGCTGCCTTGTTTGTCTTTGTCACTGCCTTCTTTATGACTGTCATGCTCTTTCCCTTTACTATTTTTTGCTTCATCACCCTTATGCTTATTGTTGTGCTGGCTTCCATAATGTTCCCTTTCACACTGCCTCACTGCCCATCACTTTGCTCTTCATTATCACTGCTATGTTTAGACTCTTTTCCTTGTTCCTCATCATCACTAAAGTCATCTCTTCAGTATTGTGTTTGAGCCAAGAGGTCTTTAACAAGACATGTTTTTGTTTTTGAAGGGAAGTATCCTTGTGTTTTTGGCATCAAAAACCTCTTTCCTTCGATCATTGTTTTTATCCTTGCTTCAGCCAAGAATTTTATTTCAACACTCACAGCAAGAAGATCTCTATAATTTTGACAAAAAGCCCTATCTCCAATAAATGTCTCTCTCTGTGGTTTCAGATGATCAAAGCAGCTTTGAAATCAATGTTTTAACACCCTTGAAAACTGATTTAAAGACCTAAACCTAAGTCTAATTTTCTCTTAGAGACTAGGTGTGTTCTAAGTCATTTATAGCATAGGAAATATTTTCAAATTAGCTCCTGAAACCTCCTCCCTGGTACTGCATTATCCTTCACTATTCAAAGAAAAATTCCTTCCTTCAAACTTGCAAAGCCCTCATCATCTATCACTGTTTTGAGTTTCTTCATGGCACTACTCTTCATCACTGTGTTCTTCTTCACCTTGCTGCCCTGCCTCACTGTGCTCCTTTTCAGTGGAAAAAAGCTCAAATCTCTTGTGCAGGCCACCACTGCTGTCTTTCCTGGGAGGCATCTTGTTTTGAATGCTCTCTGCAACACCAAACTACCTCTAATGGTTTTTTTGAAATTATTTCTCAAACAAAACTCTGTCCTCTCTATTAGTCACTGTTTGACCAAGGCAGATTTCTTCAAATGCTATGTGAAATGATTCCTTAACACAAAAATCACTGCTCTTTCCAAAACACTGTCTGTCTCCCTTTGTATGCCAATCAACCAAAGTTATCAAAATAACAAGCACATAGTGAAAATGTTACTGTGGCTGGGTATGTTTACAAAGATCCTTTATGTTTTGATAAAAACAAGACAACCTTGTATTTAGACAGAGGAAAAACACTGCTCCCAATAAAAAACACCCTCCTTGTACTTCACTTTTTCTCACACACAGTTTTGAAAAAACACCTTCAAATTGTAATAACAGCTTCACTCACTACAGTCTGTTTCATGTATAAAGAGGAAGCACTGATTTTGCTTTTCAACACACAGAGAGGACTTTTGAAAGTGACAAATTCATTTATGTATGATCACTGTGTTGGGTAAGGTCACAAATATTTTCTGTGTTTTTTGGTATAAGCAAGACAACCTTGTAGGAGACAAACACCCCTCCTAATCAAAATACTTCTCTTGTAATTCACTTTTTTACATTCATAGGCAGATAAAAACCTCTAGACTAAGTTTGAAAGATTTTTCACCACACTTGTTTTATGGAACAAATGAGGCATGAATTGTTTCACTGTTTCACTTCTTTCAATAATCACTATGCTTTCCTTGAAAAAACTGCTTTACCTCCTAACAATGTTTCCAACATACACTAGGCTGATAGAGGTTAACTTTTCCCTATCTCAGTTAGGGCACCTCCAACAATTTGACAAACCTCTACTACTGTGTATATTTTGACTAGTAGTTTTATGCTTTTATCACTGTATTGAGGGAAATTTTTTAGACCTTTAACATCATCATAAGCACACCATTATCACTATGTCAACCTTGGGCAATCATAGCCACAGCAGTGTCGGATTTTCAACAAAAATTCAACCCTCCTTACCATTGTTTTCACCACTACATTTGCTGACAGAGGTTATGGTTTTATCACAGTCTTGAGGGTAGCTCTAGGCTCTTTGAAACTAATGAACACTCCACTAGCCTCCCACCGTAACAAACTTCTTCAAAATATTTAACAAATCACTTTGATTTATATCAAGACCCTCTCTATTCGATCACCATTTAGTTTTGAAAACATGGCAACGATCTCTCATTTAACAACTTGACTTATACCAAGGAGGCAAATAGAAATACCTCAATGGATGGCAGCCCTTTTTTGAAATGTTTGAGAAGCTATAAAAAGAGTTTTTTTGAAGTTTTTTAGGTGAGTAGCACGTTCAGAAGCAAGAACACCGCGCGTTGCTACATGCGTGCTGCGCATCAATAGAAAACCCTTGTATTTTCTCTCCCAGGCGCGCCGCGTAATTTTTCAAACACGTCGCACACTTTGCAGCCCATTTTGGAGGCCTTCCCGGTGTCAGAATTTGGAGCGAGATGGCTTGTTGGAAAGCTGTGGAAGAATAATTTCCATAAAAAACTTGAATTTTTTCATTTGGTGTCCATTTTTTTGTTCAAAAATTCATTTTCCCAACACTGGTCAAAACTGGTGAATCCTGGTGCAGAAATGCATAGTGTTGTTTGTAGGCCACTTTTGAATTCCTTCCCGGTGTTAGAATTGGGCCCAATATGACTCATTGGAAAGATATCAAAGTCTAGTTTCCAAATATACTTGAGTTGTTTCATTTGGTGTCCATTTGGGTGTTCAAAAATTGACTGTCCCAACACTGGTAAAAAATGGTGAATGTTGTCAGAATTTAGCCTGAGATGGCTCGTTGGAAAGATATGGAAGTATAATTTCCAAATATGCTTGATTTTTTTCATTTGGTATCCATTTGGGTGTTCAAAATCTTACTGTCCCAACACTGGTCAAAATGGTGAAGCCTGGTGCAGAAATTCTCGCGTGACATCTGCATTTCTTACATTTCTCACAAACCATGATATGTGTGTAGAAACTGAAGGAGGTTTTTCTTCTTGAAACTATGAGCGACAAAAACCTCTCTCACTTTTATAAATTTCATCTCTGTTTGTTCAGAAACTCATTTTGAAACAAACTATCTGGGAGCTCTTTAACCTCTTTCTTTTGCAACCTTTGTCATATTGAATGGAATACTCCTCAAAATGATGTGGTAATCTATAGTTTATGAGGTAGGAATTTCTATAAACCATGATTAAAAACTCTATTTTTGAATCAAGGAAATCATTCACCTTTAAAACCACCTATGTAGCCCTTTAGAACCATAATGCCTACATTGTTTTATAAAATGAAAAGGTCATAAGATACTGCCATTTTGTCCTTTCAAACTCTGTTGTCTATGAAAGTGGCCATAATGAATCTATTATGCTTGATTTGTGTATAATGGGAGATTATTACAAAATATTGTTTCAGCCATTACAAATGGTCCTTCAGACCTATCATGAAGCTTTCCTCATTATCTGCTGATGGAGGTCATGATTGATTTTCTGCTTGTCATTTTGGATATCCTCAAACAATGGTGGGCCCTCTACTTATTTATGAAGGAGGCCTATGTTTGATAACTGTCATGTGTCTTCTAAAAACTCTGTCTTTCATTTGATGGGGACATTCTTTGACTGAAAGTGAAACACTGTTTTATCACACCTTTGGCCTTATGAATGAGTTGATTTGCTATGTAAAGTTTTTTGAAGAGCTGGTCCTTTATTTCTTTGTGAAGGAGGTCTGCAACCTCAAAACTGGAATCCAAAATCAATTCTAGCTTGATTTCATCAGAGTCCATTCCAGTGCTAATTTTCTTATTAGGTTTTGATGTGACATCCCTACAACTTGCAATGGTGTATGAAAAAGTATAAACAACAGATTAACCTATTGATATGCAGATGCTTGCATGCAACACTTTTCATAACCTCTTAAGAATGTTGGCGAAAGTACTTTCCCATCTTGTGATGTAAAATAGATTGAAACATTTTTTGAACCTAAATATGTCAGCAAAATTTGTTGATCCTAGCAGCAGCCTTCGTCTTTATGATTTCTTCAGTGCATAAAAGAGACATATCTTTTTGAATTTGTTCCAAATGTGCAGTATTTTCCAATAGAAAAAATACTCAAGCACACTTTAAAACCTGTTGATGCATCCTTTGTTTTAACCCTTGGAAGGAGGTGGCCTACAACAGCCCTAAAATCAGTTTAAAAACATGTTGGCCCTCTGCTTGTTCATGAAGGAGGCCACATCATGCCTTTCTAACCATCTTCTCTTTTGCTGGAGGAGGTTATCAGCATGATGTTTTCTAACATTTGCTCTTTTGAAGGAGGTCATCATAGTCATGATATTTCATCTATTTCCAAAACTGTGTCATCTTTCCTTGAAATATATATCTCTGCTTTTTGGACAACTTTTGACTTTTGAAATATGTACTCCTGCTCTCTTTTCATCTCAACTTTCCATCTACTTAATGATGGCAAATTCCTTCAACATGAGAGACTTATTTGGAATGTCTCTTTGCTTTTTTCTGGAAACTGTTTGTCATTCAATTTTCCCCCTGCAGAGATGCAAACAATATGACTTTGAAACATTAAAAGCTCCTTTAGTGTTCTATGGAGATTTTTCCCAATCTTAAGCATATTCCTTTAGAATGTGCACATGCTCATCTCTTTCTGTATTAGATCTTTGTATAATTCTTCTGGACTGAGATAAAAAGACCTCTTAGTGACGTGACCTAGGGGTATATCAAGGTTTTCTTTTGTATATTAAGCGCTAATTCAGGGCTGGTTGGTATTGAAAAAAGGATTCTAGCTCAGGCTATTTTTTTCGAGGAAGGGATTTCTCTAAAGCGCCACTACCTAACTTAGGGGAAACTTTCATTGATTCTGATTTTGTTTGACAAGAAGATAAAGGATAGGAAAGGAGACACTTTGTCAAACATTGGATAGTGAGTTTAATGAGAACCAAGGGGAAAACGATAGTAGACCAACAAGACCAAGACAGTTATAGACAAGGATATTTTTTCTGAAATAAGACATGACTTTGGAAACTGAAGATTGCTTTGATCATAGGCTGACAGGAAGGGCTAGGAAGGAAAAAATTTGTTTGGGGGTTTTCTAGATGATAAATTGACATATGGGGATCAGTTTCTAGAAAACTCATCTAGGAATCTAGTCATCAACAACAGGTGAAAAATACTGATGACTAACAATTTCATAAAAGAATAACCTCATACATCTCTAAAATTTTGATCACTGAGTAAAATAAAAAGATCAATAGATTTCAACAAAGTTTCAACTAGAATCGACTAACTCTTCCTAGCTCTATCTCTACTCTATGTATTCTATAGGGCAGCTACCAATAGCTCCCAAGAAAATAGTGATTGAGTCCACTTGACTCCAAGTAAACAAGGATTGAGTGCTTGGATTCCTCTGGAATTCGAATTTCTGGAGAGAATCCTTGGGTATCCTTTGGCTACCTTTGGAATTTGAATTGGTGGAAAAAATACTTGGGATCCCTTGGTTGCCTTTGAGAGTTAAGGAGGGAGGGAAATCCTCCAATAATTTCTCCTTGTTCTCTCCTCCAAGTCTTTATGATAAAATCCTTATAAAAATGCTTAATAAATCATGAATTTCTACACTCAACCTCATATTAGGCACTCAGAGTGTGTTAGCCTTAATCACCACTTATACTAGCATCATAAAACCAAATAATAATAACAATGAAAGAAAAAGAGATCTAAGAAGGAAAAAATGTGACCATTAACCCTTCCAAATATGTCTAATGATGGAGCTCATCATCACCCCCCTACTGAATGGTTGCTCATCCTCTGAGTAACTAATCCTCCTCCTTCATTTCCTTTCAGGATTTTATAGCCCCCCTGATTTCATGAGGAAGAAGTGTGGGAGTTTCCCCAAGGGGGTAAAAACCATTATTCTTTTCTACATTCTCCCATTTTCTACCTTGTGCATCTGCATTGTTTTCATCATTCAGCCCCAGCAGCAAAGATGAGTTGAGCTTTAGTCCCAACCATTGGATCTTCTTGGCCTGTATGGACCTCTTGTATAATGGTGCCCTTTCCAATACACCCCTCAATCTTTCTGGAGTATGGTATTCCTTGTTCTTGAGACTGTGAGGGAGGTTGTTCCATCTCCTCTCGCTAGCCATAATGCATTCATCTTCTATCTTCCTAGAAACATCATCAAAGTGGACTATCACCTGGATTTGAGTCTGAAGGTTGAGTCTGAAGGTAGCTTTCAACTAGTGCAGGGTCCCTTTCAATATCTCGACAGTTAAGGATGACCCCTCTTGGGCTGAACAATTCCATTTTGATATATAAGGGTTCTCTATTTATTCTTCCCATGATCCTTCATGTCTATTTTTCTCTAGTGTCCTCATTCACCATCCAAGATACTAGAGCCATCAACTGTATATCCCTCATTGTAGGATTGGGGTCCCAAATATCCAGATTTTTCAACACAAGGTTATGCACATAAAACTCTACCATCTTTTCCTGATCAGCCATGTTAGCTTGCTTGTATAAATTCATGAATTTCCTACAATCTTGGAAAGTTAGTGATCAATGGGAGGCTAGAGTTTTGATTTGGAATAGAATCCATTTCTCCTTGAGGTACACAGCATATGAGTCAGAAGGGAATCTGTGTTGAAGGGATTCTATGCATAAGTCTACCATGGTGGCTACTTGATGCCATTTTTTCTACAATTTCTCCTTTATTAATACATATTCTTCTTGTGCCTTTTTGCATCTCGGGCTCATGGGAGGCGTTTCTGGTTCTCTTTGACTTATCCTCTAACTCTTGTTAGCCCTAAAATACATAGAGGTCTATATTTTTCTCTTTGCACTCAGAGAAGCTACGGTGGCAACTTCCTCTTTGTATTGAGGGGATGTGGTGTTGTGTTGTGAGTCTGTTTCTTGCCCACTTTTTGCTATCCTTGTGACTTTTATGGCCATCTCTTATATTTTTCCTAGGCCCTTTGTCTCTTCCTCTTCTTATTCATGTTCCTCTTCTAGTTCTTCTTCTGGCTCTTATTATTCTTCTGGTTCTTCTTCCTCTACTAGTCCTTCCTCTAGTTCCTCTTCTTCTTCTGGTTCTTTTTCTTCTTCTCTGAGGCTAGGAGTGGAATCCTACCTTGTTTGGGTTTCTATAAAAGCTTCCCTGCTCATATTTATGAGAGAGGACCAGGCCATGGGTAGGGTGATGTTTTTATGCTGATGTTCTTGCGCAATGTTCAGATACGCATCCCACTCTTGGTACTACTATGATGCAGTTCCCTTCGGTCTATTTCCCTCAAAAATTCTTAATTTATTGGTTTGGATGAGGCAGCATCTCCTTTTATTATATTTCGCAACTAATTTTGGAGTGCTTATGTAATGCGGCACCAGTTTCTTTTGTAGACATTTGTTTCCTTCTCCCTGTTAATTCATGATGGACTGTGTGTTTCCTCCCCTCGTTCTACTCTACTCCAATTGATTTAAATTATTTTCTTTTGCATGCTCAGGTGGCATGACTTTGTAGTTCTCCCTAGTCATACCTCACGTTGGTTGCCAAGCTAACTAGCCACCTTTCTTCCTCTTAAAATCTAAGTCTGAAAATTTAATTATTTCTGGCTATTATGGATGCATAGTGAGGGGTGAGAAGCTATACTAGAGTTTACCTATCGTTTCCAAGGTCTTTTCAACAGCTGGATTGAGGAGACAAGCCTTTTAGATTTTATTTTCTTCACTATTGCCCGTTCTCTGAGTGAGCAGCTTGCTGAATGAGAAACCTTTTGTGTGAGCTACTGATATCTCCTTGATGTTCCTTCTCATTGTAGATGATGCATGGGGGTTGCTCCAAATGCCATGGGTGGCACTCTTGTCTTTCCTAGGGTTTTCTTAATGAGATCTTCTCTTGTTTTTCTTGTTGTTCAAGAACAGATGTTGGCACTGTAGGAATTCCTTGATGTCTGTAGAAGTCTTGTGTTTTATCTCCTTGCTACATTGTGCTCAGGAATGGAGGAATGTGGTACATGGAGGTGATGGAGAAAGTTATAAAAATGAATGGAGTGAATGATGGGGATGGATGGTAAAGAGAAGAAAGGAAAAGAAGATGAACTCTTCCCTGTGTTTCTAGAAACCATTAGTAACCTGTAAAACAATAAAAAAAGAAAACACGGAGATGTAGATGTTTTTTTTTTCTCTTTGAAAGTAATTGGGATTCTCCATGGAGGTTTTCAACCCACAGACTTCCTTGGGCACCTCAAAGAGGTTTTCACCCATGGATCTTTATTCTCTTTTCTTTTTTCTTTTTAGCAAGTGAACTACCTGCATCGAGGTTTTCAACCCACAAGCTTGCCTTGGGTGTCTCAGAGAGGTTTTCACCCAAGGATATTTATTAATTTTCTTCTTATTCTTCTTCTTCTTTCAGGAGGTGTGGGAAACTATGGAGTTTCCCATCACATACACCTCTCTACTTATTGAATTTATGAACGCTGCCTTTGACAAAGGCTTCTTGTAAATTTTAAGTCTGTGACCATTGACAAGAAAGGGGATTCCTTCATCATCTATGGTTATCATTTGAACTGCACCCTTATCAAAAATAATTTCCACTGTGTAAGGTCCCAACCATATTGTCATCAACTTTCCTTTGAAATCTTTAAACCTTGAAATATACAAAAGTGCCCAATTTCCTTCTTGGATGGTCTTTTCTTTGATTTTCTTGTCATGCCAGACCTTCCTTTGTAGCTGAACTACCTCTGTGTGAAGAAGTTATTGCATTATGAACTCATTCAATCCATTTAGTTGCAAAAACATTTCTTTTTTGGCATTTGATAGATCTAAATTTAATTCAGTTTCCATTCTTAAACTATTGAATTCAAACTCAACTGAAAGTAGAGCCTTCTTACCATATACTAGTTCATAGGGAGTGAATCCTATTATTGTCTTCCAAGTACTGTTGTAGGCCCAAGTAGCTTCTACCAATCTGTCTGCCCAATATTTTCTATTGTTTCTCACAACCTTGGTGAGGATTCTCTCCAAATCTTTGTTATTTTCTTCTACTTGGCCATTCACTTGAGGGCGATATGAAGTAGAATTTCTATGTTGAATCTTGTTCTCCCTCAAAATATTCTCAATGAGGTGAGAGGTGAATTGTGCTCCCTGATCAGTGACTATTTCTCTGGGGTATCCAAACTTGTAAAACACATTCTCCTGCAAAAATTCTGCTAATTTCTCCTTGGTTGCTACTGTCACTGCTTTTGTTTTAACCCACTTTATTAGGTAATCAGTGTATACTATGATATACTTCTTTTTTCTAGATGGTGGATCGGTATTTCCAAAAAATTCCATGCCCAACTTATCAAATGGCTCAAGAGCCACCTAAGGGTGCAAAGGTATCTCATCCCTTTGCATGGGTTTCCCCATCCTTTGGCACTAGTCTAACTTTCTAGTGTATCTTTTTGAATCTTGGTGAAGGGTAGGCCAATAGTATCATGCCTACAAAGATTTGTAGGCAGTTATTTTTGCAGCAAATTGGCCTCCACATGGGTTGTCATGACATGCATAGAGGATATCAAAAAATTCTTCCTCCCTCACACATCTTCTTAGGATTTGATCAGGGCCTAGCTTGAAAAGGTTTCCCCCAATCCATGTGAAAGGGACGTTTTTTTCTAATGATTCTGCTCCTCTCCCTGAATGGGATATTAGGAGGGAGTCTCCCAGCAACCAAGTAGTTGGATATATCAGAAAACCATTGTGAGAGTGTTGATATAGTAGAGAGGTGCTCATCTGGTAGCTAGTCATCGACCATTCCTTCTTCTCCTGCAGGAAGAGCTAACCTGGACATAAAATATGCAACAACATTCTCCTTTCCAGGTTTATCAATAATAGTCAAATCAAATTGTTGCAAAAGTAACAACCATCTAATTATCCTAGCATTCACATCTAGTTTGGTCATTAAATACTTGACGGTTTCATGGTTAGTGTGAACAAAGGTCTGATATCCAGATACATAATGCATGAATTTGTTCAATGCATGGAAAATGGCTAACATCTGCTTCTCAGTAACAGTATAATTTAGCTTGGCCTTTGACAAATTGTTGCTGATGAAATAAATGGCATAAGGTATTTTATCCTCTAATTATCCTAATGCTTCCCCTACATCTTTGTCGGATGCATCAATGTGGATGTGGAAAGGTGAAGTCCAATTTGGACCTCGAAGGATGGGGGAAGTAATCAACTATTCCTTAATAAGCTCGAAATCATCTTGACAAGGACCAGACTAGATAAACTCATAATCCTTGGCCAATAACCCAAATAATGGCGAAGCTATCTTGCTGAAATATTTGATGAACCTTCTATAGTAACTAGCTAATCCTAATAAACTCCTAATGTCTTTCTTCTTTTGAGGAGCAGGTACCCTTTTGATGATGGTAATTTTGTTTAAGTCTAGCTATATTCCTACTTGGGATATGGAGTGTCCTAACACAACCCCTACTTTCTTCAGGAATTCACACTTTTCTAGGCTCAAGGAGAGATTCATCTCAATGCACCTTCTTAGTACTTTCCCCAAATTGGAGAGAGCTTCCTGGAAGTCATCACTGTATGGTGTAAAATCATCCATGTACATTTTAACAGAGTCATGGACTAACTCAGAAAAGATGCTCAGGACAACTCTTTGGAAGGTAGCTGGGGCATTTCACAACCCAGAGAGTAGGACTCTATAATAAAAGGTACCCCAAGGGTAGGTGAAAGTAGTATTATCCTAGTCTTCAGGGCTGATTTGAATCTGATTGTATCCATTTAACCCATCTAAGAAGGAAAATAACTTCTTCCCCGCAAGGCCATCCAGGACTTGGTCTATAAAAGGCAAACGGAAATGGTCTTTCTTGGTGGCTTTGTTAAGTTCTCGATAATCAACACAAATTCACCACTTCCCATTATTCTTCGGGACTAGGACAAGAGGAGATACCCATTCACTGCCGGATATAGGATATATGAACCCTTCATCCAATAGTTTTTGCAGCTCTTCTTTGACTATGTCCTTCAGAGCTGGGTTCATCATTATTTTGGGTTGTCTCACTGGCTTGCATCCTTCTTTGATGTAGATATGATTTTTTCACACTGAAGGATGCACCACTTTCATGTCTTTGTAATCCCAAGTAAATGAATTTATATTATCTTTAAAAAGATAGCATAGTTGCTTCTCTTCTTCATTTGAGAGGTTTGGTTTGATTTTCACTGACCTCGATGGGCCAAACTCAATAGCCTTGGTGGATTCAGAGGGTGACTCAACTGAGTTCACTTCCATCCAAGGTTGGCTTTCAGACTCTTTGGCTAAAGTTTCGAGAGGAATGTTAGTGGAGGACTGGTTTTGAATGACATGGTCGATGAGTTCATCTTCATCAAGATGCCCCCTCTAAGAATAGCATCTATGGTATTGTTTTCCTTTGAGATGACTTTGGTAAATAATCATGCCAGAGCATCTAAAATGTTTGTTTGTGTTTTAAAATGTTTGGAGGACCAATGCATAAGATAGATTTTAATTAAACGGTTAAGGTTTTTAAATCTTCCCGATAATATCAATAATTTAAAGTAAGGGTTGTTTGATAGATTGGAGGTTTCTATGGTGTATATTTTGAGATGCAACACTCAGAATATCCACAGTCTTCATTTTTAGTCGACGTTTCGAGTCTAAATCAGGACTCATCATTAGGACAAACCTGTTGAGAAAAGAAGAGAATAGGGAAATAAATAGAGGAAAGGAAGAGATGAGAGAGTCGACCGGTTCTTAAATTTTTTATTTTTATTAGTTTATTATTTATTTTAGATTATCAAATTTTTATTTGTAATTTTAATTGTGACAAATTATATATTATTGTTTTTATTGACTTTTTTTAAATTTCCCTAATTGTTATTATTTTAGAATTACTATATATATATATATATATATATATATGTATGTATGTATGTATGTATGTATGTATGTATGTATGTATGTATGTATGTATTAAATACTAAATATTAGAGGGATTTAAATATTTAAAAGAAAATTTAAGGTTATCATGATCGATATATTTTGGTAACTAACCTATGTTAATAGGAAATATTAAATAATTCAAGATTTTTGAAAAAAGTAGAGTTATTTATTTATTATTATTATTATTTAGAAGGGGATAATTAATATTATTTAGTCAAAATTAATTATATTAAAAAAATTTGTAGTTTAAGGTGGATGTATAAATATTTGTGGTGTCTATGAATATTTATGAATATTTTAACTTAATGTTACTAAGACTAAGGATATAAAAGTATAACGTATGTAATAAAAGGGAACTTATAAATAATTCTAAATTTTATGATAAGGAGGAGCTTATTGTTATTGATATTAGAAGGGGTTATTAATTAAGATGCGTAAGGGTTGTTTGTTCATCTCATACAACAATCTTTCATGATTTCGATTAAGTAGAATAAGAAGATATGATTATTAAACATTCAAATTGAAATATTCAATAAACCATAAGCTGGAAAAATTTTAAATAGTGTTCAAAAGTTCAACAAAATATAATTAACATCACCAAAATATTGACAATTTATTAATAAAAGGGACTTACATTAACAAATTTTCAGGTAAATCATTCTTTATAATAATTATAACTTCAAGAGGAATTATAAGGTTGCTGAAACATAGTCAACCTCACCTAGTTATTTTGATGATAATTAAACATAGGAAGAAACATAATGGCAGAAAACTGGAAAACTCATAGAGAAGACAGAGTTGTAAGAGATGAGCTCAAAATCTTGGTTTGTATTATTGATGATCGAAAAGACTTAGTACAATAACAACGTTACCGATGAAATAGGTAACCTCATTGTTACCTACTTTTTGAAGTATCAAGAAAAACACCTGATTTTGAAAAAGTGGCGATGCAGAATCAAGAAAAAAAAATTTGAGCATGTTTGCACTTCAAGTTTTTTTCCTTTTTTTTATGTGATGTTTTTTATGTCGATTTTGAATAGTGGTGGTGTATCATCACCAATGTTTTTTTATAGGATTGATTTTGACACTATAGATTTTCTAATGTCTTCTTCTTCTGTGAGACGTTTATTTTTAAGTGCATTTATGTACTTGTGTTTTAAAAATAAAATAATTTTTTTTTTTTTTAAATAAAAACTTGTAATGATATCTTCACTTTTTCACATAGATAAAAGATGGAAAAAGGGTCAATATTCTAAAGTTTATATTTTCTACATGTTTATGTATTGTTAAATAATTTTTCAATGCACATCAAAAAATTGTCGCTAAAAAACCAATATTTTGAACCATATGACAAAAAAAATACAATTTTTCAATATAAATACAATGCAAAAAATACACTTTTACAGACTTTTTGTTGGAAAAAACATGTTAAATAAACTAATTTTTTGGGAGAATTTTAATAAAAAAACTTAAGAAAATAACATTTTTATTGAATTTTATGTCAAAAAATAATAGCAATCACATGTTTTTTGCAAAGAAAAAGGGTTGTTCTCATCAAAGTCTAAACATTACAAGTAAAGCTGATTAATAGTTCTAAAAAATAAGCTTTGTTTGTAAGCATAACTTAAACATCATCAACAATATCAACTAATACATCTTCAACATCATCTAGAATAGTATTGATGGCTTCTTCTGCAGCATTTTCTTCTTCATTTTGATCATTGTCATCTTCTAATGGATCTTTCATGTCAGCAAATCTTTCAAAGTGTCCCTTTCCAATCATTCCATATAATGGTGGTTGAGGTTCCTTTGCTTTTTTTGCCACACGTGATTCATTAAAATCTCCTTTCCTCAAACCAACTTCTTGCTTCGCATCTGGAAGGAATTTAAGAGAATTAATTCTTTGTTGAATAAATTTGCATTGAACTGGGTCTTTCTCAATGGAAATGCAATTTCTTCCTTTTAGTAGGCAACATGCTAGTGTTGTACCTAATCATCAAGCACAAAAAAAATTAGTAAAAAAATTAGTATGGAGACATAAAAAGTAAAAAAGACAATATTTAAATTTAAATTTGTATAATAAAACTTACCTGAACCTGAGAATAAATCCAAAACCCATTCTCCTTAATTTGAACATAGATCTATAAGATAGTTAATCAATGCTTGTGGTTTTTTATAAATGTTAACTATATCTCCTTTTGCATCTTTATCCTCATATGTTAGTTTTCTTACAACTGCATCATAAACCAATACTTGACTATGACTCTTCCCATCTACTCAATTCATAATAATATGCTTATAGATGTCGTCTTTTGTCCAACATTCAACATGGATGAACTCACAATCATTTATAATAGGCTGATCTTTGAAAGAAACAATATTTGAATTTTTCCTGTAACATAACATAGTAAAAGTTCAATTAAATTTTACATGAATAAAAAAATTTAGGAGGAATCAAACATACAATTTCAAAATCTTACCATGTAAGTTGCATCCTTGAGTTTGCTTTACCTTTGAAGCTTGTTAATAACATTGGAAATTGTGTGTCTGAATGAAATGTCACAAATCGCCAAAGTGGAGATGTTGTCACTTCTTGAAAACCCGTAACCACTTTACTAAAATCTTGATAAGTATATGGTTCTCTATCATATTCAATGTCTGGGAAATTGAAACCATGAGGAATATCTGCAATAACTAAGCCATATTCCCTTTTAGGTATTAGTGATGCAATGTCTTCATAGTCACCTTGTATTATTTGATATTGGACACTGTCGAGCCCATTCCAAATGTAATGATTAAGAGTAGGATCAAGTTCAACATTCATAAGATGCTTCCTTCTCATGTTCTCCATCTTAATTTTTTCAATAAAGCTTTTTAAATTATCTGGTACTCCATTTCCATCCTTCTTCGACATCTTTAATGACATAAAATATATATATATATATATATAGAGAGAGAGAGAGAGAGAGAGAAGTAATAAAATAAAAAATACTTTAAATATGAATAAAATGAATTTATAAATCAACATACCTTATCGAATGCAATATAAAACTCTTTTAGTGTTGATGTAGAACTTGCTTCTGGGTAGTTGCGTACAACATCATCCCAACTGTCTTCATTCAACATTTTAACCATGTGTTCTTGTATTTTCATAAAAATTTTCTGACTGAATAAATCAAGTTAAAAGCATTAATATAATGACATGTATAACAAATTCTACCAACATCATTATGTTTTATTTAAAATAAAATTATAATGAAAGAAAAATAAGAAATAATTCAAGAAACTTACTTTTGAAATTCTGCACACATTTCTTCCATTGATAATTCACCCGATTTCACATGGGCTAGTATTGATTTGACTAATTTATCATCCTTCACACCTTGCATTGTTCTCCAAGGTGTAATAGTCATATCCTCTGGAAGCTGCTTCATTTCAGGACCCCCCTTACTGTTGGTACATATTATGGGTTTACTCTTTCTAACCTTTTGATTTTTTATGGAAATATTCTCCCACCGATCAAAAATCTCATCAATCAAATCCCATACCTCCCCAGTTCTAAATGCCAACTGAAAAATGTTATCTGTGCCTCTGAAGAGATTTGTATTCAATTTTCCATCTTTTGCTTTTTTTCATCAATTTGATAACATGTTTCCATTAAACATTCCTTTCGAAATGCTACACTAACTTGTGTCTTATCCCCACGACATTTTTCTATGAATTCATTATGAATAAATCTAACCCTTTGGATGAAATTCATTTTCATTCTGTACTCATTATCTGCATTATGATCCCATGCCAATAACTTTGATTCCATTTCTGTTAAGCCAGCGTAAATGATGCATTTCACTGTTTGAAAAAGATAGTTATTGGGACATTCTGCAATCAATTGTCTCTTAGCCTCTATCGAATGGTTCCCTCCAATTACATAATATTTATAATCAAAACATTCTGTCTTGTCAAATGCTTATTTGCTGGGAACCTGACATGGATCGATAAGAACCACATAATCCACCACATGCGCATATGGATTGAACCTGAACAATTTTTTCAGATTATGTACATGTAGGTGATGGGCCTTTCTAATTTGATATTGAGATTGTCCTTCATCTGGGCCATAGAATTGGTTAACATTAAGCTCAAATGTTTGGTCACCAAGAATTAATTTATTCCTCCTGAACTCTTGTCAAATAGCATTTTGTTTTGTTTTAATAATGCCATCCTCTAACTCAACACCTGGTGTTATGATTTCTCTGCTTCCTTGAGAGCTTTCAATTTGTTCTTCACTACTACTCATGACCTTTACAGGTTCACCAATATTTGATTTCCTAGTATTATTGGATAACATATCAATTTTTTTATAAACAAGCTCTCCTTCATGAGGTAAAAGAGAGACATCTTTGGAAATTTTTCTTTTTGGTGTCTGATTTGTTTTCTCCTTTTTCACAATAATTCTAATATCCTCCTCGCTAATTCTATCATAATTTTTTGTTTCATGTTCGACACCTTCAAAAGAAACATGTTTAATTTTACTAGATTGACCCACCTTAGTGACTCTTGGTTGATCCCCTCTTTGTACTGTTGCAATGTCACGAGCTATTGCTCTTTGCTTCAATCTCCTTTCCTCTGCTTTGTCTTTGTGGAAAGTGTTGATCACATCCATAACATTTGACACCAACATATAAATACCTTCAAACATGTTTGAAAGACTCAGAACAAAATCCTATGAAACAAAATAAAACATGTCAATGATCAATAATTTATAAAAAAATTGAATCATCCTTACAATAATGCATAGAGGAAATAAAAATAAGCATACTTACAATGTTATTTGCAATGTTTCTTGATATTTCTTCATAAAATTTTGAAGATATTTCATCTGTGTCATACTTGATGATTGATAGACGATATCTAATCTTCTCATGTTTCTGAGCCTTCCTTGCAAGAACATAAATAGTGTTTGTATTCGGGACCATACATATGTCCCGTACTCTTCCCATCACATCATATGGCTCATTTAAGTCAATCATACCACAAATCAGATAGATGTGTATTTCAGCCTCCATTTCACTGTCTTCAAGATACCATGAGAAATCAGTTTCATCTATTTCCTCGGTGTTCTTCCAATCAGAAATAAGCATTAATGAACCTGGTGCCCCACTTGCTTGACTTTTATTAGTGTGTGCAAAAATGTTTTTATTGGGTCCAACAGTGTCCATAGTGCATCCAGCTGCAACTTTAGATTTGGGAGTTGTATCCATAGTGCGTCGAGCTGCAGCTGTAGATTTGGGAGCTGCTGCCCTAGGTGCAGAAACATTCACAGAAATCTTTTTTGTGCCATTTTCCTGATATATATATATATATATATATATATATATATATATTAGTTAATGGAAAAATAATGCAGATAAAATAAATTTAATAAACAAAATTTATTTCTAAAACTAAATAGCTTAAAATTAAAGTAGTAAAACTAACTATAAAAGTTTTCAGTTAAAAACAAAATATTATAAGTCATATGTATATATATCTATATAATATGTTTTGAATACATTTTATAAAAAATTTAAAAATGTGTTCAAATTGTATAAAACAATTTTAAAAAAATAAACTATTATTTTCAAACTTTAGTTTTTGTTTAATATTTAAAAAAAAAACCAAAAAATTACTAACTATTTATAACAAATGTTAAAATTAATTTTTTTTTTTTTAAGACAATGATTTTATTAAAAAAACTTATAATATTTTAATATATTTTAAAATTTTAAAATTTAATTTTACATTACATAGCAATTGAATAAAAATAAACAAAATAAAATAAAATAAAAATTTGTTTTACTTTACATAGTAATTAAATAAAAAATTATAAACTTCAAATTATAAAAAATTAATATAAAAGTTTATAAATTTAAATAATCTTTTAATATATTTGAAAATTACAAATTTCTATTTCACATTACATAGTAATTAAATAAAAATAAACCAAATAAAACAAAAAATTAAATTTTTTATAATGTTGTATTTCTACTTAAATTAAAAAAATAAAAAATAAAAATAAAATAAATTTAAATATTTAAATGTTAAAAACAAATGTTATAATATTATATTTTTTTTTTATTTTTTTAATTGTATTGTTATATAGTTTTTTTTTTTTTTTTTTTTATTGTATTGTTATGTTAAAACAAATGTTTTTTTTTTTTTAATTTATTATATTGTTTTAATTAATTTATTATATAACAATGTTTTGATTAATTTTTTATTGTTTTATTAAAACAAATTAAAAATAAAAAAGTTTAAAAAACAAAATTTAAAAAAAAAAATTAAAAATTGTTTTATTAAAACAAATTAAAAAAAATATATTTAAAAAACTAAATTTAAAAAAAAAAAATTTAAAGCAAAATTTAAAAAAAAAAAAATTTAAAATTGTTTTATTAAAACAAATTTTAAAAAATAAATTTTAAAAAATAAATAAATAAAATAAATAAATAAAAATAAAAAATAAAAATCTAAAAAAAAAAATAAAATGGTGGCTGCCCGCGGGGCGCCGGAGGCCGGCACGGGGGCCAGCTGGGCAGCACCTGTGGCGCTGCCCGCCGGCCTCCGGCACACTGTGGGCGTAGCCTGGCCGACTGGGCAGCGCCCATGGCGCCGCCCGCCGGCCTCCGGCACCCTGCGGGCACTGTCTGCTACAGACAGCGCCCGCGGGGCACTGAAGGCCAACGGGAGATGCCACTGGGGCTGCCCAGCTGGCCCCAGGGCCCCCGGGCCCATACATATTTATTTTAATTTTTTTTTTCTTTTCTTTTTTTATTTTTTTTTAATTTTTTTTTTATTTTTTTTTTAATTTTTTTAAATTTTTTTTTTATATATAACATAATTAATAAATCATTACTAAAACATTATTTAATTAAAAAAAAAAGTCAATTGTTAAAAATATTAAAATATAACAAATATATTAAAAAAAAACAATTTATTAAATAACAATTATTTTTTAAATATTATATAATTAAAAGAAAAAAAATACAATATATTAAATTAAAAAAAAAAAAACATTTGTTTTAATATACCAATACAATAAATTTAAAAAAAAAAAAACTATATACCAATACAATTAAAAAAATAAAAATAAAAAATATGATATATAACAAAACAATAAAGAAAAAAAATAATTGAAGATTTAAAATTTAAAAAAATAAAACTAAGATTTAAAATTTTAAAAAAAAATAAAAATAGAATATAAAATAAAAAAATTTCTCAAATAAAAACAAAAAAAAACATTTTAAAAAATGAAACCACTAATATATTTATAATTAAAAAAAAGACAAATAAAAAATGTTATAATATTACTATTTTTTTATGTGCATGGTCGTTTTATGGATTTTTCTATCTAGATGAACCTCTAAGTCTTAAAAAAGAAAAAAATTTCTAAATTTTTGTCCTTAAAACCCTAAAAAATTTAGTTCTTTTTGCATTTTCTTCACTAAAAAAATATAAAAAAATTATGGTTTTTGAACCTAAAAACCTTAAAAAATTAGTTTTTTGAACACAAAAAACTATAGAAAAACATATTTTCCCCAAAATCGCCTTTAAATTGACAGAATAGAAGAAAAACTAACCTTTGAAATGCAAAAACTGTTGTCACCAATGCCAACACAACGCCTCCACAAAATTACCAATAGTAACACAATGCCTCCAATGCCAATGCAATGCCTTCACGAAGTTACCAATGCCAATGCAACACCTCCACAAAATTACCAATAGCAACACAACGCCTCCAATGCCAATGCAATGCCTCCACAAAGTTACCAATGCCAACGCAACACCTCTAGAAATTTGCTCTAACAAATATCAGAAAACTTGATGTGATGTGATGAATAAAAACAATCATTTTTATTATATAGCGAATATTGTCTGATTGGTTTACTGTTTAATGAATGTGGGATTAAAATTTCAAATTTAAAATATTTACATTTAGTTTATTATAGTTCATACTATAGTTAAAATACTTAATATTTGCATGTAGTGATCATAGTTAATATTTTATTTAATATTTACATGTATTGAATGTTGAATAATTCAAATATAATCTTAGATTAAAAATTAAAATATGAAATACTTACATGTAGTTAATTATAATTAATATTATAGATAAAATAGTTAACATTTTCATTTAGTTATCATAGTTAATATTTACATGTACTCAATGTTTAAAATCATGGGATTAAATTTTAAAATCTAAAATATTTACATGTAGTTAATTATAGTTAATATTATAGTTTAAATAGTTAATATTTACATGTTGTTATTTTTGTAAATATTTACATGTAGTCAATCTTAAACCATTCAAATAAGAAAATTATTTTAGTTTCGAAGGCATGCATGAAAGGAATATTTTGTAGATATTTTGAGTAGAAAGTATGGTGAAATATTTGAAGACCAACAGTTTATTAATAAATTTTGAAATATATTTTAGATGAATATAACGTAAGTTTAAAATTTAAAATTTAAAATATTTACATGTAGTCATTATAGTTAATATTTGCATGTAAATATTATAGTAATATTATAGTTAATACTTACATCTAGTCAATGTTAAATCATTGAAATAAAAACATTATTTTAGTTTGGAAGGCATCCATGATAGAAATATTTTGTGGATATTTTGAATATAAATATTGGTAAAATATTTCAACACAAACAATTTATTAAAAAAATGTTAAATACATTTTTTGACTAATATTTGTACCAAATATTTGAAATGAAAATTTTGGAGGGAAAGTTTTTCGCGAAATTTTTTGGAGGGAAATTTTTTCGCGAATTTTTTTGGAGGGAAAATTTGGAGGGAAATTTTCAGTCTTTAAGCTATATATTGTAAGTGGGAGAGGAATTTGTATCATTCAACTTATTCTTGTTGAAAGCCATGGTTTCTTCTGATAGCGAAGTTTTTCTTTCTACAACATCAACATCTTCATCACGCAACAACTCTATTCAGAGTGATGAATATAATGGGAGTTCATTCACCATGAATAGAGAGTCAAAAAATCGACTTGGTCGTTATCCTAAAGATGATGAGAACAAAATTGATGAGGTGTAGCAAAATGAAATTTCTGTAAATCGAGCGCCAGTTATACCACTTACTCTTAATCCTAAGGATTATGAAAGCAATAGTGATGAAGGGCATGATGAAGAATTTCCAGAGTCAAAAGTTTCACTTCATCCTAATCCCAAGGATTATGAGGACACCATTGATGAAGAGGGAGATGAAGAATATCCACTTCAACTTAATCCTAAGGATTATGCGAGAACAACAAATGAAGAGAGGAATGAAGAATCTGTAGAGTCAAAATATCCACTCTGTCCTAATCCTGAGGAGTATGCCAGCACCACTGATGAAAAGGGGGATGTAAAATTTCCAGAGTCAAAATATCAAATTCGTCCTAATCGTAAGGATTATGCGAGCACCACTGATGAAGAGGGGAATGATAATGTTTTAGAGTCAAAACATCCACTTTGTCCCAATCCTAAGGATTATGCCAGCATCACTGATGAAGAGGGAAATGAAAAATTTATAGTGTCAAAATATCCACTCTGTCCTAATCCTAAGGATTATGCAAGCACCACTGATGAAGAGGGGAACGAAAAAATTCCAGACTCAAAATTTCCACTTCGTCTTAATCCTAAGGATTATGTCAATGCCAAAAATGAAGAGGGGAATGAAGAATTTGCAGAGTCAAAATATGCACTTCGTCCTAATCCTAAGGATTATGTCAGCACCACTAAAGAAGAGGGGAATGAAGAATTTGCAGCGTCAAAATATCCACTTCGTCCTAATCCTAAGGATTATGCAAGCACCACTAATGAAGAGGGGGACGAAAAAATTCCAGAGTCAAAATTTGCACTTCGTCTTAATCCTAAGGATTATGTCAGCACCACAAATGAAGAGGGGAATGAAGAATTTGCAGAGTCAAAATATGCACTTCATCCTAATCCTAAGGATTATGTCAGCACCACTGAGGAAAATGGGAATGAAGAATTTGCAGCGTCAAAATATCCACTTCGTCCTAATCCTAAGGATTATGCCAGCACCACTGATGAAGACGGGGATGAATTTCCAAATCTAAAATTTTCAATTCATCCTAATCATAACAATTTTAATTTAACCACTGATGAAGGGGGGGATGAATAATTTCCAATAAATATAGATTCAAGGCATTCACTTATTCGTAATCCTAAGGATTATGAGAGCTTCAGTGAGGAAGGGTGTTGGGAAAGATACTGAGAGGGGGGGGGGGGGTGAATCAGTATCTTGATTTGTCAATCAACTTTTTACTTTTCTTTTCTCAAAACCCATATGCTACTTTACAGAACAAAACTAGCGTATATACGCAGATATCCTTAAGGAAACTCGCGTATGCTCAGATCTCTAATTATGCAGATAATCCTTATCTTAGACTATTGCATCATTCACTTATTAGATGTTATTAAGTAGTAAACATGTACAGTAAGAACAGAATAAATTAACACACATACGCATCACACATGAACACCAGGATTTTAGGTGGAAACCCAATTCGGGAAAAACCACCGCTGCCGTCATCTCAGCCTTCAATATTTATTCTAAAGAAAACATCTTACAACTGTGTACTGGCGCAGACTCATACCAGCACGCAGGCACCCACCTGCAGAAGGCTACAACCTTCTCTCGTTTACCAGCCTCTCCTGGAAGGGAGCTACAACTCCCTGCTCTCGTTTACCAGCCTCTCCTGCAAGGGAGCTACTACCCCCTGCTCTCGTTTACCAGCTATCACTGGAAGGGAGCTACTACCCCCTTACTGAAGGCTTTGACCCTCAGCACCACTGTAGACCATGTTTCATCAATTTTCAAACTGGATCAAACAGCTTCAACTCAACCTTTCATTTTTCAACAAACATACTTTTCCCAATGCTTCAAACTGAACACTAGAATATCATAGATTACCCAGACTTCAGAATAGATGTGCAGAAACACATTCAACCATGAGCAACCTTTAGTTCAAATTCCATACGCGCTTTTATTTAAACAGACCTGCGTATACACCTGTTTTTCATTAGACTAACCTGCGTATACATCTGTGCATTTTTCTATAAACCCTAACTTCCCATACGCGCTTTTATCAGATCAAATCCGCATATACACGTGCTTTTTCCACAACAGACTTGCGTATAGATTTGTAAATGAAAGCTTTGCAAAAAAGACCAAATCTATAAGCTTACCCAGATTTCTTCATTACTTTCAGCAGACTTTGCGCCAGATGTTCACCATTTCTTCTTCTGTAGATCATCTTAGAGATTCATCATCATCAGATCTAAGGATTTAGAAACATCCATGGGTGCATCATAGATTCAGATTTATCAATCAAGAACAAATTTCAATCATGCAGATATACTTCAAAGTGAAGTATTCATTCAATACCCAGACACATGCACACCCTTGCATAATGATATTCTTCTCCTTATATAGGTTTAGCCTTTATCAATACCATGAGTCAAAACCACACCACTTCCGATGGTATTCCTGGACGGGACCAAATAGATAATCAAGCGCTCAATACAATGGATCAATACCATGGTAACATCCCTTGGTATTCTAAATTTGGAGAGCAAAAGGGCATACGTGACTTGGCACGTATTTTTCCGCGTGCATACGCTACTTCGCCTTAACAAACCCGCATATGCTTTGTGACACATCATATTTATCATTTTTTTGTCACTTCCTTTCTTTTGTTCCTTCTAAGATGATCTATAGATACATCATCCTTCATATTTAACACATAGGTTGCTTATCATAGGCAACTCATCAAGAACAACTTCATCAAATAGGTTGCCATCAAGGACAACACATTGGATCATATCGCCGACAATATTATTTCATCAAGTAGGTTGCCATCAAGGACAACATATGCCAACAATCTCCCCCTTTGGACTTGATGGAAACCATGTGTTTGATCACCACAACAATAGATAGATACATTGATTATAATCATTATGCAAACACCATGATATTCTCCCCCTATTCAAACACCATGCTACTCTCCCCCTTTGACATCAAGGGCAAAGGGTGGATCAAAGCCAAGACAATGTTTTTCTCCTCATGTAGAAAGAATAGCTCTGTAGATCTGATGTGCATTGAAGTTACCATGCTCCCTCTGAGTTCATGCTGAGTCTTCAACATAATATTCAATGAAGTACATGACTCTATGACCTTTCCTATCACCAAGGAATCATAATTACATCAATGATCCAACCAAGTGGATTTACATATGTGACACAAGTACCCAACCAAGTTGGTTTACACATTTTGACTCAACTACCCAACCAAGTGGGTTTACAAATTTGAGCAAGCCCTTTACAAGACTGAATATTACAATTTACATCATAGGTCTCAACATAACCTTTTAATCAAATTACAAATATGACTTTTTATAACCAAGACCAAAAATACCTCAAGAGAGATCATATTTCAGAACCATCATAATGCCAACAATGCATTACATTCAGCAATGCTAATGCTCCCCCTGAAACTGTGCATCCAATGCATCCTTTCCACATGACCAATGCTCCCCCTTAGCTTGTGCATCCTGAACACTTTCAACAGCAAATCATCAAGGCATATTTATCAAGAGACATTAGAGAAAGAAATAGAATTATGAAAACTGGAACACCACCAGAGATACCAAACAGCATCAGAGATACCAAACAACACTGCAGCTATGCTGAAGAATGCTGACACCAAGTAAAATTTGTCAGCAACTAACCATACGCGGTTTTCTTTGCATAAACTCGCGTATATACGCGACTTTCATTCAGGAAACCCGTGTATCCAATTTAATCTTCTAGATTTAAGCAGTTCTGATTTTCTGCAAGGCAGAGACTACTCCCAGCTTCTGTCTGAGATATTTGAACTCTTCCCTGGGCAGAGGTTTGGTAAATATATCAGCAACTTGTTCTTTGGAGGGAACATACTCCAACTTCACCTTTTTTTCAAGAAATTGTTCACGTAAGAAGTGATACTTGATGGGAATGTGCTTGGTCTTGGAATGCATAACAGGATTCTTTGAAATACTGATGGCACTTGTATTATCACACATAATGGAGACAGGAGGTGTGCACTTTATTTGAAAGTCTTGTAAGGTTTGCATCATCCAAAGAAGTTGTGTGCAACATGATGCGGCAGCCACATATTCTGCTTCTGTTGTAGATAAGGCAATAGAGTTTTGCTTCTTTCCGAACCATGATACTAACCAGGGCCCCATATAGAATGCTCCACCACTAGTGCTTTTCCGATCATCAACATTTCCAGCCCAATCTACATCAGTGTAAGCATGAAGAGTAAGATCAGCATTCTTTGGATACCATAGTCCAAAGTCTTGAGTTCCTTGTAGATATTTGAATATTCTTTTGACAGCCTGAAGGTGAGACTCTTTTGGATTAGCTTGGAATCGTCCAACAATCCCAACGGCATGCATAATGTCTGGTCTAGTCCTAGTGAGATAAAGTAGACTTCCTATCATAGATCTGTATTCTAGTTGATTCACCGTGGGAGAATCATCATGAGAACTGAGATTACATCCGGTTATCATTGGTGTACTTACAGGTTTGCACTCTTCCATGCCATACTTCTTCAGAATTTGCTTAAGGTATTTTTCTTATGATAAGAATATACCATCTGTAGTTTGATGCACTTGCAAGCCAAGAAAGAATGTTAGTTCCCCAAGTAAAGACATTTCAAATTCTTGCTGCATGACAGAAGCAAATTTCTGACTCATAGATTCTTCATTACTTCCAAAAATGATATCATCAACATATACAACCACAATCAAAATTTTATCATTTTCAATTTTTGTGTATAAGTTGCTATCAGCAGACCCCTTTGAAAATCCTTGTTGGTGAAGATATTTGTCAAGACGATAATACCATGCCCTTGGAGCTTGTTTGAGACCATATAGAGCCTTTTTAAGTCTACAAACAATATTTTCATCATTTCCAAAAATGAATCCTTCTGGTTTTTCTATATAAACTTCTTCTTCTAGATCACCATTGAGAAATGCAGATTTAACATCCATTTGATAAACTTTGATTTGTTGAAAGCTTGAAAAGGCAAGAAACATTCTTATGGCTTCAAGTCTAGCTACAGGAGAAAAAGTTTCTTCAAAGTTTATACCTTCTTGTTGAGTATACCCCTTGCAAACAAGTCTAGCCTTGTTTCTTACAACATCCCCATTCTCATTTAACTTGTTTTTGAATATCCATTTAGTTCCAATGACATTTTTGTTATGAGGTCTTGGTACTAATTCCCAAGTGTGATTCTTTTCAATTTGATCAAGCTCTTCATTCATGGCTTGAACTCAACATTCATCTTTGCTAGCTTGATTGACATTGTGAGGTTCAATAGTAGATAGAAATGCCAGATAGCTAGAAGATCCCACAAGAGTCCTTCTTGTTTGTACACCTGATCCCTTATCTCCCAAAATTTGAGATTCTGGATGATTATTTTGAACATATCTGGATGGAGCCTTTTCAAATAAATCATCTTCAGGTTCTTCATTGGGTTCACTGTCTATATCATTGCTATTTGATGTAGAAGGACATAAGTCACCATCGTCTTCATTTGTTATCTGTTTTTTCTTCCTTTGGGGCTGCAGGAGACTCATCAATAACAACATCAATATATTCAACAATCTTCCGAAGTCTTTTATTGCAACATTTATATGCTCTACTCGTAGAGGAGTAACCAAGAAGTATTCCTTCATCTGCTGTAGGTTCAAACTTGCCAAGTTTTTCATCATTATTTTTGATAAAGCATTTACTTTCAAAAACTCTAAAATGCTTCACAGATGGAGAATTACCATACCAGAGTTCATATGGAGTTTTGTCACTATTTACACGAACATGTGCCTTGTTGAGAATGTTTACCGCTGTATGTGCTGCTTCTCCCCAAAATGTGTCAGGTGTTCCAGAATCATCAAGCATAGCTCTAGCCATTTGTTGAATTGTTTATTCATTCTTTCTGCTACGCCATTTTGTTGTGGAGTTCCAGCTACAGAAAATTGTCTTTTTATGCCATGTTGTTCACAAAATTCAAGAAATTCATTTTAAGTATATTCTCCTCCTCGATCAGAGCTAAGACATTTGAGTTTTAGATCTACTTCATTTTCAACTAGCCCCTTGAAGATCTGAAATTTCTCAAATGCTTCATCTTTGTGCTTCAGCAACCCAATCCAACACATTCTAGAGAAATCATCAATAAATCAGATATAGTATTGTTCACCACGAGGTGACGTTTTCCTCATAGGTCCACATATGTCAGTGTGAATGAGTTCAAGAGGCCTACTTGATGATCCTTCATTGGCATTAAATTGCACTCTAGTCTGCTTGCCGAATTGGCAAGATTTCCATATGATACTTTCAGGTAGAGTAATATTGGGAAGACCACGAATAGCATTAAGTCTACTTCATTTTTTGATTTGAGAGAAGCTTAGATGTCCCAACCTTCTATGCCATAGCCAATTTTCTGAAGATTTACTTAGGTAAAATTGTTCTTTACAGTTCTTCAATACATATAGGTTGCTTGGAGTTCTTTTTCCTTTTATGATTGTTTTACCTGTATCAAGATCACAAACCACACATTATTTTGAACTAAAGACAACTTCAGTTCCTTGATCACACATTTGACTTACACTTAACAAGTTATGCCTTAATCCATCCACATACATGACATCATTAGCCTTCACCTTAACTTTTAGAAACAGAGACCCTTTTCCTTTAATTACAGCAGGAGTATCATTTCCAAAAGTAACTTTCTTTTCCTTTTCTAATGTACTATATGCACGAAGTTTGGTTTTGTCACCTGTCATGTGTCTTGAACATTCGCTATCAATGTACCATTGATTTTCTTATCCTTCTGCAAATAACGCTATGCCACAATTTTCAACCTGTAAATCTTTCTTTTTCCATACTTTGGAACTTGAAGAAAAATGCTCTTTTGGTTGAACTTTGCTCCTACATTCAAATTCTTCATGCCCAAAGTTATTGCAATAAGCACATTCAACTTCATTTAGAAGAGGAGAAAAATTGTTATAGGTATTCTTCTTTGTTTCAATATCAATCCTTTTCTTTCTTGCTTCTCTTGTCATGATGGTTTTATATGCAACACATTGAACAGCTTTGTGACCAAAATTGTGACATGTGAAACATTGTCCATTGAAGTAGAAATTTCTGCGATCATGAAATCTTCTACTTGAATTTACCTGTTGATTGGTGTTTCTTTGAAATATATTCCTGTTAGTGTTCTTTGAATTGAGATGATCATGCTTTACGTGTAAAGATTCTTTATTCCCTTGCTGAGTGGCAGAATTTTGTAAACCAGCTGTAACTGCTTTTAGATAATTTGGTGCTGAAGCCTGAGAAGATTCCCCGGTATATCCAAGACCTATCTTTACAAGAGGAGAGCGTTGTACCTTGATAATCTCATTTAAGGTTTCTGATCCTTTAGTAAATCTAAGATTCAGAGTCTTTTCTTTCTCAAAATCTTTTCTTAGACTTACCACTTCACATTCTAATTTCTCAATGTGTTTCTTTGCTTCTTCAAACTGCCTTTTCATAGTCTCTATGGTTATTTTCCTTTCTTCTAAGAGTATTTTACATTCTTCCAAGTGTATTTTGAGTTGATTGTTTTCTTCAAGAAAATAATTGTCCTCTAGAGCATCCACAAAAGTATCATTTTCTTCTCTAGATTCAAATGCCATGAGAAGTCTAAGATCTTGTTCACATTCTTCCTCACTATCAGATAACCCATCACTATCTTCATGAGTATAGTAACTTTTTCTAGTGCTAGACCGGTTCTTATTCCTTCTTGCTACTTATTTCCTTTTTGCAGATATTTCCTTATAAGGACACTTAGCAGCATAATGACCAACTCTTCCACAATCAAAACATTTGAAAGGAAGCTTACCTCTGAACCGTCCTGTGCCAAGTTGAAGTTTCTTTACAAAATTTACCTCATCTTCTTCTGAGATATATCCTGATCCTTCTGCTTCTTGCACTTCTTTCCCTTTTGTAGAAGCTCTAAAGATGTCTTCTTTGACTTCAGATGGTCCTCCTCTTCTCATTTCATATGCAGTTAGTATCCCATGAAGTTGCACCACAGTAAGATTTTGAAGATCCTGTTTTTCTTCAAGAGCAGAAACTTTTGACTCAAATTTTGTCGTTAGAGATCTTAAAATTTTCTCAACCAAAGTAGATTTGGTTATTGTTTCTCCCAGATTTCTCATACGATTTAAAACATCATCAAGACGTAAAAATAAACTGGCAATACTTTCATCACTATGCATATTTAAATTTTCATATTCAATTATGAGAGTTTGGAGTTTTGCACTTTTTACCTTTGCATCACCTTCATAACTTAGAATGATTTTGTCCCACATTTCCTTTGTTGTATTTAGCTGCATAACTTTGACAAATTCAGATTCAGTCAGACTTCCCATTATAGCATTGACCGCCTTTGCATTTGATTCATAATTCTTCTTTTCAGTCGGATCTGTTGGTATTGTAGCTGGATATTGATATCCTTGTTGAACAATGGCCCATACATCTATTCCCATAGACTGAAGATAGGATCTCATCCTTGTTTTCCAGAAGATTAAATTGCTTCCATTAAAGAGGGGAGGCTTGATAGATGCTGTTCCATCTTGATTGCTCATCTTGCTTGATCTTCCTTCTAGCAGCTAAGCTTTTTTTCAGAAGGACCTGCTTTGATACCAATTGTTGGGAAAGATACTGAGAGGGGGGGGGAATCAGTATCTTGATCTGTCAATCAAATTTTTACTTTTCTTTTCTCAAAAACCCATACGCTACTTTACAGAACAAAACTAGCGTATATACGCGGATATCCTTAAGGAAACTCGCGTATGCTCAGATCTCTTATTATGCAGATAATTCTTATCTTAGATTATTGCATCATTCACTTATTAGATGTTAGTAAGCAGTAAACATGTACAGTAAGAACAGAATAAATCAACACACATATGCATCACACATGAACACCAGGATTTTAGGTGGAAACCCAATTCGGGAGAAAACCAATGTTGTCGTCGTCTCAGTCTTCAATATTTATTATAAAGAAAACATCTTACAATTGTGTACTGGCGCAGACTCATACCAGCACGCAGGCACCCACCTGCAGAAGGCTACAACCTTCTCTCATTTACCAGCCTCTCCTGGAAGGGAGCTACAACACCCTGCTCTTTACCAGCCTCTCTTGGAAGGGAGCTATTACCCCCTGCTCTCGTTTACTAGCTATCACTGGAAGGGAGCTACTACCCCCTTATTGAAGGCTTCGACCCTCAGCACCACTGCAGACCATGTTTCATCAATTTTCAAACTAGATCAAACAGCTTCAACTCAACCTTTCATTTTTCAACAAACATACTTTTCCCAATGCTTCAAACTGAACAGTGCAACCACTGTAACCAGAATATCAGAGATTACCCAGACTTCAGAATAGATATGCAGAAACACATTCAACCATGAGCAACCTTTAGTTCAAATTCCATACGCGCTTTTATTTAAACAGACCCGCGTATACATGCGCTTTTCATTAGACTAACCCGCGTATACATTTGTGTATTTTTCAGTAAACCCTACCTTCCCATACCCGCTTTTATCAGATCAGATCCACGTATACACGCGCTTTTTCCACAACAAACTCACGTATAGATCTGTAAATGAAAGCTTTGCAAAACAGACCAGATCTATAAGCTTACCCAGATTTCTTCATAACCTTCAGCAGACTTTGCGCCAGATCTTCGCCAGTTCTTCTTCTGCAGATCATCTTAGAGATTCATCATCATCAGATCTAAGGATTTAGAAACATCCATGGGTGCATCATAGATTCAGATTTATCAATCAAGAACAAATTTCAATCATGCAGATATACTTCAAAGTGAAGTATTCATTCAATACCCAGACACATGCACACCCTTGCACAATGATCTTCTTCTCCTTATATAGGTTTAGCCTTTATCAATACCATGATTCAAAACCACACCACTTCCGATGGTATTCTTGGACAGGACCAAATAGATAATCAAGCGCTCAATACAATGGATCAATACCATGGTAACACCGCTTGGTATTCTAAATTTGGAGCGCAAAAGGGCATACGCGACTTAGCACGTACTTTTCTGCGTGCATATGCTACTTCGCCTTAACAAACCCACGTATGCTTTGTGACACATCATATTTATCATTTTTCTGTCACTTCCTTTCTTCTGTTCCTTCTGAGCTGATCTATAGATACATCATCCTTCATATTTAACACATAGGTTGCTTATCATATGCAACTCATCAAGAACAACTTCATCAAATAGGTTGCCATCAAGGACAACACATTGCATCATATTGCTGACAGTCTTATTTCATCAAGTAGGTTGCCATCAAGAACAACATATGCCAACTAGTGAATACAAATTCAAAGCTTCAACGATTCCCAATCCCAAGGATTATGAGAGCACCACTAAGTGAAGGGAGGATGAAGAGTTTCTTGGTAAATGATAATTTTAGAGGGCACAGACCGAATATCGTATTTTCTCCAAGTGACCATTTCAAAGACACTCATGGTGATGAAGAATTGAATCCTCCGTAAAGAATTTGAAAGCATGGGTCAAGATGGTAATAACTTCTTTGAGTCGTGTTGCAAAAGGCTTGAATACTCTGTGAAATGTTTCTATCTGAATCATGATGGTAAAGAAAATTTTCCGTTCAATGATGTTGATGAATTTCTTAACTATGTTGAGGATGATGATAGTGGGAATAATATTCCTTCTAATGGTGATGAAACTACTTTTACAAAGGATGATGGAATGATGAAGCCGTTGCAAGCAAATATTGCAACTAGGAGTAGGAGTAGACATTTTCATATCAATCCAAAGCATTCCAGTTATACAAGGGTGAGGAAAAAATATCTCACGACAAAAAGTTTTGTCGTTCATTTGATTTCAAGTGCATGTTGTCGAAGGGATTTCTTGAAAAATATGGATTTCAAATTTGCTTTGGAGAAAAGGAAAACATATATGTCAATGAATAAAAGCATGCAAAATTCATATTTAGTGGGTTGCATGCAATCTACACTAGAAAGTTATGATTATCATATTGGGAATGTATTGCTTTGCAGAAAGGTGTTCAAAATGTTGTATTCAATTGGTAATTGTCGTTTGTCAAGAATCCAGGATAAATTGGAAAAGGATCCCACATATTATTCAAAAGCACATTATAAACAGGAGGTGGGGCCGTTTACAACATCGCTAAGACATGGATGAAAGAATCTTTCAAATCATGGAGAGGTATGCTAAATAAAGACACAATACATATTCCGTATAATTTCTAATAATTTCTGACAGAAATATTCATACAAAGATTATGCAGAAGTTGTTGAAGGAATTGGTAATTTTATTACATATTCTTATTTTACAAGGTTATGGAAAATTGAATTCAACAATGTTCGTATTCCTAAGAAGACAAGGATGGGGGTTTGCAGCACATGTGCTTCTCTTAAAGAAAAAAGAGATAAATTTCAAGGGGCAGAAAGAGGCATGCGTTCAAAACATTGTTTTTTAAAATTGGATACTTATCAACTATGAAAATATATTTATTCATATGTTTCTTTTATTTTATGTACAGATTCCATTGTCAAAGAACTTCAATACCATCGCAATCAACAAACAAGTAAAAGGAAAAAGTTGTATAAACATCGAAAGAAGTGTTATGATCATCCAAATAAATATCTGGGATTGATAATTGATGGTATGGACCAAAAGAAAACACTTCTTCCACATTTTTCCCGCACGCCAAAAAAATTATAGGAGGAAAATTTCATTCAGTTTCACTTGGTTGGTTGTATGGTATTTAATGAGAAGATGTTTCCAAAAGTTTTCTTCACAACTCCAAATCTTCACAATGATGCAAATCTGACCATAGCTATAATCCATGAGGTGGTTACTCATTGGTCTGGTATTCTTCCTGAAGTTTTGTATTTACAATTAGAAAACACAAGTCGTGAAAACAAAAATCAAGTTCTTTTTGGGTATCTAAACATGCTCGTTGAATTGGGGATTTTTAAAAAGATAAAGGTTGGTTTCCTTCTTGTTTGGCATACTCATGATCATATTGATCAAATGTTCAGTCATTTTTCAGTAACATTGAGGAGGAAAGGTGTTGGGAGTCTGCCATCATTAATTGAATGTATTAAGAAATCATACATTTCAGAGCCTGTTTTTCATGTGTTGGAAGAAACTATTGACATGCGAAGGTTTATTTTTGGATCGCATGGTGAGGAGAAATGCATTGAACAACTTAATGACATTAGCTTCCGCATCAATTTCGTATCAAAAAAATTGATGGGATAACACTTATATGGGGAAAGAAGTATTCAACTATTGAATAATGGGGACCATCATCAGGTTTAGCATTTTTGAAGTTCATCTCCAGAAAGGCCCAATATTTTCACTAAAGATATTGTTATTACAACAATATCTCGAACTCCATAATGCACGAAGTGCGGTATGAAGAACATAAATTATTTTGAATGTCTAGAGGAAATTAAAAGATACTTTAGATATACATACTTGCAATACGTTGATTCAAACTTTGGTGTGAGTATTTTTTCAATAATCAAAGTGATATGATTTCAAGATCAATAAATAAAGATATACTTTTGATGACTTCATTTTTTTTTGCCACAAATATGCCAAATGAACATGAGGAAATACACATTGTTGGACAACAACACTCTCAAGGTATTATTAAATCTCCACCGGTAGAGGAAAGAGAAATTTATATTGGTTCTAGAATATCATGTACACAACGTGAAGCCATGGAAGAACTTTACATGGATTTTGTGTAGGATGTTAAGGAGGGTCGCATGATAGCAGTGTTAGCAGATAAATATCCACTTGGCTATATATTCTGGGTTTCCAAGGTTATAAAGGTCATTAATGAAAATGAAGATATTACACTTGTTGAAGTACATTGGAATTCCACAACTACCCACCCATTCAATGGTGTGTACAAGCTAGAGATGGTAGTTGAAAACAAAATTGGCAGAAAGAGAAAAAAAAAGGGCACAAATATAAATCTTCGCCACACAAATGTCTTAAAATTGGAGGATGTTGACATACTTGTGCATGAATTCAATTTGACAAAGAGAGGAACCTTCTACAAGTGCACTGATAAATATTTTTGAAGAAATTAAGCATTGCAATAAATTACCGTTGAGATGGGACTTCATAATGTATACGTAGACCTACAAGACTTTTTGAACTCGAAATGGTGAGCATGCACATGTTGACTCGTATGGAGCACTAGTTGATGAAAGAGAAGAATGTGTGGATCATCTTCATCTCAAGACGAGCCATTCATCCGAAGATGTAGATTATGAATGGTGTGCCGTAACCTATGATTGAATTTCGAATAACTATCTTTGACACTTTTATGTAATTGATGTTTGCATGGTAACTTGAAATAAAAATTTTGACTTCCATCTCATTTTTCATGAAGTGATGAGACATTTCTATGTTTGTTGGATTATATGTTTTAATTGTGAAGAATTCATCTCTTTAGAATATCGACAATGCAAAAATGAATTAAAAAAATAATTTATGTTATATTCAATGTACCAATGTTGATATTTTAATTATAAGTAAAATAGAAAATATAAACTAATGTTGAATTTTTAGATTATGCAAGGATATTACCATGATATTATGTATCGTTACCATTTGGTATTACCATTTAGTATAAGATACTTTTAAAAAGTTTTAATAATTACAGTGCCATTGAAATGGAACACTTTGTTTTGATGCTTGATTTTTAGGTTTTGGTTGAAATTATATTTAAATTTGTCTTATGCTAAGATTTGAAAAAAGATAAGTTTTTATCCTTTAAAATTAAAATTACTCTTACTTGTTACTGTTCAATGATAATTTTTTTATTTACTTGTTCATTTTTTTAAATTGTTAAGTCTTATAATTTCTCCATAATTTCATTGTTCAAGTATGTTGAACACTTAAGATTGAAAAACTTTAGATTTACAACTTGTCATTAAGGTTTTTATGGGCTACCAAATTTTATCTTTAAGGTTATGGTTGACAATAATTACAATTTTGGGGTTGTTTAAAGTCAAGATATTTTATGTTTAACAACATGGATGAAAATTGTTCGAAATGATAAGCCCTTCAGACATGTATTTGTTTATCTTTAAAATCATGTATCAAATTTTTTATAATTTTACAATTTTTCAATGTCATAATATGTTGTCTTTAATTCCATTGTTATAATGTGTCAAAAGTGTGACACGATGTTTTTTTTGTTATTTCAGCATCAATTCGTTTTTCTTTGAGGGTGTTTTTTCATTCCTTTTTTCAACAAAAAATTTCATTTTTAGCATAATTTTATAAAATGTTCAAATTTGACCTTGAGAAAAAACCAAATGTGTTTTGGAATACACACTTTTTGTTTTGGGGGCTTTTTTTCATGTTTTTGGAGTCTTTTTGGGCTACAGTTACCGTTTTGAGGTTACCATCATAACCTGTGAATGTTCAATATCTTCTACAAAAATTCCCTCATCCAAGGGCGCAACCCTTAATAACTCGAACTGAGATTTATTTATACTAATTAACAAAACTTTAGAAATATCTTAACTTATTTACAATAATAGGATAAGAAGAATAAAAGAAGGAGACAGGTAGATGGAGTGTCTGTTTTTTTGGAGGTTGTTGATGATTCGACCTCTTTTGGTGAAATTTTTTGCTGATTTATCCCTTTTTGCTGGAGTTTGTTGCTAATTTTCCCCTTTTTGTTGGAGGTTGTTTCTGACCTGCCTCTTCAAAATCGAATGTTCTGGAATGGTGAAAAAATGATATTTTCACTCAATGGTTTCACAAAACTTATCGCATTGATATTCACTCGGAATTTCACAATTTATCATTTTCCTAAAAACTTCATCCACTTCAGTAAATCTATCGAAAGTTGTTTTATGGATGAACAACTGTTTGAATTGATGTTGAATAATCAAGTCAATCTGTAAAGCTTCAAGAAAATCTCTACCTGTAATGTGACCTTTGATACCTGCAAATTTTGTTTTGTCTATTGCAATTGTATACAGGTTTTTGCAATAATCTTCTAAATTGACCAACTTGTCATATAATCCAACTAAACCTGGCAGACCTTTTTCATTTAAAATATTAAATTTAGTATGAAACATTTTAAAAATAACATTTAAGGCCTCACACTTGGTCAACAACTGGTTGGTCAAGTTCCTTTTCTGCAAAAACTTTTTTATTTCTAAAATAGTTGCAATCCTGTCTGGAATGTTAATTTCTTCCAACTCCTCCTTCTTCTTGGAATTAAGAACCTTAATCATATCGGAAGCTTCACTTGGCTTCTACTGGAGTTGATCTTTCCCTTCTTGAATTGTTGTTCTACACTTTTTGATGAGTTCCTGATGCTCAAAGACGATTTGAATAGATGGCTATATTTCAGTAATTGACTCATTAATACTTTCCCAAATACTCTACTTAGCTTTTGCTAAAGTTTATTCCATTAGAGTTTCACTTTCCAGTTCTTTGATTCTAACCTCCAAGTGATGAGTCTTCTACATTTCATGTAGATACAAAGTATCATTTCTAACCTTTTGGGACTCAAGAAGTTGAAACTTCTGAGTTAGCTTTTCATTTCCTTGCTTCTGAGTGGCTAATTCTCGAGACAGTTGTACCAGATCAGTCATGTTCAAGGTTGTTGAAGTTTCTGCACCTGCATAAAATGTTTGAGTTGTTGAAGTAGGATCAGCATTTACTCGGAGTGTTGATTTATCTTTCAATAGTTCTTCAATTTGTTCTTCAACTTTTCTGATCTATAGATTTTGGTCAATAATTAACTTAAGCATTTCCTCCTTGTCAAATTCATTCTGCACCATTTCTAGATCCTGTGGCTCTTCATTCGAGGGTAGCTTAAGTTGTTTTCGCAGGGCAGCAATGTCTACATTTTTCTTCTTGATGATCTCTTTAGCTACTTTTCAGTTAGCAGGATCATATCCTACTTTTACTACAAGTTCCTCCAATGTCTCTATCTTGTTATCTTTAGCCAAATAAGACAATTTCTCAATCTTCAACTACAATTGCAGATTTGAGAGTGCTACTTTTAATTTTGAAAGAGACATAGTTGTTGTAGTCATGGTTGAAAATAACATTTCTCCTGAGTGACTGTGCATATCCATCTGATCAATTAGACGTAATTGTCTTGCATCAAATGAGAGGACAGTCATCTTATAGTCATCATGGGTTTTCAGAATGGAATTATTTCTTATAGGAAGGCGATATGAATCCTTCCCTTATCACTGTCAAATGCAGTGAGAAGCCTGTGTTGTGATGTAGATGTTTGTTTCCAAAATTGGTTGTAAATGCTTCATTATTTTGTTTGATCTCTAGAAATTTGGAGAAATTATTCTTCTCTTCTGAAGAGTCGGCATCTACATGTTAGATGATCTGTACAGGCTCTCGTGTAGGTGATGTTGATGGAGAAGTTTGAGGAACATTTTTAGACGTGGAGACTTCATTTTCTCCCAGATATATGATCTCTGGTTGTTTATCTTTTGAAACTAAGGAAGAATCAAGTCTTGGTTTCTTATGTTTTAAGATGAATTATTTCATAACCTCCTTAGAATGTGGTCTCTCTTTTCTAGCCCTCTTTTGTTGTTTATTGTCAGGGACTGGTGTTTGTACATTTGAAGTAGAAATGGCCTGTTCATTTGCTTCTTGTAAACTGCCATCTAGCCATTCATCCTGATTCATGTAATTTTCTATTTCTGGTCTAGAGGTGTGAGTGTAAGATGTTGTCTTAGATTCAACCCTCAGCGAAGAAATAATTCCTTGAGGGTCATATGA